>OZ005661.1:51032651-51632651 GCA_963930645.1 Salticus scenicus | reverse complement strand
GGGAATTTTTACAAAAGATCCGTATTAGATCCGTTGTAGAAGAAAAAGGATCCGGATCCAGATATTTTTTTCTCGCTGATACGGATCCGGAAACGAGTATTTTTTTCTCGCGGATATCCGCGGATACGTATAGAGATACGGAGCTCCCGCACATGTCTAATAAACACATTCTGACTCCGATTAAAAGTCGGAAGACAGTAGAACAGAGTTGAGTGATGAATGTTACATTACATCATCCCATAGTGAATGTGAACAACATATATGTAGAAACTAAAGCGAGCGTTAATAATTAATACTCGATTAGTATTAACTATTTAAAATTTAATAAAGAATTACTATAATACAGTTTTTAGTACAGGATGGATGATATGAATTAAAGAGCCATGTCGTAATCGTAACACGTATATATCATCTATGCTAGAAAACACAGTTTATGAATACTAAAGTTCACTGAGTAAATTTATCGTCTTCGAAATAGTGCACAGTTTATATTCCATAAAATACTTCTCGTCAACACTCACAACTTCGGCTGCGTCTTTTGCCATTTTTAGAAGAGCATGCGGCATGATACAGGACACCGTATCGTCAAAGTCCCGTCGTCAACTGAACTGTTTCTCGTAGTGCTCCAAGACTCCGTCTATGATGGGGGGGGGGCGGTAGCCCAGTCGGTAGAGCGCCGGCCTCGTAATTGGAAGATTGCGGGTTCGGTACTCGAGCCGGCCAAAGACCGTCGTGTATACTAATGGTGGCTGGTGCACGTAAAATCTGTCGTGGCCGCAATGTCCTCCATGTTCCCATCAAAAATTATACCTCTGGGGGTCACCGAAGCGGGAGAACCATCCCTTCCGTGGAGGATCAAAGTTGTGATAGCATGTCTCCGGACCACCTCTAGGGGTGTGTCCCAGACCGTCGCCAATTGCCGATATGCGCAGCACTAGTGCGACGTAAAACCCAACCAACCAACCGTCTATGGGGATGCGTGCGCAGGGGATGAGAATGGCGACCTACTGATATCACAGCTACGTGTTGGTTACGTCACTTCGTCAAGGTTCTCATCGCTGAGTGAGATAAATAGATCTGTTCAAAGCTGGTTTCAGAATCAAATGTCCGAAGAGGCAAGGTGCTTCTACCATATATATATAAGTTTCAAGTTATTCAAGGAATATTTACGGCAATTAGAGCGCTGACAGACGGATAGACTGATAGACAGACAGATGAACCGAAATTATAAACACCTTTCAACTTTGTTGGAAAGTGTTAAAGAGGTTGATTTTGTGTGTGAGTTTCTAGACATCATTGAGTTTCTTACAGAATTTAAAATATTCAAATTTCATTTATTTTAATGAATTTTGATATGCCAATATATATGTATGTATTTATAATAAATAATACTTTTTTTTTTTTTTTTTTTTTTTTTAAGAAACATTTACACTTAATAACGAAACTATGCAGCATGACTGACAGGACAAAAACATTCATGATTTCCATGACTCGTCTTTATCACTCACTTGCTCTTAATTAAAACCATACTTTCCAACATTCTAATTAATATTCAGTAGTATTGTTAGCCCCGCTTTTTTTTCACACCAGTATTTTTTTAGAATATTTTTCTTCTTATTTAATCGCAGTTGCATTTAGAAAATATATCTCTATAAATTTATTAGTGTGAAAAAAGGGCGGGACTACCAAAACTACGAAATATTACTTAGTATATTGGCAAATATGTTAAAACACAATTGAATTTCCGAAATTTTTATTGACACAAGCAGAACTTTCATCTGAACTTTTCATCTGTAAAACTAAAAATGTTCTAAAATTTAAATAAATAAATGCATTAAAAATATATAATAACGTGAAAGATATGACAAATGTAAATAATTTAGAATTCCCTAATTTATTTTTTTAATTTGCAAATTACTTTTTAATTAATGATATAAAAATATTTTCTGTGTATAATGGGTTATATTATTTATATGTTTCATATGCAGTGAGAGAAAGTTCTGTGAGTGGCATCTAGAAACTAAATTGTGATTCTAGTAAAATTAATTCCGTGTCATATTTATAAATTATAGCTCCCATTGCTACCAAGTTCTAAAAACCCCTGTTAGAATTCAAGAGCATTTTCCTGCACTTTCGTGACCAAACTTATTTTAAAATGTCTGCAAATAGATGCAAATTCAAAAGGCGAGTTTTATTTATGACAAAATTCTAGGAAATCAAGCGAAAATTCCTCGCAATGCAAAAGACTCATAATATTCAATAATACTGTTTAACCATCTAGAAAAGTAGATACTAGAAATTCTCGATCATTTCGTCTATCCATGTTTTTTTTTTTTTTTTTTGGCCTTATATGCATAGCTGTCTCATGCATAACAAAATCTGCATTTCTAGTTTAGGGATGCAGAAAATGTTTATGTATTCGTTTTAGAGGGTTTTTATATATCTGTTTTCTCAGTGTGTTTTCTATCAAAAATAAATAAATAAATAAAATAAAAAAATAAAAATAATTGAGTTAATTGAAACGTAAAAAATACCTTTTTTGTCCGCTTTTGCGTAAAATTAATCAAAACTGTAAAAACATATTATTAAATGGCAATAAAAACTCTTCATTTATTTTATTTCAGCTAAGTTACAATTGTTTGGCATCTGGAAATATTTAAATGTTTAACGAATTTAATTTATTATCTGCCTTTAATTTACGTAATTCAGAAGATTAATTAATCTGTAACTATCCGCAATAGTAAATCCAAGTGAGCATTAGCAACAAAAACGCACTAAATGTCAAACTAATTTCCAATTAAGTCTCTAATTACGCACCTAAACTGTTTTTGCATGTCACGTGATTTGTAGCGGGTTGTACCGTTAAATTTAATGGCTAGTAAAACAGTTGTAGAAATAATTGGAAAATACTGTTCTGCAGAAACGTTATCTTTCAATTTAATAATTAGTATATTTCCAAGCACATTATTATTATTATTATTTTTTTTTTCAGTTTAATATGAGAAATATTTAAATAACAAAGTAATCTGTAATAGAATAAATAGAAAATTTTCATAAGTAGAGATAAAATTTTAAGTTAAAAATTATTCTACTTTTAGCACATTTCTACATACATTTTCTTTAATATTTACTTGTTTTAAAACTTTTACTTTTAGAAATAGTTCAGTTTGCTTATGTATTGATGCATAGTATTAAAATATATATCATTTAACATTTACAATGAATATTTTCAATTAATTTAACATTTCAAAGTTTCTAAAGGGAATGTTACAGTTAATTCCGCTAAATGATTACATTCATAATGTGAGACAAGTGTTTCTAATTTACATTAAATTTCTCATACTTTTTAACGTATTTAAAAGTACGCTTTACTTATTTACTTACTTATTTATTTATTATTATTATTTTCTTTTCAAGATTAGAGGTTTGTAAGAAAGTAACACATAATTTATGGGGTAATTTTTTTTTTTTTAAATCTTTGTTCCATACTTTATGATTTGCTAGCATCTAAATACAGTACTCGCCGCTTATGAAAATCATATTCGTCCTGAGCCAAAGTGATTTTATTAAATGGCTGAATTTTATATCCGGCAAGTTTTACTGCACTCAAGAGAAAGGTATTAGTTTCCTGAATATGGAAAGAAATTTCAAAATAGAATGATTAATGGAATAAATACGTAATATTAATTAATATTTGAAAGATAATTGATTAATTCTTCCTTCAAAATAGGTAAATTAAACACATTCAAAATTCCGATCCGTTTTTCTTTGACAAAAATCATCATTACTTTGCCGAAAGTTCATGTTTTTCTCTTTTAAATTTAAAATATTTTCGTTTGAACCTCTTGCTTCTTATGTTCTTTCAAAATAAGAATTAGAAATTGTCTGTTAATTAAAAACTTAAAAAAGAAAAAAAAATCATCACTTGTGAATGAAATAAAATTTGTAACTTATTACCACACTTTTAATAATGCGTTCCTTGAAATTGTTACTGCGACAAGTGATGGGCGTGTTTAATTTGTAACTATGTTGCAAGTGCAAAATTTTCAACAAAGAGAGATAACAGAGATATTGCTGTGTTTTATTTTCATTTTTATCTCAAAAAAAAAAAAAAAAAAAATGCAAATAAAAATATGTTTAGCGTGCATAAATGACATTTTTGCTGCTGAAGAAGTTTTTTTGAGCTTATTAACCGGCGATGCTGATTTTATTAAGCGGTGATTCTAAAAGTAGTTTGTATTGATTTAATTCCGGTCTTGGCTATTTGATCAGATTAAACGGCTGATTTTATTAACCAGTGAATTTATTAAACGTCGGTTACTGTATATATTTATTATGATGTCATCATACATACATGACTGATTCATACACGGCCCACCAGCGGCCGTGCAGTAATGTGCTAAAAGCTGGTAGATAGAAAGTTCCGGGTCCGATCCCAGATTGCGATCTTCGACCTAGTCATTCGGAGTTTTCAGTGGTTTTTTCAAAACTTGTGTAAATATGGGTTAGGACCCCTTAGAAAGATCCCCACGGAAGGCACTCTACCTATCTACCTACTGTCCTAGGAGCCTAGCGTAGTCAATCGGCGTTAAACCCTACAACCAACCATGATTCATATACTCACAAACATATATACACATATATATACATACGGTGCGGCCCGCCTGAATAAAATAGATTTCCAATGCGGCCCACCAAGTGTTTTGGGTTGGACAGCCCTGGTCTGAAACATATTGCATCCCAGAAAGTGACAACAAGTTAAAAAAAAAAAAAAAAAAAAAAAAAAAAAAAAAGACAATCTTGAGTTTTTGCCATTAAAAAATGTGTATGAAAGGTCCCAACGTACAAGAAAAGCGTCACATCTTTTCCTCACAATTTATCAATCTGAGAAGTAGTTGTGGCAGTTTCATTGTAGCCTAGTCAATGCTTTATCGTTATCCTTGATATATATATTACGGAGGTGGGGTGGGGTGGTGTTGTGAGGCTGGATGGTTGGGTGGGTTTGTGAAATTAAATTAAAAAAAAAAAAAAAGTAGAAGGCTTGTTGCATTTACTTTGTATTACTATGCAAACTTTCTTTTTCCAATAAAATTTCAGTTTCTTCCTTTTTGAGTTGTCAATTATATTTAAAATTCTAATTATACTATGAAACACAACGTAATCAATCGGTGAATTTCATTGTTGCTTTGTGGTTTCATTGTTATTCATCTGCTTTGAAATTTTGCTCTTTTAAATCCATATGGTTCTTGTTCTGGTCGTGGCAGGCTGGGTGAGTGTTGCCGGCGTGAAACTAGTTTAACCCCACAGGCAAGTCACAAGTCTTGCCGCTTGCCGCCTGCCTCCTTCCTTCCTATCTTGTGTTTCTTAGATTATTTTGTCATTAATTTTGATAAGTTTATGGTTTTAAGTTGGGATTTGTTGTGTTACTTTATTGATTCGTTTGTTTTGCGGGCTGTTATTTAATACATCTGGTTTTTTTACATTAGTGTATTTCATCCACTAAAAATATTTTAAATCTTATTGGTCATTGGTGTTTCAGTGATCTTGTATCTGTTGCTTGGTTTCTACTATGCTTAATAGATCATCTTTATTATATATATATATATATATATATATATATCCCCCAAATACTGTGTTGTTGAAGTATGTCACTATTCTTGTCAAGGTGCGACATGTTATACCATTCGGGAACAAGACTATGATAACGAAAAAATAAAACGAAAATTTTCAATTTTGATTAAAATTACAATAATACATAGCTACAAAAAAGAAAAAATTGTTTATTATTATTTTGACTGAAATCAATTGTTTGATGGCCAGGTTTTTATTTCTTAACTTAAATAAATAATTCTCTATCTAAAGCAATTCTTTCTATTTATTTATTTATTTTCACTGAATATAAATGGATTACTTAAAAAAAGGTTGTTTAAGTATTTTTATATACTTTTTTTTTAGGAATTTCTACGAAAACACTAGAGGAAAAAAAAAAAAAAATCTAAGTAAATTAGTGTTGTATAAAGAATTGACTTTTTCATAAGGAAGTAACGTTTCTTTCTTTCTTTTTTTTTCGATAGGTAATCCATGAAATCTTATTTTCAAGCTTACAGTTTCAGGTCTTCTCTTGTAATACATAACTTTTTACAAATAATCTTTCCTACTTTCGTTTCAATTTTTACAAATACAACAAATATACAGGGTTTAACAAAAAACAGAATCAGTTAATATTTTGACATAACTGATCGAAAATTTAATTAATACGTATTTAGTATTTGTTGAAAAATATAGCCCATGACGCCAAAATAGACAACCGCCCATTCCTTCCAGTGAGGTAGTTAGCGGGTAAGTTTATAATTTCAAATGGAAACCCCTACAATTTATTGTAAGTTTAAATTCTCTAGAAAAATACACACTACCACGATTTACATGAATTATCCTTTTTTTCACAGGTGGTGCTGGACAAACCCTGAATAGAGAGATACTGGACAAGGAACAAATATGGCGGACGTTTGTTCAAAAATCAGTCGATCGCCTTAGAACGTAATTTAATTTTACAGTGTCCGACACTTTTCTTTTAATTAAAATCTCGATAAAACATTTTCATTTATCTTTAGAATAACTTACAGAGTGTCATTTGAAATTTTTCAGAGCGTAATTGTATCGCATATAACAGCTTAAATAAACATGGCGGATCGGGTGGCAGGCGAATGTCGAGTCTAACGTAAGGACCCTCTAAATAGAGTCTCTATCGAGGGTCCCTAGTCTAATGTAGAAACCCTGGGTCGCTAGTCTAACGTAGGGACCCTCGATAGATAGGGACCCTCTATATATAGGGTCCCTAGTCTAACGTTGCCTGTAACGCCATCTATCAAAGCAATTTATAATTTAAATATTGTGGTTTCTGTGCCAGATTCTTAAGTTTATATATATATATATATATATATATATAAAGAAATGTATTATATGTATCTATATATATATATCCTCTATATAGTTCCGATTAGTTTGCTATATCCTTAGTTTGCTTGCTAAGAAATTGCATATCCTATATCATTTGTTGGCGACTCTTAGCTTACTATATTCTGACTCTTAGTTTGCTGTATTCCAAAAAAAAAAGTTTTGGTTCGAGTTTTCAGTTTCCTATATACTACTGCGTTGGCTATATTAGCGACATATTTAGCGATTTTTTGTTTGCGCTCATCTAATGGAAAAGTACTTTGAAAAGTTATTTTTAAATATTGACACACATTGAAATATATTAAAAATTATGTACATTTTACTGATCTGATTTTGACCAAATTACCCTATTATGATCGTCAGACATAAACATTATTTATACTCAAATTCTATTTTATCCTATACATTATTAGTTTTTATTGTGTGTGATATGCAGGTCAAATCAAAAAGTTCTAAGACTTTTTACAAAAACTTTCAAAAATCAGGATAATTGCCAATACTATTTTCTACACTCAGTTTTCTATTAACTCTTTAATTATTATCAAAATCAAATTTATAGCAAAAAAAAAAATAAAATAAAAAAAATAAAAAAAAAATAAATAAATAATGACGACCTTTTTTTTAATGTCTACAAAGTAAAAAAAATAAAATAAAATAAAATAAAAAAAAAAAATAAAAAAAAAAGAAGCTACATCAGACGGACAATTTATGAATAAATAAATAAATAAATAAGACTATTTGATTACAAATCTTACTAACTTTTTTTAAATAATCATATTTAAATATACATTATTATAAATATAGATAGAATCAAGAATATAAAAATCTAGATTTCTTACTGTGACATTAAGTAATAGAATTTTTTTTTTCTTTAATACAGCATTTAAACCAGAAAAAAGTGTACCATTTTTTCTAAAATAAATTACACAATAATATAAGGATGAATGGTTGGGTTTTACGTCGCACTAGTGCTGCGCAGATGGGCAATTGGCGACGGTCTGGGACACACCTCTAGAGGTGGTCCGGAGACATGTCATCACAATTTTTATCCTCCACGGAAGGGATGGCTCTTCCGCTTCGGTGACCCCAGAGATATAACTTTTGATGGGAACATGGAGGACATTGCGGCCACGACAGATTTTACGTGCACCAGCCACCATTAGTGTACACAACGGTCTTTGGCCGGCTCGAGTACAGAACCCGCAATCTTCCTATTACGAGGCCGGTGTTCTACCGACTGGGCTACCGCGGCCCAATAATATAAGGAATCGATTTCTTTGTCTTTAGGGGAGGGGGGGGGGGACGTAATGAAATTTATATATTTATGTGCAAAAATATTTTTAAGTATAACATATTGTTTTTGTAAATAAAATAACAGATTCTCGTTCAATTTATATTTTAAAAGACTATATGTGAGTAATCTTAACATCGTACCATTTTTAGCCATTCAAATTTATTCTTTACTCATCATTTAATTTATATTTCAGCAATATTCATTTTAAGTTTTCATAATTTTGCTTCAATAAAATTCTGCAAACTGGTTATGTTCATAATAGGCCATTAATTTTAATTCAATGCTTTATTTTCTGCTCTCTTCGTCCATCTCCGTATGATCCATGAAAAATCATATCATGAGTGTAATTTGTAGCTTTCTTAAAATCTCATTGTTCTACCTCCATTGTAAATATTCACATTCATTATGGATCAGAGAAAATCGCCCATTCAAAGTCCAACTTAGCATATTGTGTGAAGTATTGATAATTCTTTTATAAATCGCTGGCTATAAATTCCTTTACAATGAAGTATTTCACACTCGTTCTACCAATTTTCGTGCGTGCATTCTCTGCTAAATGCTCAGCTCCTGGAGTGTCAGATTTTGGCCGTGAGGCAACTCAGTGAAAGGGGGCAGTTCACCCTCGATCCTCGGAATCAGCAGTTCTGATGCAGACCCTAAAATCGTTTATTTCACTGATTACAGTAAAGGGAGCTAAAATAAGTAGGAGATTAAACGCAGATAATTACGAAAGTATTTCGCTTGGTCTCTAAAATTTTCAAATTTCTGCTTCGATTCTTTTATTCCAATTTCATTTGAAACATAACCGCTCATTTACTATTAATATAACATATATAATCTTTGTTCTTATCGATTTTTATGCATAGATGTTTTCTTTTGTAAATGAAAATAAAATAATATGTGATTGCTATATTTGGAAATTATGGGGGTAGGTTCTTACAAAGGGCTAACTAATATTATCGGAATATACATTTTGCATGATGATAGATTTTGTTCATATAATATTTTTATACATTAATAATGTTTAAGTAACTCCAATGCATAAAAAAGAGACGATTTGAAGAGAGAATATTACCACATTATTTTTTTAATTCAGAAACGTAGTAAATTTAATTCAATAATAATTTTACTTTAGTTAAATAGTATTTTAAATATAAGCTACAAAACATTGTTAAATTTAAAATAAAAATAAAATAAAAAACTAATTATTATGGTACAGAACTATACAAAAGTTTAGAAAAATGCAAGTGTATTTATATGTAAAATAAAACTTGCATGTGAGCTGATATCCCAAAAATGCTGTTGTTTTCAAGATGCGATAAAAGTGTTGTCCCATTTTTAGTGAGCCGCCTAGAATAATATAGAAGGAAATACCCTCTCATATAACGGGATACAGATACAGTAAGTGAAGAATTAAAGCTAATAAAAATATCTGCACATCAAGGAATATTGTTATAATAAAAATGAGAGTGAGCCAGAAAAGGATTGAATGCATGTTAAAAAAAAAAAAAAAAAAAAAAAAAAAAAAGAAGGAATATTTTTATGATGAAAATGAGAGTGAGTTAGAAAATAACAAAGGGAAATGTGTTTATTATTATTATAATTATTAACAAAGTAAAACTATGCATATCTGAAAAATTAGAATACATATTACGAAGTATTATTATAACAAAAGTAAGAGTTCGTCAGATGAGAATTGAATGAAAACTTTTTAAAAAGGAAAAAAAATAATATCATGTAACACTCGAAAATTAGGAAAGATACTGTTAAGAAATTTTAAAACCCGAATAAACTACTACGTCAGAAACGCCAAAAGAAAAATATTTGCGATGCATACAGCTGTTTCGGTAGCCTTAAGCATACCGTCTTCAGTGCAAAAGGAATTCTGAATCTGGAGAAATGCTCGTATATATAGGAGTGGAATCGAATTTAGTTCAACCAATAGGATTACGGGGAAAGGTGGAGTTTGTGGCCAATAGGAATTTAGGAATGTTAGCTGCGTAAACAGTATAAAAATTAAGAAAATGTGGGCTGAATGTAAAATTTCCAACAATCAGACAAATAGGGAACAGCGAAATGACAATTTACGAGGTTTTTAAAATTTTTATAAATATGAGAAGCTTCAAAGAAATCGAGTTCATGAATGGATTTAGGTCTGCTGAATTTTAGCTGAATTTTAGCTGAATTAAATTAGCTGAATTATTTTAGCTGAATTAAATTTAAAATTATGATTTTCCTCCCAGCAATGTTTAGAAATAGCCGATTTATTGGTTTCTTGTTTGCGGATGTAAACTAGGAGGAAAATCATAATTTTAAATTTAATTTAACTTTCTGTCCTGTTATTATACTGTGACGAAATATTGTTATAATAGAAGTAAAAGTCAGCAGAGAATTATGCAGCTATCAAAAAATAAAGAAACGTATTTCGAAATATTTTATAATAAAGTTGAGAATTAGTCAGAAAAATAATGATGGATAGTTTTTTTTCTTTTAAATTAAAATTTTTTTTAAAAAAAGGTAACGTCTTGCATTATTCAAAACATGTTGTGAAACAATGTTATAAGAGAAGTGAGAGTCAGTCAGAGAATGATTGAGTGAAAAAAATAAAGAAAGAATTGAAAAAAAAAAAAATGTAAAAGCATGCATCACTTAAAAATAAAGAAATTCATTTCTAAATATTATTATAATAAAATTGAGAGAATGAGACAGGGATTGATTAGTTGAAAGTTCAAAACTAAAATCAAGAAAATAAAATGCATCAGTTAAAAATTAGGAAACATATGAAGGAATATCGTTATAAAAGTAAGAGTGAAGCAGAAAATAATTGTGTGGATTTTATTTTTAAAAGTATAAAATAATAATAATAATATTAATAATGACACTACAATAAATTAAAAACATGCATCGCGCATAGGTAGTGAAGACTTTCTGCCATTACGGGTCACATTTTTAATAAAAGAAAAATAATAAGTCAATGGATGTTTAATTTATTTCTATTTTAAAAGTTGCTTAAAATAGAAAAATGAAATGTCTGATAAAGTAGTAAAATTTTCTCATATTTGGAGGAAAAGAAAAAACCATTTTGGGTGTAATTCTTTATCAGATAGGCAGAAAAGTGACGAAATATTGTGAAAATTTTCGAATTTAGATGTTTCGCCAAATATCTAGATAAATACTGGATGGATTCTTTTAGGAATTCAGGTGTTTTAAGAACACGTTATACTACATATATTTCAGCGAATATTTAGTCCTTAAAGTAAAAGGCGGGCCAATAACAATAAAAAAAAAAAAAAAAAAAAAAAAACTAATAATTATGCTTGGAATGCGTCATAGCTCTAGAATGAGATTATAAGGCATGTGGTTATGCAAATTTAAATGTTTCTTCACAAACAAAAAGGTTTCGTACTTTTTTGTCTAAGAATTTATTGTTTCATAACTAATGAAATGTTGTTTATTAGGAAACTTGATATGCTACATTTTACATAACATATTACAATATGAATATAAAAATGTTAAATATCTGATGAAATATGAGTATATATATATATATGCATATATAACACTTTTTTTATACCACATAAGTCTTAATAATTTCCTGACCGCATGTTTTTGTCTTTTTGATAGTAAGCTCCACCTATCGGCGTTATTCTTTCAAGCTACATAATTTCAGTACAAGGTTTTCTGTATACATATTTTTATTACATATAAATATACATAATATAAATATTCTTTCTCATGAAAGTACTTGTCTCACAGGGAAACATTCAAAAGGTGTCATCTTCAAAAAGTATTGAATAAAATATATGTGATTCTACTCTTCATAAAACACCAGAAAATGAAAAAATTATCGGCTGAAATTAATTACAGCGACCCCAAAAAATTATCAAAATTAAGCATATTTGGCGATTTCACACTGCTAGGCGATTAAATTTGAGTACATGTCGGAGAAGCAAAACACGGTTCTGTTCGTACACGGCAATCTCGGTTCTAGCAAACGTATCGCCTAACAGAGCTAAATCGCCAAATATGCTTAATTTTGATAATTTTTTGTGGTCGCTGTAATTCATTTCAGCCGATGATTTTTTCCTTTTCTGGTGTTTTATGAAGAGTAGAATCACATATATTTTTTTCAATACTTTTTGAAGATGACACCTTTTGAATGTTTCCTTATCAGTAGTATTTTGATTGTATAAATATGAATACAGGGAATATTGTGAAGGTATATAGCAATATATAAGTTGCAAAAGGAAAGCCCACACTGCAAATAGAAGTGTCTTAATTTCAGACAGAAATGTGTCTGAAACACCCATTTAGACACATAAATGTCTGAAACACGTAAAGATAAAAACTTTCAGACACCACACGCCTCTGAATTTAAGAAACATAAATGTCTTTATAAAAATAAACTAAGTTCAGTGTCTGAATTTCAGACGCATTATAGTTTTGACACTTAGAAATTCCGACACCTAGAAATTCAGATACTTTATTGTTCAGACACTTGTATTAACTTAGCATTTTTTTTTTCTTTTTACACGTATTCTATTTTAAGCAATGTACATACGGGGTTTAAGTTTCTTTTTGCATCAGCTTCATTTAATAATATTTTATATAATAAGTGCTTAACCTGTTTAGACCATTTAGCTTTATGAAACTGAATTTTGAAAGAAAAAAAAATCGAATATGTAAACGAGCAATCTTAAACGATTTTTACGCGACTTCTGCATAATTTTTAATATGATAAAAAAATAAAATAAAACAAAAAAATCCGCATGAGTTCCTACATATTAGTGTAAAACAACCAATTTTCTGGTTTTCATGTAAATTGTGTGTTTTCCGTTAATTATAAGTTTAAAAAAAGTGAGTGAGAGAGAGAATAATAAAAAAAAAAAAGAAAAGAAAAGAAAAGAAACCGTTTTCGAAATATCATATGCTACACCTTTCGCACATTTACCAGACATATTAAAAATAATAATAATAATAAAAAAAACATACACATAAAATTTAAAATGGAAATGTATATTAAGCTTTAGAAATTTTGTCAATAACTTTAATTTAATTATATATATATATATATATATATATATATATATATATGTATATATATATATATATATATATATTAAAAGATAAATTTACAATTTGTTTGAAGAATATTACATATCTACACTACTAACCAAAGAAGGATTACTGCCGATTATTATAGCTCAGTTGAATTATTATAGCTCAGTTGTTATTATAGCTTAGTGAATCCTCAGTTCGTGTCCAGCCTGTCGGAGAGGTTGGCTATGTGTGGAAATTTTCGCATTAGCATTTTCTGTATGCTGTAGGAAATCCTGTATCAATTGTTTAATCGGTAGCTAAACCACACGCAATTTTATATATATATATTTTTATAACTTATTTATGAAAAATGAGGTTAAAAATGGCTGCTTTAAGTCACTACAAGTATCTTAAATCCAGTCACTTTCATGGCTTAATTTTAGACATCTTATGTGTCTTAAAATTTAAGACACGATTTCATATCTAAAAATAAGGACACTCATTTAAGATACTTATGTGTCTGAATTTAAGACACCTGAATTTGCACTGGTGGAGTTACAGATTTCCAAGGACGTGAATATACTTCAGAGGTCATGAAAGTGTTAAGATAATCTAGAAAGAATTTGTCTAGATATTCCACAAAACGTTTAAATTAGAAAATGTCCACATTATATTTTTCCTATCTGTATTTTCAAAAATATATAAACAATAGAACGAAGGGTTTTCTTTTTTCTCGATAAGTACTTTTTTGAAGATTTTGTATTATTTTTAGTCTTATATATTAAATGAAAGTGGAGAGATAATGTGCACTTTAAATAAAGTCGATAGCAAAATTTCCATATATTTTTAAGTTTATTGTTAGCAATGCGCTGCAAATTTATATTGTAAATTTATTGTATTTCTATAAATTAAAAACCTGTCTGTATTAATTTTATTTATAATTTGTATTATTATTATTATTATTGACCAAAGTCTAAACACTTTGTTCAAATAAAATGAAAGATGTTACATAATGTTATATGTCACCGTAGCACGAACCCTATTGATTTTGATAAACCTAGCACTTATAGTTTTTTTTTTTTTTTTTTTTTTTACAGGGACAAAAAGAAAAAGTTCTTTATCATTATGGCATAATGATTGGACTCATAAGGTTCAATTTTTTTAAAAGGCGATATCATCTAAATGCATTATTCGATTAAGCTGCAATTTTATATACATGTTATAAGTCACAAGAATTTTATTGATTTTGGTATAGTATATAGTCTTTTTTACAGATATAGTTTCTTACAGGAACACAAAGAAAAATTCTTTATCAATGAGGCCTCTGGACTCAAATTATTTAAAGTGCAATATCGTGTAAACGTCTTATTCAAATGAACTAAAAATTTTTATACTTGTTTTAAATCATTATCATACGAACTGTATAGATTTTGGTGAACTAATAGATTTTTGCAGGGATTAAAATATATATATATATATATATATATAGAAACTCGGTAGCGTTTTGCCTCAACAAGCTAAAACAAACATTAAGAAAAACAAAGGAAATTTACAAAGTAAAAAATGGCGAAACGCTACTAGTGTATATTATGTCGATATAGAGCCTTGACTTTTCGACTACCTGTATCTCAGCTCCCTGATCTCCAAGACTTATGACTTTTTGCACAGTTCTTGAGCATATCCTTAAAACAAAACGTACAAATTTGCAAGTCGATTTGAATTAAACCCTGAAAAACCTGAAATTTGCTGTTTACTTTCTTCTTCTTCTTCTTCTCCTTGTTAAGTTTGACAAAAGTAGAGCCTAGAGTTCTGCACCTGTTGAGTTTAAAGTTTGTATGGGCATTCCTTCTGACATGTTTTAGTGCCTTTTGCAAACAGAAAATTTTGTGATCAATATACAGGGTAGTAACTTTGAATTTTGTAGTATTTAACAGAAAAATTTCGTGAAGTCATCAAGAGATGGCGCTCGTTCCTAATGAATTTTCTTTGACATTTAACGAGACAATTTCTTTGACATTAAATAGTAATAAATTCAGTTTATTTATTTACTTATTTTTACAAAAATGAATAAAAATAAATTAATTAAAGACAATTTTGTCTTTTTTTTTTTTTTTTTTTGAAATATTTATAAGCAACATATTAATAAGAAAAATAATTCATAAAAAATTGGGTTAAAATTCGCAAAGTGATTTTTATCGCAAAATTTCGTAGTAAATAAATGCTTAAAGGATACGCTAAATAGACTTTTAACAAAAGTAAAATAAAAAAAGCGATTTGTTAACTCTATAAAATTACGGATTATGGAGGAAAACATATAATGAAATTTCGATCATATATTGTGTAAGAAAAATATTGTTATCATGGAAAAAATTCAAATATGACATTTTAGTGTATCTGTATGTTTTGAGGTCTACTGAATTCATTTTCTACTTTTCATAGTGATGAAGGTATGCATGTATGTGTATTACTGAATACAATAGCGTCTAATCTCTGTATTTGATTCAGCTCTAATTCGATAGGTATGCTAGAGGTGACATACAACAACATATATTTTAAAGAGGTAGAACTGTTTTTCTTCTCTTTACACGATACAAAGTAGAATTCTTATACATAAAGATTTATGGTCTGGAATTATTTCAAGTCCGCTTAATAAGTTTTGGGGTTCTTCTGAATTCAATTTTCCATTATTTTTACGGTGATGACGGCATTTATATGTACCTGTATGTATGTGGAGTGAACGCGATAACATCTAAACACAAAATTTTATTGCATTCGATTCGAATACAGTATGTATATTATAGGTCACCACCGAATGAAATAGCTTAATGAGTATATGACTAATGTGTATATGCATGGGAGCGAATAAGCACGGTAGCGTCTAAACATGGCATTTTTGAATTTCGTATTTTAAAGGGAAAAATCCTTTTAATACTTTTTATATATATAATCAAACGATAAGTATTATATTACATTGTATTAAAATCATTATACAAGTTTCTATATAAACAGAATTTTAATTTAATATTTAAAAATTATTTTTCAGTTAGATTTCTCTTTAACATATTTGTAAACGCAGCGATTCTATAATAAACTATTTCTCATTATGCAAAATTCAACGTGGTGAACCTAATATATTGACTACGCTTTTTCTTTCCATGTGAAAGTAACAGGACTCCTGTTCTACGAAGAATATTGCTAAAAAGGAAAAGTTAGGAGTTCCTTAAGTGGTGAAATACAAAGATAGAGGCGATTCCAGCTAGATAATAAATAGTAAAACCTTCAAAAAATTACATATTTATCTCTATTAATGTATCATGTTTTGCAGGGTTATGTTAACATTTTCTGTAATACTTTCATATTTTGCGTTAATCTAAGAGAGATAAGAAACACTGGCGTCTGGACAGTCTGAGATACATCATAATGAAATATAGTAGTGTTCAAGACATCCAAAGATATAGCAAATTTATAGAAAACAGACGCAGAAATATCTTTGTTATGTTTAGTAAAGAAAGTATACAGATTTAAATATTAGTAATTTTTTTTAAAAGAGCTATTGTACAAAAATCGTTCAAGTGATATACTAATAACAGTACCTTTGTTTTGATACAATAGTGTTAGTGCATGAAGTTCTGAAAGAATTATAAGTTCTCTAAATTTGTTCGCTGATTTTTCTCTGATTATTTAAAATACATTCCTTTATGTATTTAATGTTTTATGAACAATTTAATACTTTGTTATACAGCCGACAGCAAACTTATTGAAGCTCCATAGCAATAATTTGTATTTAAAAGATGTGCACCTAATACTGTTTTGTTAAGCAAATATTTGTCGAGTCATAATCTTAGTCTCTTACAGAAAAGTAAGTTGATGATAAAAAAATAGCGATGAACAAACTAAAAAAAAAAAAAAAAAAAAAAAAGGAAAAATGTGAATGCGTGCATCAATAATTTTGCTGCTGACTGTATCAACAAATACTGCTAAAATAAAAAAAAAGTAATGTTACACAATAGTTTTATTAGCTTCTGATATTCATCGCGTTTTAGGATAACTTCACATAACTAAAAGTTCTTAATAACAATGTATATTAAATACAAATAATTAAAACACATTTAAATACATTAGAAATACCGTTTATACTTAAATCACCGGTAATTAAAATATAAAACAAATAGAATTATGTTTTAAAAAATATGTTTATTGTTTCAATAGAAGAATTTGCTTGTTTCATTATTCTTATTTAGTACGATATCTTGTAAAGGTAAAATATATCCATAATTTAAATGCAAAATGTTTTACTCTCTGCAATTTAGAACATGAAATATAAAATAAGGTTGTCTCAGATTAAAAGTATTTATATCTCGTATTACATTTTTTTTTTTTTTTTTTTTTGCCATGTATTATTGAATGTTGCATATTTTATAAGCATATACTAGTTTTACTTTACATTATTTTGGTATACTGTAATTTTCTTAAAGGAAACCTAATAATAAAACTAGATTTCTATTCAGGCGACATGAATGGAAAATTTTAACAGAAATGCCATATGTGAAATGTGAAACATGCCATTAGAAATAAAGTCTTTTTTCTTTCTTTTCTTTTTTTTTTTTTTTTTTCATTCTTGAAAAAGATGACAAGGTTTAAGTTAATGCATATGTTTAATATTATATAACTTATAAAGATTCTATACCTCCAATATTGTGCATATTATAAAGATTCCATACATTAAGTTACATTACTTTTCAAACTTCCATTTTCCGTATCTCTTTTAGGATATAGTAACATTCACTGCTGTGGTTATTTAATATTTTTTTAAAAAATGCGTAATAGATATCTCATTTCAAATACCAACATCTTTAAATACATTAGGTCGAAATTCGGAAACGTATTTCAGAGCAATGCAAATGATATTTAGTTCTGGATTCTTTAAAAGGTTTTATAAAAATATTCGATACATCTGTTTAAAATGTCCATTTTATCACAGTATTAATTTCGACCTCGTGAAACGAAAACAAAGGAAAGTGGATATTTTGTCTTAGAAATTTCTTCTTCTTCTTTTTTTTTTTTAATTCTTAAAGGGTATCAGTACATCGAATATATTAAAATTTTTATTAAACTAAGGATTTTGAGATTTTTAGTTTCAAACTAACCTCTTATGTTAACCTTCATTTTGATAAATATTCACATCTGAATATTCTTGCTTGAACTACTGATGCTGCTGTTTCAACAAACACTTGTCTTAACAAACATAATGCGAATAAAGTAATTCAACAGATTTATCTCACTTCTCACATTCATTCAAATTATAGATCTCTTTAAAATACTAAGTTTTTTTTTTTTTTTTTTTTTTTTTTTTTTTAGGACTGAGGGCCTATTAGTCTCTGACAGCGATTTTTGCGTTGTCGTTTTCGATAGTTGGACATTTGTCGAAATCATTTTCGATAGTTGGACATTTATCGAAATCTACAATTTATCGAAAATATAATTGAATAATTTGAAAGCGATGTTATAATTGGGAAGAAAAAAAAAACTAATAGCCCTCCGTCCTAAACTAAATTCTGCTTTTGCCAGAATTTCATCAAAATCTTTTTCTTTTTTTTTAAGAAAAAGAAAAGAAAATTTATACAGTATCGTTACAAACGATATCGAAAAAGTTTTTTTAATAATTTTGAAGTAGGAAATAAATAGTGCGCGTGCAATAATTTGAAATAAAAATAAATAAAAATATGAATTTAATGATTTGATTTTTATATAAAACACGATTGCGTGCTATCTTAAAAAGTAGATGTAAAATTTAAAGTTTAATTCTCTTGACAACAATTATAAATTAAAATAAATAATTTAATGAAAGTTTGTTCTTTAGATATACGTCCGTGTAAGATGTCAAAAAATATACGACAAAGTATTATATCTCTTTATTCTTCTAATAAATTGTCGGTGAGAGAAATTGCTCAGAAATTGAGTATTCCTAAAAGTAATGTTTTTTTTTTTTTTTTTTTTTTTTGTCAAATGTGTATAACAATGCTTGTAAAATTTCAAATGACTATTATATCATATTTAAAATATTTAAGAATCAAATTTGCAATATTTTAGATACTTAAAAATATCTTAAGTATCCATTCCGTACATTACCTATATTTTTTGGTATAATACAATGATTTTACCTTTTTTTCCCCACAGAAATTAATAACATAAAAAAACTACGAGCTTTCAATTTGTTTAATATGCTGCTATTAAGAATATATAAAGAAAGGAAGCTTAAAAGTTTAAAAACAAATATTAGTAGCATTTTCAAATTAGTCATAAAAATTCTCCATTTTTAAATATACAGGGTGTTCCATAAGTTTGCAGACACTTTAAAAGTTCATAACTATTGAATGAATTGACAGAATTGAACGCAATTTTCGGAAAAATCATTCCCGTGAAGGGGGGGGGGGGTAAAGAAAGAATAATAATTAAGCTATTTGTCGATAGAGGGCTATGTGCGTGACCAGATCACACATTTTCATCAAAAACTACTTATTCACATGCAGATGTTTTCAGGCATATAAATCCTATTCTATGTATCCGTCGTCACAACAAATTACAGTTTGCAAACGAGTTACAACACTCTATTTAATAAAAAAGCACCACAAAACTGGCGTTGTAAAAAATATTACTTACAAACTTTGAATAAACACCATAAAATGCAATAAACTCGCAACAATTGTGCGTTGACACTTTGACTGCAGCACTCGTGCTTACTTTATTCGCCTGATGAAGGGTCATGTCGTTTTTCGACCCGAAACAATTGTTGCGAGTTTATTGCATTTTATGGTGTTTATTCAAAGTTTGTAAGTAATATTTTTTACAACACTCTAGCTGCAGTCGGTGGTTCTTATCTGAGGGGAGACATATTCACAAATAGCGCTTTATCCATCAAGTCAGCATCGCAATTAAAACTTCATATATGCACAAGTAGGAGGCGAAATAAGAAAAAAAAAAACTGTTCTAATCGCAAAATTGTGAAATTTGTTAGGACTTTCATTTGCATATATATATATATATTCGCATCCTTGCGAAAAATTTAGCTGTTTGTCTAAATATCGTCGACAAAAAATCTGACAATATTTTTTTCTTTATAAAAAAATAAAAATAAAAATAAAAATAAATAAAAATTCAAATCTTTAAGTTTTACGTATATTTTAAAATAGTAAATATGAAATCTCTTTGAATCCTTAATTCATTTTATATTTTTGTATAAACATTTTTAAGACCATTATATAGTTAAAAAAAAAAAAAAAAAAAAAGAAAAAAAATCAATTGAGGTAGGGAATTAACGAATGCTTTGCCAGCTTCGCTGGTCACTATATTTAAAGGGGACTAATGTGCAAGTTGTACCTGACGGGACTAAAGTGAAAGTTGTACCTCAAGGGACTAATGTGAAAGTTGTGCCTCACGGGACTAATGTGCACGTTGCACCGAACGAACAAACTATTTCTTTCAACGAAAATGCCTACTAACCCTGGACGATAGGTCTAATATATCGTATCATATTATATATCGTATTTATCGTAATATAACTCAATACTTATTTCGCTTCCTTCTTCGACTCGTTTTAATACGCATTTTTTATATGCATGAGCAGCCCCCGAAAAACAAAAACATTAAATCATTAAATTCATTTTTTTACTTATTTTTATTTCATATTATTTCACACGCACTTTTTATTTCCTAATTCAAAATTATTACAAAAAACTTTTTCGATATAGCTTGTAACGATACTGCTTATTATTAATTTTCTTTTCTTTTTCTTTCAATAATAATAATAATATTAAAAAGATTTTGATGAAATTCTGGCAAAAGCAGAATTTAGTTTAGGACGGAGGACTATTAGTTTTTTTTTTTTTTTTTTTTTTTTTCAAATCATAACATCGCTTTCAAATTATTCAATTATATTTTTGATAAATTTTAGATTTCGACAAATGTCCAACTATCGAAATCGACAACGCAAAAATCCCAGATTGAGACTAATAGTCCCTCAGTCCTAAAAAAAAGAAAAAGAAAAAAAAAAAAAACGCCCCATTACGAGAATGATCTTTTAATAAACCGCGTTCATTTCTATCAATTCTATCAATTCATTCAATAGTTATGAAATTTAAAAATTTCTACAGACTTATGAAACACCCTCTATACATGTATCTTTTTTTTCAAATTAGTGTATTTATAAAAACAAGAAACTTTCAAAATGAGATAAAGAATGCTAACATTTTTAAAAGGCACATTTTAATTAGAAAATTAAAAACACAAGACAGACGTTTCGGCTAGACACTAGCCCTCCTCAGTGTCATATACATGTAAAACACAACATTTACAATAAAGTCATAAAACATCAAAACAATATTAGGTATTCCGGGGGGATAGGTTTAGCATCGTTCAAGGCATAATGTTATAATTTAAAATAAGCACCCTCTAGGAAAATGCGGGATTCGTAAAAATTTACATATGAAGCTGAAATTTTAATATTGTCAAAATCAGGAATATGATCACTATCACTAGAGAGAATTACGAATTTCGATCTTGTTTTGGCTAGTATCTGTCCGAAACGTCTCTCTTGTGTTTTTAATTTTTTAATTAAAATGTGCCTTTTAAAAATTTTAGTATTCCTTATCTCATTTTAAAAATTACTTGGTTTTAATATATTATTGAAGAGTTTTGATTATGTTTAATTTTATTAATGTATTTATATTTGAAAAACACATGGTTTTACATGGGCTTCTGAGCCTAAAAGAAAAGCATATTTTCTCTACTAATTTCAATATAATAAACATTTTTTTTTTTTTTTTCGAAATTTTCAGCACATAAATAAGCAACATTTAAACAACATTTTATAAAATTTTCATTAAAATATTGGAAAATACAGCCGGTGGCTCGTCGTTTCCGCAGAACCTTCGGAAAAGCAGGAGACACGATTTCTCAAAAATTAATACAACTTCTTTTTAAAATTTTACATATTTCTTCAAAATAGAATTGATCAATGCTTAAACGAAGGTTTAAAAAAAATTGAAATTCGAATTTCTCACAGACCTGTATGCCCAAACAGTGCACTTTGCGGTACATTTTACCCCAAGTATATAGCTTCGTAAAATTAGTTTTAATCGAACAAAAGAAAAATCTATCATTCATCCACTTTATTTTATTTGAGTAAAAAAAATAAATAATAATAAAAAGAAAAACAGAGAAAATATTCTTTTCTCAGCCTTTGAAACCCATGTAACCCTTTAAAAAGAAGAACAATATTTTTAAGAATATATTTATTTATTTATTTATTTTATTTATTTATTATTATTATTATTATTATTATTATTTTTTTTTTTTTTTTTTTTTTTTTGAGGTGTTGGTTCCCCCCAAAATAAAAATTCGTAAAGGTTTAACGCTATGTTATGAAATATCATTCTGGTTTGTGTATTTAGGATAAAAATATTAATTAGAAAGAAGTTTTAATACACTGTTTTACTTACTTAAAAGTGCAATACAAAAGTTAAATAGTTAAAATTCTAGAAAAGTGAAAATCAAGTATAGTTCAAATTTTTATATATTCTTTACTCTGTCGCTATTTATAGACTCTTAGGTAAATACAGTATTCTCTATTGTATTTCAAAAATAATTCTAATAGAATTTTTCGCTAATTAAATGAGGTTTTTTATTACACACAGTAACATTGCAGGATAAAATTTCTATTCTTTCACTTTTGATAGCCGAATAATAGAGGCTAGAATAAGTCATTTATTTATTTCATTCAAATTACATCGAATGCTTTCTTCCTGGTTAATAGTTATAAGAGCGGTAGTATTCGTAATTTATCTATACTATAAAAAAAACTCTGAAGCGGATCGATTCGTTACCTCTCATTACCAAAAAGGATGTTTTATTTTCAGATCTGAACTCTCAAAAATTTTTGGAGTGAGAATCTCTCTTTAAAAAAATTAACCACTATTTTGACATCAATTAAGGTGAGAAAACACTATTGTCGCTTATGAAAATGTGACATTACTCACCATTCGTGAAATAGTGACACATGGTTACTCTGACATAAAGAGTGAGGTCATCATAATGATTAGAATTACAAAGCAATTGCGCATGCATGAAACGAGAATCGACTCCTTATCAGTCGCTTGTTCTAGGTATATAAAGGACTGTAAAGGCGCTTTGAAATCTGTTTATCGTCCTCTGTCTGAGCTAAACGCTTCATTGGTGGTCAATATGCCTCGTAAAAACCGGAGGGTGTCAAACAAACAACTAATGGAGTTCTTACGAGGCCGCATCGTTGGTATGCGAGAGGGTGGATTTTTGTATCGAGAAATCGCAGCCCGCACGCTGTGTAATGCCACAACAGGGATGCGTGTTTGGAAGAAATGGACAGAGGATAATCAAACAAGCCGAAAACCTGGCAGTGGGGCACGCAATAGAACAACGGCACTAGACGATAGACACCTCATCCGCATGGCTATGACGGACAGTACAGCATCCTCTCGTGCGCTAGCAAAACGTTGGAGCATGGTTTAGGTGTTTTGTAGTCCATGGTTCGTCGCCGTTTTCTGCAGCATGAACTGCTTGCAAGGGTTCCTCTACGCAGGATTCCACTCTCGTTGAATCACAGACGCGTCCGACTTCAATGGGCTCAGCAATACTGCACGTGGCGTGCCTAGTGGCAACAAATTGTTTTTCAAATGAATCTCGCTACAATCTGGAGTAAAATGATGGAAGAGTATGCGTCAGACGTTATAAGGGGGGACGACTGCTCCCACATTCTCATATCCAGCGTCATACTGCACAAACGCCTAACATCATGGTGTGGGGAGCAATTGGTTATGATTGTCGATCCCATCTAGTGCACATTGCGGGCAACTTCAACAGTGATCGCTACAAAAGGGATATTTTGGAGTCAGAGGACTTTCCCGTTCTTCGACGTATTCCGGGTGCTGAATTTCAGCAGGACAATGCCCGTGCACATGTTTCTCAGACTGAACAAGCCTTCTTCAGTGCACAATAGGTTTCGCTTCTTCCATGGCCTGCTTGATATGTCGCCCATCCAGCATGTCTGGGATTTCATTGGTCGGCAAATCGCTCGTACAACTGGTGGGTGCACAGTAAGATTGAACTTTGGCGTCAAGTTGAAGCCATCTGGAATGCGATTCCCCATGATTACATTCAGAACCTGTATGATTCAATGCAACGATGTGTACAGGCTCTCATCGCTCAGTGTGGCGGTCACATAAAGTACTGATTTGAGACATTTTTTTTTTTTTTTTTTTTTTTTTTTTTGTCTTGTACCTTTGATCGTTTATTTGTACCACTATCATTAATATGTGGAATAAATTTCATAAATTTCTGATCATTCTTTCATGGTGTTGCGATTTTTACAAACATGAGTGTATTAACTATATTTTGAATGAAATCTGAAGAACAATTTCTGGACGATCTCATGCCTGTATACGTTTAACAGAACTTATTGAAGATTTTTGATGAATAAAAAAGGAAAATAATTATGTTAAAATATAATAAAATTAAACATAATCCATAAGTCACATTATTATATTAAAACTTCGAAACTCGTAATCCATTCTCTCAATAGTGATCATATTCCTGATTTGGATAACTTTAAAATTTTAGCTTCAAATGCAAATATATATGAATCCCGTATTTTTCTAGAGGACGCTTTTACTAAATTGTGACATTCTGCCTTGCATGAGGCTAAAGCTATTCCTACGGAATACATAATCTTGTTCTGATGTATTATGAATTTTTTTTGTAAATGTTGTGCTTTGTATGTTTGACACTGAGGAGGGCTAGTGTTTAGCCGAAACGTCTGTCTTGTATTTTAATGATTTTTTAATTAAAATGTATTTTTTAAAATTTTAGTATTTTTTATGTTAAAATATAATTATTTATATATATATATATATATATATATATTAATACGATTGACAAAATTGAAGTAATATTATTAGTAAGGAATCTAAAGTCATAAGAAACATATCGAAATTCGTATTAAAAAGTGAATAGTTTTATTCAGTAATATATAAAGTATGTAGGAAAATGCTATCAATGCAAATATTTAATGCATAACGCCTTTAAATATATCAATTTATATTTTTATTATATTCATTGACAGCTAATACATGTGAATATAAAAAAAAAATGGCTATAATGTTTTACTAATAATTAAAATCAACAGCAATATTTATAATCCTACCAAAAAAAAAAAAAAAAAAAGAATCTGTAGATTTGTATGCAAATATTTAACTTAAAAAAAAAGATGTACTCTCGAGTAACTTTTTTCTCCCCTAAGTTACTTTAAATTTCTATTTGTCTTGGGGAATCTGATTTCAAAAACCCATTTTGCTTTTAAAATAATTCTAATTTTAGTAATTTAAAATAATTTTAATTTTAAAATGTTCGTTAGAATTCTTTAATTTTATATTGTTGATAAATGAAGTGAAAATTTATAAATATGAATAATTTCGTATGAGAATGATTTACTAATGTAAATTAAACACGGGACACTCGCCTGTTACTGAAACACCCTGGGTTTGATTCCTAACAGATTTAAAGTGCATACTTTTCGCTGTTGAACTGGAAGCAATTAGTAATGGAAACGAGATCGTCTAGTGTATACGCTTTTTTTTAATGAAAAATAAACAATCATAGTCTTTGAATTACTCGTAAGAATTTCACTCTTATTAAAGAGTGAGAAATCTCACTCTTTCGAAAAGAGACTTTTCACTCTTTAGAGGTTGGATCCGTTTTGGCATGTTCAAAGATTTATATGCCACTCTTTTAGAGCAAGATCTCGCTCTTCATATTTTAGAAAGAAATGAATTGGGTTATAAATTCAGTTTTCGTTCCCAAAATGAATTGATTCATTTAAGAACAGGTAACTAAAAGCATTTTTTGAAACGAAAAGGTACTTAAAAAAAAAAAAAAGAGGATCCAGTATGCATTTTTTTTTTTTTTTTTATGAATGAATTTCGTGCTTGTCATGCCTTTATAACAATTCTTTGAACCCCCATTTTTTAAGGAAAATGATTTCATAAATACCTGAATAAATTCTACCTTTTCCAGAAACAATTTATTTTAGTTTAAGAGGGAACGTGGCTATTAAAGCTTAGATCCGTTCATTTCCACATGAAAGAATTCTTTCTATTAAAAGTATTTCTCAAAACCATATTTTAACACCTTTGTGTTGCACAATGCGGAATAACACTTATATTTTTTATTCATGTGCACAAAAACATGTTTCCTACAGAATATGGTACGATTATCATTAAGGTATACAGGTTGTGTCAAAAATATTCGAATACATTAAGGGATATAATTTGAAATTATTAAAACTACATTTTATGTTAAGCATTTTAACATTTTCCAACAATATTTAAGAGGGAGTATAACTTCGATTAGTCTATTCATCTGTCTGCCACCAATTTTCGTTAATATTTATATAATAACTTGAAATTAATGCAAGTTATAAGTTAATTATTTCACGTTCCTTATTGAAAATAGTATACGTAGTGCATCTGATTTGTGTATAGGAACTCAGAAAAGATTTCAAATGCACTATTGCTTTAGAAAAGTATTTGTTTAATGTATACTTTAAAGACTTTATTCTGCACACAACACAGCGAAATTAATATACATTATTCATATACATAATTTTTTTCTCCTGTAAAAAAAAAAAGAAATGTTTGCGTAATTTTATGGTTTACAGTACCCTATAATTTCCTCCATATACATTATGCGCTATTAAAGGAATTGCTTAATGTAAATGTTTAGTGATATGAGAATATTTCTCTGCTTACTATATGGTGGGTAAGATTTATATTACCTGCAAAACTGCACAAACCGCATCTTTGTAATGGTTTTCCTTCAGAAAGAAACTAAAATGTTTTTCTAAGACTCCTTAGTTGAAAACAAATAGTTGAACAAAACTCATAGTTGAAAACAAAATATATTTTTGTAGCTTTGCTGTTTTTGGACAACATAATGACGATATAACATCCATGAAAAAAGATTGGTGGAATAAGTTCCAAAAAAAGCAGCCAGTTTAAAATGGGATGCTGCAACTGGTTGCAGGCAAGAAAAAAATGCAATATGACAAAATAATATGACACAAGTAATAAGAAAAAAAAAAGTGTGAAGTCGGTACTTAAATTTATTGCTAATTCCTTTTAGTTTAAAAACCGTCGATCCTACAGAAATATCAGTGTAAGCACAAATGAAGGACGTGCCGGCAGTAGTAAAATTATCAGACAAATGGTTACTCCACACACAGTTGAATATTCAAATTCTCACCGACTAGCACGGTTTGTGTGTATTTAATTATTGTTGATTAAAAACATCCCGCATTCTTTTCTTTATTAATAGTGTAATTTGATTTTTTTTTTTTTTTTTAGCCTTTAATTGATCGATGCGCCTCATTTTCACGTAGGGATCTTTGTTGTAACGAACGAGATATATAAAGTAGAGTGATAAATGGTAACCCTTGAGAAGGTCCAAGATGAGTCATGTGACATGCTCTCCTTGCACCTGCGTATTCGATGGTTCCCTTGGTAACAGCTTATTTTTAGTAAATTTCTATGGCAACGGTTTGGAGATTGCTCTTTGCATAAGTCATAAACGCCAATATTTTTGTTTACTTACGTAATTTAATATTATTTTGTTCTAAATCATTTTGATTTTGATTTTACTTCTCTTTTATTTCGTGTAGTTGAACTTTAACCGACAAAATGCTTAAAAATAGTTGAAAAATTATTATTCGTTGTTAAATTTAGCTCTTTAAAAGTTTAAATTTTCTTTTATAAACACTTTTAAACTTTGTTGGGAAACGATTAAAAAAAAAAAAAAAAGGCATTTTATTATTTATTAAAATGTGAAATATGTGTAAAATTTTAAAAACAATTTATTTCGGTCATATGACTGTCATGTTACCTAATAATAATGATAATTTTTTGAACTGATATTTTAAATGCCAAAATAGCGATAAAAAGCCAAACACAGCAACCTATTCGAGCATGTCACGTGATTCATCTTGAACCACGGAAAGTTAATCCTTCATCCATTGAATCAGCACTCTAATTTATATATCTCGTTGGTTGTAACAAATTTTTATTTTTCAACCAATCATTTCCTATGCCTCGATATGTATGCCCTCCAAATGTGAAGACATTAAATCCAGTGATTTTTTTCCCCAGTGAGTCCCAAATAGGGATCTCTGGATACTTAAATTTGAACCAACCTGTATTGATTTCATTAATGTATAAAAAAAATGCTTTGTACACATATTTCAAATTTTCATTTGCTTAACAAAATGTTTTAAATTCCAGTTTAAAATTAATTAAATAATTGTATTCATCGCTTATTCAAAATCATACGATTGATACTAAAACTCTTATTAAGGAGGCGGGGGGAGGGGGGATGATGCTATTCCCTTTTTTTAATAAAAAGTAAATCTTTGTTAAAAGTATTCTTATAAAGTATTCATTATTAATAAAATCGTAAAGAAAAATTACAATGCGGATGAAAATGGAAAGCACTACAATTCGTTTTAAATAAGTTGTTTGTAAACCGAACTACATAAGAAGAAAAAAAATTTTTAATTACTGTTTCAGCACTAATCTTTACTTGATTTATTCTCACTCTCTCTCTCTCTTCTATATATATATATATATATATATATATATATATATATATATATGGTAATACAATATTATCAGTGCAAAAATTTGAAATTTAAAGATGATTTAACTTCCGTATTAAAACAATTATACGGATCATAAGCGAAGACTACCCAAGTCAAACCAAAAAAGAATTAAAGAAAAATAAACTTAGTAATTAAGTGATAAAAGTAGTTCAAAATGATCATTAAATTGCAAAACACTGAATGAGAATTGAATTAGTATATAAATAATTAATACACTGAATGAGAATTGAAATTGTGTTATAAATAATAATAATAATAATAATAATAATAATACATAAAATGCACAGATAGCAGCTATAAAATGATGTATTTCAAAATTTTTTTAAAAATTAAAAATCTGCTTAAGTAATAGAAAACATTGTGCATACACATAATGAAATAAAAAATAATAAAAATATTAATAAAAAGCTTCATTTCCAAATAAAGCGCTATATAGAAATGATACAAATATACCTTAGAAATGATATAAATATAGTAAAACATTATTATCAGTGCAAAATTTTGAAATTTAAAGATGATTTAACTTCAGTATTTAAACAACTATTCGGATCATAAGCGAAGGCTACCCAAATCAAACCAAAAAAGAATTAAAGAAAAATAAACTTACTAATTAAGTGATATATATACATACATATATATATATATATATACATATATATATATATATATATATATATATATATATATATATATATATATATATATATATATATATATACATATACATATATAAACCTCTTTATTTTTATTTATTTTTCATTTATTTTTATTTACTTCTCAAAACAATTAAATTACAAAATCTTGTAAGAAATCCATTACATAACATAAATCATCATCCATTTAAACGCAAATAATCTGTACGAAAACTTGTATAGATAAATTATATCTTTTTACGTAATGCTTTCATCGCTTTTCACATAAAGCAATAAATGTTTGTTGAAAATATTGTTAAGATATATTCAATATTATTAAAATTTTAAATAAAAATGCTAATTCGAATTAAACTGAAACACATTCTAATTACACTGCTCGGCATGAAAATTGCCTCTGACACCATTTCAGCATATTCTTATGTAAAATGACCTCCGGAATCCGAATAGGACGCCCATTTTGCCCCGTCACCCACCGTTTTTTAGGAATGGCCCCCTATTTTTATCATTTTTCGGTGATTTTATGGCTATAATTTCAATTTTTAGGAGGGGGAGGATTATTTTAACCGTTAAATATTTTCTGAGGGGCTACAGAGTTGGAAAATTCTAATTTTTTTTCTTTTTTTTTTTTTTTTTTTTTTGGGGGGGGGGGGGGGATTTGCCACTGACATCATGCATTAAATATCCTATATTTTTTTATCTGTTATTAATGTTACTTTTTAAACTTTGTATATATTTTTTTTTGTTTTTAGGTGTTAAATTAATTATTTTTCATTCTTCAAATCAAATTCATGGTCATAGAATTATCAAACAGGGAAAGAAATTGAGGGAGGGGGTGGTGTATCTTTAAAACGGTGGGTGACTGGGCAAAATGGGAGTCATATTCGGATTCACAAGGTCATTTTTCATAAGAATCAGCAAAAATAGTATCATATCTCGTTTTTTTTTTTTTTTTTTTTTTTTTTTTTCAAAGCAGTGTTATTTTCAAAAAAGGACTTTGGAAGACTGCTACGTATAAAAATATTTTTAATTACAATTTCAACGCTAAATATTTACTCCATTTATGTATAAAAATTAATTTCTTGCAAATTATTTTATTTATATTTTTATTTGCATCTGAAAACATTTCAGTCAAAAGCTTCAGTTACAAATGCGTTAAATATCTTAAGGTATTATCTATTCAAAAACAAGTGCTTCATGCTCAAACTCATATAAATAAATGATTTTTTCCCCTAATGATCTCATCCCTTTTACAAGAAAAAAAATGTATTTGTTTCAAATGCTGTTATGATATATTCATTATTCTTAAAATTGTAAACAAAAATGTTAATTCGTTTTAACATGGAACACACTGAAAGTGCAAGCCTAGGTAACTATAAAAAATATTTTTTTGACTACTGTTTCAGCACTGACTTAATTAGTCTATAAAAAACACCTCATATACTTTTTAAATTAAAATTTTCATTTACTTCTGAAATCCTTTAAATCACGAATTTCAAATCCATAAATAACTTTAACCCTCATCCATTGAAAAATAAATGATCCATAGTAAAAATCGAGTAAAAGAACGATGTCTGACATTTTAATTACAATTTTACTCATTATGGGAAGCCTCAGTACCTCTTTTATGCATTGCTTGCATATGAAGATCTCGTTCTGCATTTGTTCACTCATTTATATTGCTGCTATATGTACCGAAACGATCGTTACCTGAAAAGTCACATGTTGGCCGCTAGCCATTGAAAAGCATTAATTCGTTCCAATCCAGTGGTTTAGCACTTCCGATGTGGTTCAGAAACATTTTATTGAATACGGGTGAGGTATCTGAAACAGAAAGTTTTTGACTGCAACTCTGATGAACTGAATCGCAATTTCTACCTCAAGAATTTCATCCGGCTTTTTGGTTTTGAAATTAAATAAAGTGGATATTGAACAAGTACTGACTGAACTTTAATTATATGTGTATTTCAGAGGAAGTAGTGTGCATTCATATATTTCACACAATTTTCGTTACAAAGCTAAGTGAGACAAAAATATGAAGTACAATTCGCCAGTCGGAATTAAAGCAATAATTTCTGCATAATTATTACTTTTTTTTAACTAGATACTAAATTTATTCGATTATTTTAAAAAACACGTAAATAATTTTTGAATCTTTAAAAATAAGTATGATCCCAAAAGAAAACAAACTGTATTATCCTCTTAATTTTTTTTTCTAACTTTTCTTTTTAAAAATTATATATATACATTCACAAGCAGTAAAATTTTATATAAAATTTTTACACACAGCAAATACTTGTTATTGCTCTCTGGTTTATATTTAAATTGCTTCAAGAAAATATTGCACTCAAATTTAATAACCATAAAAAGGAGTGGATCACAAGTCTCTTTATTTTTGGAAAACCACTCAGCGAGAAATATTTTGTACATCGCGTATTTTATGTATAATTGTTCCATGAAAAAATTATAATTCAAGATACAGGGTGTCACTAAATATATAAGCCAAACTTTAAGGGAAGATAGGGCACATCAAAAGATTCAGAATTAAGTAAGAATCCATAGCCCCAAATAGCATCGTAATCTTTCCAGAAGCGGATGTGTCTGTTATTTTTCAACTGATGTACGGCGTGACATTTGAATGTTGAATTTTTACCAAAATTATTTTCGTGCAAATGATTGCATAAAAAGATAAACATAGTAACATTCCTGTTTCTAATCGATGTATTTAATGCACTAATTGTATTAATATGAACATTGTACACATTTGAGCACTTTCTGTAATATTATGTAAGTAAAGAACTATCTTTCATTTCCTCGCGTTTCTTACTTTTCCGCTTACACTTTTCATTTCCGGCCCCATATTACTGCTCAAGAATGCTTCTTTATATGTGTTTTACCTATACTAAAAGTTCGGACCATGAATGCAGAGACACCCTGTATATTGACTTAATGACTGTTATTAAAATAAATAAATAAATAAATAAAATATTTTAATTAAAATTTTAATTTATTTTCTCCAACATTCAAATTTACATTTAATTGTTATTTTACACATACAATTATTAAAAAGTTCCTTTGTTGCCGAAATTTTGCTCAATAAATTTTTTTTGTAAGGTTAAAATATAAAAATTATAAAAATTAATATCAAATTGATATTAAAAATTTATATCAAATTCATATATACCCCCCTCCCGTCTCCTAAAAAAATTCCTTTACAGTTTTTTACGTTTAAAGATGCTTTAGAATAATATTTTTCTGCAACTGTTTTAACTCATTATCATCTCAACCCTTTCCTGGTCCTGCTGATCTGGTTCACGCCCGAAGCAGTATTTGAACAATTTAAGAGAGAACTCGGCCCTCGTTTTGAACAATCGATTCATGCGGAAAAATACGTGATCTTTTCCCCTTTTGCAAACAACTCAACGTTGATGTTGTCGAATCTTTTTGGTTTTCTTAAAAATAAATTTTCCCTGCAAATTTTTGATCCAAATTAATCTAAAAGCTTGAATTTTGAAAATGGATTACTGTTTTAAAGGCTAGAAAATTGGAACGTTTCTGTGTTTAGTTATATGAATAATAATTGTAAAAATGTAATATATTCGGAGTAGTGAAAATTATATATGATGAAAAAGTTGTGCTAATAGCTATAACTATATATTAAAAAAAAAAAAAAAAAAAAGCTTAATATAAAAATGAAATTTGCTTCTAAAATATATCAGCAAATTCTGTTAATTATATTTTGCTAATATTTCACTTATTCAAACGTGCAATATAAATCGCTAAATTAAAATTTCTATGATCATTTATTACCTCTAGATTTAAAAAACAAGATTTTTAATATGAAACATTTTTTTAGTGACTATTCAATCAAATATCGAAACATTCTACATGATAACAAACGAATTTTAATAAGAGAAACATAGATTTTTTTTTCTAGCAAACCCTACTAATCACAGATCTATAAAACTTGGCAGATGGATACCTGGAACCCTAGAGGTGTGCACATCATCAAGATTGTTTCGAATTTTTAATTTGAATTCTTCTAATTATTATCATGACTATTATTTTAAATATTGGCTTCTATGTTTCATTTTTCTAAAAATGTATTCTTCCATTTTAATCTTCTGCGTATTATAGCAACGGTTCTTATGTTTTTTTATTTTTTATTTATTTAATTCATTCATTTGAAAGCAAAAGCTTTTTTTCTTCTTTTTTTAATTTATTATATTTATTGAAAATCAAATGGTAATGCAGTAAAAAAAATTAAGTGTATTAAATTTTAAATTAAAAAACTGTATTTATAACAGTTATGTTTATGTATAATTTTTGTAGTATAACAACTTTTTATTTATTTATTTTTAATTAACTAGGAGGCTCTGCTCCCTGCTCGCTCCGCTCACCAACCACCAAAAGAGGCTTCACTCTCCTCCCTCCGGCTTCACTTCGCTCATTAACCCCTGCGGGGTTCTACCCAACTATTCGAAGCTTTGCCTTTCACTGAATTATAATATTAATAATACTTAAGAGAAGGCAAAAGCAGAATAATAGTATAGAAATCCTCCATATTTGATATCACATTGAAATACAGAATATTTAATATTATATCGTTTATAATTTGTCAAAAATCTGTTTTAACGCTCGACAACTTAATAACATTTTGCCATTATTTTGTGAGAAAACGTATGCCAGACAGTTAGACACACAGAATAATCAACGATAGCAGTAGCAGTAATTTTTTAGAACAGAAAGAAATTCTTTACATCTAAACCATTTAGCGTTACAGCTATAGTATATAACCCCTTTGGAGACTTTTAAATTTTTGTCACTGTTTGACGATGAATTTTTTTGTATTATTGTTTGGTTAAAGAAATTAAGAACTTATTTTTTCTAATGCTTATATTTTTCACTGTTGAATTTTTTTAGGTAATTTAGGACAATATGTAATACTCTACATTATTTCCAATGTACAGCTAGGTATAAAAAGATGCAACTTTTTAAAAAGATTTTTTTCTATTATATGATTTAGTAAGATACGTTGAAAATAAATGTTTTATGTAATTATTGGAAATATTTTAAACATTTCATTATTATTAGTAGTAGTTGTCCGACAAGACAATTTCTTTCAGATAACGATTTTGCATTGTCACCATTAATTGTATTACACCTTGAATTTTCCACGATGTCAACCAATATCTAATTTTATCATTTAATTTCTAAAACTCTATTAAATACTATGTTAAATCTGAAAAAAAAAAAAAAAAAAAAAAAAAAAAAAAAAAAAAAATCAAATTTTTCAAAAATTACTGATAAGTGGAAAATTAATCCTTGATTGCATTGTAAAGATGAATTGCCGTTTTGAAGTACCCGAGTACCCGAGACAGACCATGACCATTTATAAATTGAATTGCTTTTGAATATTTGTTGACAATATCTTCTGAATAAGTATTGATGATGGCTCCGGAATATTTGTTGGCTATATCTTCTGAATAAATGTTAATGTTGGCTTCTGAATATTTGTTGGCGATATCTTTTGGATATATTTATATTGATGATGACATCTTAATAGTTGTTGACGATATCTCCTGAACTCTTGTTGATGATGGCTTCTGAATATTTGTTGGCTACTTCTTCTGGATACGTACTGATTACACCTTAATTTTTTCACAAAAACAAATTTAATATTTAATTTAGTAAATAAAAAGTGCGTGTGAAGAAGGAAATATAATGGTATTGGATAATTTAATTTAATTTAATTTATACAGATATCAATGATATAGAAAAAACTTCTTTTGCCTTTTTCTGTCTAATAATAAGCAGAACGAAAAACGGATAATATTTTACCTGGAGACATTTTGTTCACCTCCAAAATAAATGAAAATTTTAACATCTGCCAATGAGGTCCTTTATTATTTGTAACTAAACTATTTTATCAAATGAATATAGAAACCATTGCTAAAGAACGCAATTCAGTTACCGCATGCGTTTATATGGAAAAATAGACCCCCCCCCCTCACCCCGAAAAAAAATTGTCCTGTCGTATTAAATTAAATTCTGTTTCCTACAGAGTTTTATAGCAATTACTTAGAAGAAAAATAGATTTCAAATTCTATTATTATTATTATTATTATTATTATTATTATTATTATTATTATTACTGTACCATTTTACAATTTATCTATATATTTAGGGCATGGCTAGAGTAAAAATGGTTATTGTGTTTGCATAAATGAATTCCTTGGCGAAAAACGTACGAGCTACTTCATTTCTAAATTTTAAAATCGATGAATTCGGCATAGTAAAGATCTTCCCATTTAAATATATTTTTAGTTAAAAAACTAAAACTTTATATAAACTAATCTAAGTTGTTGTCTCTTAAATTTCATTTAACTTCAAACTCTTAGCAATCACTTGGCTTAACTTCAAACTCTATAGCAATAGTTGTTGTTTAACATAATCATGATATTCATTACTAAACCTTTTCGCATAACGTTAAAATAAAAACTAATAATAAAAAATATTAGTATAAACTTAACTGATAATATAAAATAATCTAATAATAATATAAACTAAAGTAAAAATATGAACTTATTTTCATTTAATCTTTATTAAAATTTTGCTTAATATTTTAAGTATATGGATTACTTTTAAAGGTTTTCTTTTTTCTAAATAATTTTTTTCTCCTCTCGATCATTTTAAAGATGTTAATATTTCAATTTATTTTTCTTATTTACACCATTGATCACATTTTAATTTTCCCAGGGAAAGTGACGTCAGAGAAAGAGAAAACAACGTAATAATAGAAATTATTTACATGTTGGCAAATAGAGTACCTCTATAAACCAGATGTTTTTAAGTAAAAATTTTGTTAATTAAGATGATACAAATTTTTAACTACCTGAAATGTCTTCCTGGGGGTATTTAGAACACATTGATACCTCTCATGATGCAGAGAATGAGGAGATGAGGCCGCATACAAGAAAAAAAAAAAGACACCAGTGACAGTATTATTATTATTTTTTAATATATAGAGATTCCTTTAATATATATATATATTAATTTATAGTATTTATCGGACAAAAAATGTAATATATAGTTAAAAAAATTAAACTGATAAATATTTAAGTCTATTTTTTTTTTCCTTTTTAAATAAAATCTACTTTTTATTTTATTTATTATAGTGGTCGGAATAAAATCGTAATATAGTGTAAAGAGAGGGGGGCTATAAAATACATGGCTCAAAAACTAAAATATTTAATAGATGCTGAGATGCAGTCATATTTAAAATCGTAGTTCTTGAATAGTAGCAGATCCACATGTCCAGATAAATATCCAGATTCAGGCGCCCGGGAAGGACCATTCTGTGGGTAGTGGGAACCTGGATCCGATGCAGCGAAGGCGGAGAAAGAGCTGCCGTAGACAGCGGGTAGGGGTAGTGATTTTTTTTTTTTTTTTTTTTTTTTTTTTTTTACAATGTAAATTAAAAAATAAATAGTGATTCTATTTTGAAAAAAAAAATAATAATAATAATATAAATAAATAAATATGCGACCAGCGAAGCGAGCGTAGCCAGCTAGTTAATAATATTATTATTTTGATAATATGAAATTTTTATCTTAATACTTATTTGGAAAAGTTGAAAATCTCTTTGAGGTCCCTTAAAAGCAGATATTACCTAATCTCACCGACAGTCCAGGTCCATGTTATTCTATGAGAAAAAATTTCCACAATTACTCATTACCTATTGTATATTTTTAAATTCCGTATTCACATTCAGAAAATTCATAACAGTTAAATTATTAAAAATTTTCTTTTTATTAGTTTTTTTTTTTTTTTTTTTTTTTGAATTTTTGAATTTTTAATATTTTATTTTTGAGTTCAGAAAATATAATGTGGATTTTTTGCATATTTTAGATATAATAAAAAAATTAGAAAGTTAAAAATAATATTTTTGGAAAAATAGTACCAATTTCCCAGTTGTCAATTTTCTCAATAAAAAAACTGAATTTTTTAAAACATTAGGAAATGTGTAATTGTGGAAACAAATTTCCCCGTAGAATAACATAAGCTTTGGGTATCAGCGAGATAAGGGGTCCACACATAAAAGGTTACATGGGTTAGCAAGACTAATAAAAAGCATAATTTATAATATTATTATAATAAACAATATTTTTTATTCAAAATTTTGTCCAAATAAAAGAGCAATATTTAAACAATATTTTAAAAAACATTTCCTTAAAATTTTTGGAAAATTCAGCTTTTCGGACCTCGTTTACGTGGACCCCTTTAGAAAAACAATGGACAAGATTTCTCAAAAACTAATGCACTCATCATTTTGTAATTTTGCTCGCTTCCTCGAAATAGAATTCACTAGTGCTTGAATGAATGAAAAAAAAAAAAAAAAAAAAAGGAATTTTAAACTTTGGATAGAGTTGTATGCAAAAACAGTACAATATTTGTTATATTTTACTTCACGTTTAGTACTGAAAAATTAGTTGTAATTAGTAAAAGAAAAAAAAAAAAAAAGAATTCATTAGGTCAAGCAATAGTCAATTCTATTTTGAAAAAATGAGCAAAAAATCAGCAGATCGTACATTATTTTTTGTGTCCACTAATTCCTGAAAATTCTTCGAAAACCAGGTTTCACAGGTTGAATTTTCAAAAATTTTTAGAGCAAATTTTACAAAATACTGTTTAATGATTGCTCTTTTGTACGTTTAAAATTTTGAATACAAAAATTTATTTATTTTACATAAAAAAAAGGGATAAAATATGCTTTCTTTAACTTTCGAAATCCACGTTACCCCTTAATCTGAATATGCATTGAGTTGTTGATCTGTGTGCCTGTATGTCTCTTTGTTTATGGGTTTGTTATTAGCATTACTCAAAAAAAATTTCAATAGGAAAATCAAAACTAAGTAATTATATGGAAATGTTTAATTGAAAGGTTTAATTGAAAACAGACAAATGGTACGTGTACTGGGATTGAAAGTTAATCAAATATATTATGTGTATTGGCGAAATTTCTCTTACATGCAATTTAACACATTTACACTACGACAAAGCTTTACAAAGTAAGCGTATTCACTACAATGGAGCAACAGGTAGCGTACTATGTCATGGCTGCGTCATAGTTACGTCACTGATCGATGACAAAGCCATCTCGTGTTGGAGGTACCTGAACTACTCAGGCTGAAACTGCGCATGCTCGAATAGAATTTGTTTACTCGCGTGATGCTCCATATTTAAAATTTAAATAGAACTGTGTTTGAACGAATGCACATCTAAACGAAAAAAATTCATGTATTTTTAGAATATTCATATTTCGCATGTTTTCCCGTACTTTAAGATAAGTATATATTTTAAATCAATTCTTAAAAGTTATTTTTTTAATATTTCTTACAATTTATAAAATTATTGAAATCTTAATCTCTTAAATTTTCATTCATTACGGATCAAGAGATAATCTATGGAATTCTGAATTCGGTTGTATGATTTGTTATGAGGTTAGAAAAAGTTAGTTTTTATTATATTTGTCCATTCCTAAATGTTATTTTTATCATTCTTAAGTGTTATTTTAGTTATAGGTTTGGTTATAAAGCGATTACAAATATATTTTGTTTAGAAGATAACATTTTTACGAATGGTTTCGTCTGCATCTGATTGATTTTATGGAACATGACATATTGCTTTTTTTTTTAATGAAAGAGATAATGATAAAGTCATCTTTTATAAGCGATTTCTTTTCCAAAATTTAAATTTTTTTTTACCAAAATTTTAATTTTGAAAATTGCACACGTTAACATTTCTTCTTAAATTACTAATACATGAATTTTTTCGTATTTACAATGCAATTTACAACATTAGAAGATCGATTTAAAAAATTATATTTTACACTAATTAATTCCAGCTCAAAGTAAACACTGATGTGATTATTTATTTGAGATTATTAGCGTACATTTGACTTTAAATACAAAATATATTAGATATTAGCTATTAATAAAGTGATTGTTTACTTGAGATTATTAGCTAACATCTAACATATTTTGTATTTAAAGTCAAACGTACGCTAATAATTTCAAATAAATAATCACATCTATAATGTTCATTTAGGGTTAGAATTAATTCTTGTTTGCATTAAAAACATAAGAGATAACATTTTTTAAGAAAGCACAATAGAGGCGGGTTTTTCACAACGTTTATTTGGGTACCGCAGCCACTGCACGACGAGAAGCGCTAACGCCGAGATTACTTTGCGACGTTTTTTAACATTACATGAACGTGCTTACTCTGTAAAGCTTTGACACTACGATAAATAAAAGGAAAATTACGTATATTTATCAAAATCATACTTCACATAAAGCATAATATTAAAAATCTTTATCCTCCGTTTGTACAAAGGAATTTCGCACACAAGAATTTCAATACATTTGTGTTGTGTTTGAAAATGACACAAAGCGTATTTCAAATTATACAAACATTTTTCCCCTGAACACACACACATATGTATATATAATATAGGGGAGACCCATGTACCTAGGGCCACCTCACTTTATTTGAATAATATTTAATTTTAAGCTTTAATACTCAGTTGGACGAGTAACAACACCAATTGCTACTTTTACAACTACTTTGGAACTTCCAATGAAAGCAGCAAATGGAAGTGCTTTACTACATTTTACGATATCGAAAAAAGAAACAGCTTGAGAATGAAAATTGATTTATGATATCCATACAGTAGACAGTGTATTTTTTGAATTTTAAATTTCAGCATTTTGGTTTGTTGTGCAATTACACGTTTTTAAATGCGGAAGATAATTAGTTAACTGTTAAAATGCGTATATGTCTTATCAGCATAACTTGAAAACATGTATTTTCTGGAAACATTTTTTGACATTTTGAAACCCATATGAGATTACCATTTCAAAGGTCTGATCAAGTTTTGTAAGTTTCAAGGTATGAGGTAGGTAAAAATTGGTCGCCTAATTTTTAATAAACTTTTAAATTTAGTAGCAATCTTAAATTCTATATAAATGTAGGTATTATATTCAAACGGGAGGGATTGTGGCCACCCTACGCATAATTATATGTCGAATAAAACTAAAATTACTTTCAATTATTTTTATCGTAGGTTCATATAGAGTAATTGTTATTTCCCCTTTTCATCTGCAATTTCTTAGTACTTAAATGCTCGTTAAGAAATATTCGTGTGAGTGCCAAACTACATCATTTTTCTAAGAAATAACTTTGAGTAAAAAAGAAATAATTTATACCAAAATTTCTTCTCTATAATTCATAATGTTACTTCATAAATTTTTATGAAAAAAATATTAAAAGTTTTAAATTTATACAATGATCTTTTTAAAAGTAATAAGGAAAGTTTCGACATTTTTCTAAATTATCATCACATTCTTGTAACAATTATTTGCTTATTAGCTGTATGGCTCTTCAATTGTCGATTCAGTGTTTGAGTGACTTGCTGCTTTTTAAATTAATCGCCTGTTGATAAGCAGTTAAAAACTATTTTTTGATGTAATGTAATTAGTATTGTCACTTAAAATATAATTCTGATAAGTGATAAATTACTGTCTACATGTAATTTTTTTGGAATTGTTAAATAGAAAATTAAGCCTTGTACACGACATGCGTAACTGTGTCTAATATAGTACTATTTAATGCTTTACTGTGTGACGTTATCTGACTAAGAAATATTGTGATGATAAGCTAAAACTAAATCAGTAAAAAACAATTTCATTCTTAATCATAGATTTATTACAATTATTTTAATACGATATTCCCAATATATGAATTTTCATTCAATTATTTCAATTTTTATTAAGTTTTCTTAAAAAAGCCTGAATCTGCGATATTCCTATATAGATTTAAAAAAAAAAGTATTTTTCCTGAGGGAACAAATTATTACCAGTTTTCAAATTTTCCACAAAAATGATAAGGCAAATCAAAAATCACATACGTATCATTCTGACGGAAATCCTTTTAGTGAGATTGACATATAACATGCTTTACTGGATTTGGTTTAGATAAGAATATGTAAGAAAAGGTAAATTTATTTTTCTAGTAATGTATGTATATTAAAATTGTAATAATGTGTTACATTTTTAGTACAGAAAATTCGTGCTAAGAAAATAATTTTGGGATTTTGGTAATAGTTTTTAGAACAATTTTAGCATTTAAATGTACAAAATATGACTAGAACACACAAACACATACATATATAGATAAATAGATAGATAGAGATAGATAGATATAGATAGATATAGGCCACTGAATTCCGAGGTTATTGTTGTTTCGGAATTTCTTGTTAAATTATGTTATTTTTAAGATATAAATGGTTACTTATGATAAGACCTCACCATTCATTCTGTAGCACTTTTCAAGAGTTTGCTTGTTAGTCATGTTCAGCCCTAATACACACATGCATACATACATATTACAGGTAATAATCTATCTTATTTTCTTTTATTTCATTATAAATTTCACTTTATACTATTTTAATTCCAGAGTTGAGTTATCTTTTGTGTATTTTGGGTAACATCGCTTGTCAAAAAATGAAACCTTGCATATTTTAGCTTAGTGTGGGTGGGGTAACTCCTGATGCATTACCTCTGCATTCTGGGCCATATATATTATTACTTATTCAATTATTTGTATTTATTTCATAAATATCAGCGTTCCTCATGTTTTTCGTTCATTTTGTTATTGTTAGTTCAAATAGAAAACTATACAATCAATTAAAAGTTCCTTTTTGTTAGGTTTCTATATGTTTTGTATTCTTATCGGTATTTTTTTAAAGTGAGTACTCTTTTTTAAAATGAACTAAATAATTGAAACAAAATAGCTTTTGTGGGTTGTTGTGGCGAATTATTTATCTGTTTACGGTCATTTGTAAAATTTTAAGACCAGTAAACGATTTTCAGCATTTTAACGCGTTGCATCATTTGCGCAGGTTATTGCGTCACCTCTTGTGCTGACTGCATCAGACGCATTCTACTGCTATAAACAAATGTGTCCGGCGCGTTTATTGAGAACTATTTACTGGACTTTGTCGTAAACAGTGTTGTTGTGTGATTATTTTAATGGGTAAAAAACCTTCTCGTACTGTTATTAAAAGGTCTGAAATGTTGACCCTGCATAAAATTCGACTTTCTGAACGAATTTAGTTCAAATAGAAAACTATACAATCCATTAAAAGCTACATTTTGTTAGGTTTCTATATGTTTTGTACTCTTATCGGTATTTTTTTAAAGTGAGTATTCTTTTTTAAAATGAACTAAATAATTGAAAAAAAAAAATTAGCTTTTGTGGGTTGTTGTGGCGAATTATTTTTCTGTTTACGGTCATTTGTAAAATTTTAAGACCAGTAAACGATTTTCAGCATTTTAACACGTTGCATCATTTGCGCAGGTTATTGCGTCATCTCCTGTGCTGACTGCATCAGACTTCTACTGCTATAAACAAATGTGTCCGGCGCGTTTATTGAGAACTATTTACTGGACTTTGTCGTAAACAGTGTTGTTGTGTGATTATTTTAATGGGTAAAAAACCTTCACTTACTGTTATTAAAAGGTCCGAAATGTTGACCCTGCATAAAATTCGACTTTCTGAACGAATTTAGTTCAAATAGAAAACTATACAATCAATTAAAAGCTCCATTTTGTTAGGTTTCTATATGTTTTGTACTCTTATCGGTATTTTTTTAAAGTGAGTATTCTTTTTTAAAATGAACTAAATAATTGAAAAAAAAAAATTAGCTTTTGTGGGTTGTTGTGGCGAATTATTTATCTGTTTACGGTCATATGTAAAATTTTAAGACCAGTAAACGATTTTCAGCATTTTAACACGTTGCATCATTTGCGCAGGTTATTGCGTTATCTCCTGTGCTGACTGCATCAGACTTCTACTGCTATAAACAAATGTGTCCGGCGCGTTTATTGAGAACAATTTACTGGACTTTGTCGTAAACAGTGTTGTTGTGTGATTATTTTAATGGGTAAAAAACCTTCACTTACTGTTATTAAAAGGTCCGAAATGTTGACCCTGCATAAAATTCGACTTTCTAAACGAATTTAGTTCAAAAAGAAAACTATACAATCAATTAAAAGTTCCATTTTGTTAGGTTTCTATATGTTTTGTACTCTTATCGGTATTTTTTTAAAGTGAGTATTCTTTTTTAAAATGAACTAAATAATTGAAAAAAAAAATAAATTAGCTTTTGTGGGTTGTTGTGGCGAATTATTTATCTGTTTACGGTCATTTGTAAAATTTTAAGACCAGTAAACCATTTTCAGCATTTTAACACGTTGCATCATTTGCGCAGGTTATTGCGTCACCTCCTGTGCTGACTGCATCAGACGCATTCTACTGCTATAAACAAAGGTGCCCGGCGCGTTTATCGAGAACTATTTACTGGACTTTGTCGTAGACAGTGTTGTTGTGTGATTATTTTAATGGGTAAAAAACCTTCACTTACACTTATAAAAAGGTCAGAAATGTTGACCATGCAAAAAATTCAACTTTCTGAACGTCAAATAAGTTCGAGGGCAAATGTGAGCAAAACATCTGCGCACCAAGCTATTAATAAATTTAAAATTTCGTGAAAAATCGAGAACCTTAAGTGAAGCGGTCGCCCAGGAAAAACGAGCGCACGCGGTGATCATGTGATAAGGATGATCGTACGAGATCCAAGAACCTCCTGCAATACGATTAGACATTCTGTGGCTGAAAAAGCCACCAACGTCCGTTTGAGTACTATTTCAAGGCGTTTGACCAAACATTTTTGTTTATCATCCCATAAACCTGCAAGGAAATCTCGACTTACTCTAAGTATGAAAAAGAAACGATTTTTAATGTTCCCAAATTTTCCCGAATTTTTAAATTAACTTATAGCTTGATGCACAGCTGTCTTGCTCCCATTTACCCTCGAATTTATTTGACGTTCAGAAAATTCATTTTATGCAGGATCAATGTTTCTGACCTTTTTGTAACAGTAAGTGAATTTTTTCCCCATTACAATAATTACACAACAGCACTGTCTACGACAAAATCCAAAAAACAACTGGTGATTAACGTGCCAGGCACTTTTATTTGTAGCAGTAGAATTAGTCTGATGCAATCAGCACATAATATGACACATGATCTGAGCAAATGATGCAATGTGTTAAAATACTGAAAATCGGATACTGGTATTAAACTTTTTGCAAATGACTGTATTTTTCATTCTCATTCTAATTGTTATCATAATATATATGTATGAATCATTTTTATCACTATGAATTTAGTTTTATATTTAGAATTATATATTTTTACATGTGAGAAAAATTTTACTTTACCTTTTAAAATAATATGCTGCTTATTTCACGTTTGGCAAGAGAAAAAATTCTTGATTTTTGCCGAAGTACTGTATTATCTTTAACAAGTTGAGCGTCACGCAAATTCTTAAAATCCATTAAAATTCCATAATGTTTCCTTCTGTAATAAATAAAAAATAAGCAAATTTTAAATAAATTTTGAATCGGTAAATTTAATATTTTTAGTTTTATATCCTATTTTATATCCGCCACCGATGGTTTACGCGGCTTTATATCATATTTGACACTGTCAGCCACCGATGGCTGACATGCCGCGCAACATTTTAATTTTGTTATTGGTACTCCTTTTACTTTCGGAGTAAAGCTTTCACTGAAATGTTTGAAGTATAACATGTTTTGCACACTCCTAGTTTCAAGATGATTCCTTCAGTACTTAGAGATATATGAAAAAATGTCTAGAATCTAGAATGGCTGACATGGCACTCAACGTGTTAATACAGCTCATTTAAAATACACTGATGGAAAAAAAAATCCCAACACCAGGAAGGAGCTGTGCTAGATAAACGAAATTTGGTAGGCGTGTTTATACATCTGAAAGATGACGTCGATTCAAATTTTGAGCTACGCGCATAAGCGTGGCGCTAGTAGCGCCACTATGAACATGCAAATGAGGTTTGCTTTAAATAAGCGCTGTAAGGTTCGTGATCGTTATTTACAGTTCAGATTTGACGTAGTGGGTTAATGTTAGTCAAGGATGCCTCTATGAAGACGAAGAAGCCATTATCAACAGCACACTGAGTTTGAACGAGGTCGTGTAGTAGGGCTACGACAAGGTGGGTTTTCTTTCCGCGATATTGCAGAAAGACTTGGCAGGAATGTATCCACTGTACATGAGTGTTGGCAGCAGTGGTCAAGGGAAGGTACTGCCTCAAGAAGACCGGGTTCCGGGCGGCCACGTGGCACTACTGAGAGGGAAGGCCGCCGTGTTCGGCGTATGGCTGTGGCTAATCGTACTGCGTCTGCAGCTGAAATTCGAGCTGCAGTTGGCACCACAGTGACACAGCGAACTGTTACAAATCGGTTACTTCAAGGACAGCTCCGAGTCAGACGCCTTGTAGCGTGCATTCCACTGACTCCAAACCACTGCCGTTTGCGACGTGAGTGGTGTCAAGCTAGAGCTCATTGGAGGACGGAGTGGAGATCTGTTGTGTTTTCTGATGAAAGCCGGTTCTGCCTTGGTCGCAGTGATAGCCGTGTGATGGTTAGAAGGAGGCCAGGTGAACGCCTGCTAGCGACCTGTCTGCGGCCTAGACACACAGGGCCTACTCCTGGAGTTATGGTTTGGGGAGCAATTTCGTATGACAGCAGGAGCACTCTCGTGGTTATCCCACGCACCCTGACTGCAAATTTGTACATCAGTCTAGTGATACAACCTGTTGTGCTGCCATTCATGAACAGCATTCAAGGGGGTGTTTTCCAACAGGATAACGCTCGCCCTCATACCGCTGTTGTAACCCAACATGCTCTACAGAGTGTCGACATGTTGCCTTGGCCTGCTAGATCACCAGATCTTTCTCCAATCGAGCACGTATGGGACATCATTGGACGACAACTCCAGCGTCATCCACAACCAGCATTAACCGTCCATGCATTGACCGCCCAAGTGCAACAGGCATGGAACTCCATCCCACAAACTGATATCCGACACCTGTACGACACAATGCATGCACGTTTGCATGCTTGCATTCAAAATTCTGGCGGTTACACCGGTTACTAATGTACCAACATTTCACATTTGAAATGGCTCTACCTGTGATCTTGAAACTTTAATCAATTAAATATGTTACCTAGACAAATGTATTGCTGAAAATTCATTACTGTACAATATTTTTTTCTTGGTGTTGGGATTTTTTTTTTTCCATCAGTGTATATTTTTTATTGTTAGTTTCTGTTTAAATGTATAAATTACGTATTTTACATTTGGAGTTATGATAAATTTTCTTTTTATATTAAGATAAAAAAGTATTACAAAATTTAATTAATTAATTAATTTTTTTGTAATTAAAATATTTTCAAAGGACAAATATTTTTGAAGAGATGTAGAGGTATGTATTATATCTGCGGTCTTTTTTTTTTTTTTTTTTTTTCTTTTTCCGTTGTTTTCTAAACATTTGGTATCTTATCCTTTGAATCTGCAATACAATATTGAATATTTGAATCTTTAAAAGTATAGCGCTTCTTGCTACATCCATCAGCAGCTCATTTTAAGACAAAAAATAGAGGAATAGACTCTGTAGTCTTAATCAGAGGTTTTCAAAGTTTCTGTAGGAAATAAACTAAATTTTGTAAGGTTTCAAGAGATATTTGTGAGCATCCGTAATTTCCTTTTTTTTTTTTTTTTGTGCCGTTCAATATCCATTCCCTTAATCTTATAGTGCACATACTTGCCTGTCCTGAGGATGAACGTTTGATTGGAGTTGTTTAAAAAATTTATAACTGTTTTGTTTCATTTACTTTACGTGTGAATATTGTTAAAAAATCGACAAAGAGTAACGTCAAAGTTAGCAGTCAAGCAAGATGATCAGCGAAAACAGAAGCCGTTAACACTTTGAAAATAATCCTAAATAAGTTAATTGATGCTTTGATAGAATTAAAAGATGAGGATTACTCACTTGAGACAAAATCAGAAACAAAAGATTTACTAAATGAGGCGATGAATTTTGAATTTATTTTATATTTAGTGATATGGAATCATATTTTAAAATAAATTAATCTGTGAATAAAGAAATATAAAAAAATTATTTTACTTAAACGAGATCAATTGTTTTGATGGACGATTTGGTGAATTATTTTGTTTGTAAATACGCTAAAAATGTTTCGTATTTCTGGATTCGACGAATGATTTGTGGAAGCAACTGTACAACCGTTAAAAAACGTAGAGTACCCTCCCCCACAAAATAATAATAATAATAATAATAAGATGCCTAAGCATTTTACCGATGACGAGTTGCGGACACTTCCTCGAAGGTAAAGATTTATACAACCAACAAGCACTGCATTGGATTGAACTTCAATGGAAATTAATCACTGACTTGAGAGCACGGGGTAGTTGAATTCCTAATTTTGTTTTTCTTTTTGCTTTCGAAGCATTATTCAAAATTATTGTGACAGCTTAAAAAATATACGTATTTATGAACTCAATTCGGCTCTTAAATATGACTAGGACTTAAATTCAGAGGAACTCATTTCCGAGCTTGACGTTCCCCTCCGTGGAGGATCAAAATTGTGATGACATGTCTTCGGACCATCCTTAGGGATGCGTCCCAGACCATCGTCAATTGTCCATAGCGTAGTACTAGAGCGATGTTAAAACCAACCAATTAACCGAGCTTGAAGATTTTAAAAAACATGCATCGCATTATATGCAAATATTTCTGAATTACAGCCTCTTTATTAAAAGTTATCTGTGACGATTTGCAGGATGCATTTACTGACTCATTCTCAGAATGTATGCATTCTTCCTACAAATGCTTTATGTGAAAGAAGCTTCAGAGAAATGAAACCCATCAAAAATTATTTGCGTTCCTCAAAGTCCCATGATCGTTTGTCTGGATTGCCAATATTACTGACTGGAAAAGAAATAGCCAAGAACCTCATTTATGATATTTTACTTGAAGATTTCGATGAAATAAAATCGAGGGAGGGGTTAGAATTATGTACAATTTTATTACTAAAATAAATAATTTTGTAAAACTCTCAGTATTTTATTTACTGAAATCATTTGCCTAGAAGGCAGCAAATTGGTAGTCTGCACCCCCATTTTTAAAATGTAGACCTGATATTGCTACAGTCGGTAACAAAAGTGTCCGAACAGTAGCAAAAATTTCTAAATAAAAAGCAAAAATTCCTAAATATATAAATAAATAAATTGAATATATTACTCCTTCCCTCCCTCCTTTTTGTTTTCGTGTGTGTGTGTACGTTTGTTCCTCTCTGATTGGTCCTGCCCTGCATGATGCTTCCTATTGGTTGTTTGTGTTGCTCCTCCCCCTCTGGATTTTGCCGTGCTTTCAGTCTTGCTTTTGCCTCCAAGGCAGTAGCATGTGTTTGCACCTGATGAAGAAAGGCTACGTCCTTTCGAAACCGGTTGTGCTGACTTAAAATTTATGGTGTGTGAAGAAGTTTTAATATCTTTCTAAAAATTCCTATGCAAAAAAAAGTACACTTCATATGGTTTTGTTAAATAAATCCTCGTCAAATCCTGTTCTTAGTCAGTCTAAGAACATGATTCGGTAAGGATTTATTTAACAGAACTGTATGAAGTGTACTTTTTTTTTTTTACATACGAATTTTTGCTAGTGTTCGGACACTTTTGTTACTGACTGTACCACTATGTTCCACCATGTCGCAGAGTTGAATTCAGGTCTTACATTTTCCGCTCTTACTAAAATTAACTCGATATTTCCATCAAACTTTGGCCCTACAAGTAGCCAAGAGGTTCCGTTCATGGTGTAGATAGAAAGGAGACGGAAGATACGCAGAGGTTGGCGGAACAGAGCTGCCGGTTTCGATTTCACTTGAAGTGTTGTGGTAATGCTGTTCTAATTAGGGGGAATCCATAGAGTTTTCTCCGAAACTCGCGTGAAGACGTCCTATGACTCTTTAGAAACATCTCCTCAAGGAGGCCATCCCACCCAGGTCTAGAATTCTAGTGCAGAGAATCGACATTAATCCCTACACTAACACCATCAAATTTATGCATGTTAAAAATATTTTGAAAATTTTATGAGAATTTTTTTTTAATCAGGTTTATGAAACTTTAATGGTTAACTCAAAGATAATTTAAATAGTTATCATTCTGACCTTCAGTTGCAGGTGTCAGGTTCGAAGCCAAATCAGGCATGGATATTACTAATGATTAGGAATACACTTTAATCCGTAAGTCTTGGTCTGATGAACTTTAAAGTACAAAAAATGACCATAAAGCAACGTCCCACACCCCCAATGATAAATTAAATAGTTTTGTATTTACGGGTTTTGTATTTGTAAATTTTAAATGCCATTGCAATTGATAGGAATCAGTTTGTATAGTTGAATGGTCAAAATAAACATTATTTACATTATTTTTTAAGAACTTTAATTTATTAGAGAAATTCACTAGAATTATTTGGAACTACGACCGTCAAAAGTTTTTATATTTTATTCAAAGATAATTTAAAATATCTTTAGATTTTTTTTAAATGTAGTTTTTATGCGTAAACTTAAAAAAAAAAAAAAAAAAAAAAACTTAGAAATCAATAGAATATTACATTATATATATATATATATATATATATATATATATATCTTTATATATATAGATACATATGAATTTAATATTATACTGCTTACTTGCTTATTTGAGGATTTGCAAGAAATGTTTCAGGAATTTAAGAAAAAAAAAAAAAATCAAGCTCATTGGATTGAAAATGAACCTCAGTAAGACAAAAATTATATCAAATCCCTTTGTTTCTTCACTGAAAATTACTGTTGGTATGGATGAATTAGAAACGGCATGCAGTGATAAGTTATGACGATGAGCGGTAACATCGTGGAAGAAATTAACAATCAAGTTAAACTTCAATGAGAACATTCAGAAGAAATAGCGCTATATTCAAAAGCGACTTCCCAATTTGTTCGAAAAGAAAAATTTTTGATCAGAGCATTTCGCCTGTTTTAACTTATTGTTCAGAAACTTGGACATTAACGTATAAAATTATACAAAAGCTTCAAAAAACCCAGAGAAGCAGGTTAGGATAAATATTTAAAGAAATATTACAATATCTCTGACATAAATAAAAAAAAAGTTAACAAATTTACCGAAAATTTCAGTGTAATTACTATAGCTCAAAATTGAATGATTTATTTAATGATAATTTATTATTACTGTTATTAACATAACTATTATTGTTATTATTTCTAAGCAATTTTTACATTTAAAAATATTTTATTTTTGGAAGATTAATTTGAATTTTTTTTTCTTTCATAACATTAATTTCACCTTAAGGGGTAATACCACTCTAACGGCTTAAAAAAAAGCCTTTTTTCTCGGCAAAAAATAAAGGTGATAGGGAAACAATACTTGTGGCATTTATTGAGCATATATTTTAGCGCGTTACAAAAAATTTTTATCGGAAAATATTGTAAAATGATGACACTGTATCAATTCTCTCGAGGCTTGTTGAATTTGAGGCGATCAACGGCACGCACTATAACTTGTACTAATTTGAATTTGGAAAAAAAAAGTCCATGTAATCTACATGAGTGTGGTTCGAGGACCCCGTAGGAGATTTTAGAAATATCGATTTTCGTGTAATTGGCGTGTGTTTGTATAAATTCGTTCATTTAAAAAAAAAAAAAACCAGAGAGAAAGAGAAGGACAATCATGTGTTAATAAATATTGTTTAAATTAAATAATCGAAAATTCAATAAGTGGTTCACTTTGAAATATTATTTCAGAGTTGTGGTTAAATTTAAAATAAAAAGATTGGAAATTGTTACAGTTACGTAGCGTGACCTTTTGAAAAACCTTATTTCAAGAAAAACGCGTTTGAAGTTTTGAAATATGTTGTAGACATAAACAAATGAAACAAATCTACTTTTTGAAGCATTTTGAAATGCTTCTAATTATACCCAGACACTGCATTGACGACAACTACGGAGAGTTTAAAGAAACAATTCAAAAAGTGGGATTTCTTAGCTGGTATTGAGTTGGCGCAGGTAGGGCGTTTTGGATCATCCAAGGCGCTAAAATTAAAAGAGCTCGGGATTCCATGGAATATATATATATTATACTAGCAAACCCGGCCACGCGTTGCCGTGACTAAGTTATACTTTGAATTATATGGCAGTAAACTATTTAATACTGTCAAATTATTATTTACGAATAAAGACGAAAACGTTGTAGCCGATGTAAAAACCCACAGGATTGAGATTTGAACCTTAGGTCAAAATTTGGAAACGATTGATAAAAATTTTCGTAGTGTTGATATTAAGTACAAATTAATTTTATTGTAGGGTCCTATAAGTTTTAATGGAGAAGTGATATATATTATTTCTAATGCTACTTAGGATAAAATTGCTAAAATGACTAATATGTAAATTAAATTCTATTAAAATTCTATTAAAATAAAAGTATAAAAGAAGCAGACGATTTTAAAAATCAATTTTTATGGATGAGAGAAATATAATGTCTAAAGCTATTTTGGATTAAAATGCTAAAAAGACTAATATGTAATTTTATTTTTATTAAAATTCTATCCGCGATTGTATTGAAATGCTCGCCCTCTGGTAGTCTAAGGTGAAATTACATTTAACATGCATAGCTTTCGGCTTCCATCGAGACGCCATTGCTTGCCGATGTTTAGTTTCACATATATTTATTGAATAAAAATGAATAAATCCGGTAAAAAAGATAACACATACTGTTGTGTGCCACAGTATCACTCCAAAGAATCAAGAAATCCAGAATTAAGCTTCCATTTATTTACAAATGACAAATATAAAATTTCAGTTGCTTCGGCTAATGGAAGTAAAGAATTAACCAGATGATTTGAAACTAATATTTGTTCAGCTTCAGTTAAAAATCTACTTCCGATCGAACTTTGAATAAACTGAAATATTTTTTCCAAAAGCAATCAATTTTCCATGATGTAATGGCGGAGAAATTATAGCACGAACATTAAATAGTAACACAATTAGAACAATAATAAATACACATGGCTATTATATTTACTAACAACAAAAGCTGAAAAAGCGCCACGATCATTACAAACGCGGATTAAAATAAAAGTATAAAAGAAGCAGACGATTTTAAAATCAATTTTTATGGAGGAGTGAAATTTAATATATGCTATAATGGATAATTTTACTATAAAATGACCTCATCATTTTAACTGTTTTAAAGAGAGCAACAGCTGTAGTTATAAAAAGGAAAACAATATGGCTAAACCAGAAAAATAAGTAAATTTGATAAATATTTTAAAACTTTAAAATAGGACATCTTATGAAATATTGGACATTTAAAGTAAATGTATGTATCATTTTAAATAGAAAAAGATTTTGGAAAAGTTTAGTGTATTTTAACGAAGTGATGAGAAGGCTTTGAGTATGTTAAAATTTTTATAGTAAATTCAAGTTAATAAAGATGGGAAACATTGAGGATTAAGATAAGAATAATTATAAGACTTAAAAAAAAAAAAAAAAAAAAAAAAAAAAAAAAAAAAACTTTTTATATGCCATGCTTTTAAATTTTAATATACTAATAATATACTAATTAAAAGGAAAATGATAAATATTCTATCATAGTTTGAAGTCAAATTTGTTTTCAAATGTCTAAATAAAATATCTGATGTAAGATACTAATATTTTGCAGCGGAATAGATTTCATTTCTGTCATCCTTGGCGAAAAAAAAAGAATATCGCCAAATTATCAGGCGAAAATATTTAATTCCTTTCAAAAATCATGGTTATTTTAACAACTTATATTAAAAGAGTAATGAATAATATGAAACAATATTTCGTACAATACATGTTACATGTCATACATACGTACAATGAATAATACATATTACATTTTGTACAATACATATATCTGGCATGTATATTTTCGTGTTACGCTTTTGATCGCCAAATAAAATAAAAATAAAATAAATAAATAAATAAATAAATAAAAAGCCAAGGGTGACAGAGTTTTGAAATTTAAAATAAAAATTTTGTTAATCTGACAGCAAAATAACTCAATCTAACGCACGCGATAACTAATACATATCTATGCCCAAATATAAGGATTAAAATCGGGAAATAAATTTCCTCGATTTTTAATATTTTTTACAAAAAATCCAATGGGCGATTAACATAGGAAATCTTTTTCTTAGCTGCCCAGACTGTCAGTGAGTCACACTTCGCTTGCGTATAGAACTCATAGATATAGTATAGCATATATAGAATAGAGCGATCATTGGGGAGAAAAAAGTTATTCATTTTCACTTGGTTAAAGACGACGTTTTTACCAAAATATGGCCGTCTTTCCCCGAGTGAATACACACGGGAATACATACTAATATTTTAGCAAATAAAATTTATGAATAATTTATTTGCTAAAGGTGAATGAAAAACTCCAGATACAGTTCCAAATTCATATTTCTTTCTTTCTTTTCTTTTCATTTTTTTTTTTTTTTTTTTTTTTTTTTTTATATATACCACTTAATGGCTATTTCCAAAGCTTTTTTTTTTTTTTTTTTTTCGGCATTAAAAATCTTTGTACGATAACATGAGGATGAACGATCTATATATATTACTATATCTATGATAGAACTACATTAACACTTTATCAATGTGTATAAAATCTTTAAATTGATTATGACGTCAATTTTCGTGAGATGCATAATTTAGCTTTTTATAATTTTTAACGTTCACGTTTGATTAAATGTATTTATTTTTATGTCGAAAGAAAATGAACTCGTGTTTTTTTTTTTTTTTTTTTTTTTTTTTTTTGGCAACAATTAAATTAATGGAACTCACAGATATTTCGGAGCAACTTTAATAAAGGTCTATAATTGACAAATAATTGCAATAAAACAATATTGTGACAATAAATTGAGATAAAAACTATCCTATCTCTCAAGTTGGACCAAACTGCGCACAGTGTGCAAAATTTCATTAAAATCGGTTCCTTAGTTTAGGAGTTTACCCCGGACAAACATCGTGACACGTAATTTATATATATATACAGATATATATATCTTTTCTTTTTACAGGGATTATCCTTTTTACCTCAGATTTTAAATGGTTCAAAGCATCTTTTACGTAAACTGTATATATAAACACGTTTCATGGCGTCAAGTGTCACCATCCGACAGATTCCAAAAGATGTCTGCTCCAGGAGCTTCCGGACCAAGGTCCATTCTTCTTCCAGACCCCTATCGCTTTTCTGATATCATCAGCCTAGCTCTTCCTTGGTCTTCCTCGCTTCCTTTTTTGATTTGTTTTATTGTTAAAAGCGATGTTAGGTAACCTTTCATGGCTCGTTTTCTTAATATGACCACACCAGATTAGTTACTATTTTTTTTTCTTTTAGGACCATCTAAAATAGTTTCCTTTATTTCTATAATTTCTTTTAAGCAAATAACAGAAAAAAAAAAAAAAAAAAAAAAAAAAAAAAAGAAAGAAAGAAAGAAAGAAAAGATTTTTGAAAATGTTGCTGTGGTGTGACCCCTTAATATTTGAAACAAAATGGCAATCAATACCAATTGGTAGTATGTAACTATGTAGGTATGTAACTATGTAGGTAGTATGTAACTATATGTAACTTGATAAATATCGTCCACATAATTTAAAAAATGAAAACATAAACATACATATTGCTTTAAATCCCATGTCATTTTTTAAAGCTATGATTCTTTAGTTTTAGTAATTTATTTAATTTAAATTTTATATATTATAATTTCTGCATAGTTTTTACTGTAAGTCATATTTCTTTTTAACATACCTTTACAAAGCTCCAAGCAGTTTAAAAATAGAAAACGTGAGTGGAAATGAACCAGTAGTTGAAGGGAAGAAAGATTGAGATATCTTCTCTTAAATTGTATTTTTCCCTTTAATAGGAAATGGTTCTTCGTGATTCTCAAACTATCATGAATATTTTAATTATTTACTAAACATTTGAACCATTTCAATAATTATTAACAATTAATAATATATTAATATTTCTTTGCCCTAATATATATATATATATATATATAGTTTTGAAAATATGTTAAGAGTTTAAGATAAATGGGCGTGGTTAACAAGAAGAAAATACGTTAATAAACATAAAACAACAAATTAAAATAACCAAAAACATTTGTAAAAATAATACTCCATGTGAAAAACACTCTTCCGCTTCCTCTTCAGTAGGTGGGAGCAGCAGAATAGACAACTAAGAAAATTAAAAAGGCCTAACAGGTTTCGGAAACATGGCGAAACTAGCATACCCCCCCCCCCCGACCAAAAAAAAATATATATATATATATATATATATATATATATATAGCAATGTTTGATAAAAGCAACTCAATCAAAGTAATATAATAGTAAAAAAATATCGATATTTGTGGTAACAGTAATTTAATAAAGGACATGCTAGATCGTCATGTTCCCACCCAGACCTGAAAGGCAAAAAAATATTGTAATAAATTGAACTTACTGCAAAGTTGAATTGAATTAAAAGAAAACAGGACTTTAAAGCAGAAAAAGTGGATTCGCATGCAGTGGCCTATTACTGGCACGGTCTCTTCCGGTATTCCAATCTCCTAGTCCAACCTCTCCGAATCGCTCAATATCAAGTAGCTGCATTTACGACAGGAGTCGTTCCACACGTTGGACTTTGGCCAGGAGTCTTCATCAGCAAACACCACGAGACATCAAGCACCATAAGTGAAGAAACTTTACCGCTGTTATCCCCACAATCGCAAACATTTATGAAAATTATTGGTGTAAAACTTTATGAAATTCAATGGATAGTAATTATTGTAAAAAAGGTTAGCAGTAAATTTAAAAACTTGTTTAATTTGAATGACTATTGAATATCTTATAAAATCTATTTACTTGAACAATTAAAATATTAATGTAGATTTTTTTGTGCAAATTGCTGTACCAATGAGGCATGCTGTAACTATTAACTGAAAAATTTTTCTTTTTATCATATAGATCTGGATTTAATTTATTATGCTAACCATCAAGAAAAATATCTAAGAAATTAACACAGTCATCTTTATTATTAGTTTTATTTAAATTTAAACAGGAAGGATATACGTTTTTAAAAATATCTGTAAAATCAAGATTTAAGACTAAAATATCATCTATATATCTGAAAATGTTTAATGTTTTTTTGCTATTAATACCATAAGTTTAACACAATCATCTTTATTATTAGTTTTACTTAAATTTAAATAGTGAATAAAGTTAATCTTTTAAAATAATATATATATATATATATATATATATATATATTATTCTAAAAGATTAACTTTATTGCGGAGAATTTAACAACATTAAAGTACAGCTTCGATCCCCAAAGCTTTAATGTTTAACTTAATGATAGTTTTAATAATTTAAGTAAATTTTACGTTTAAGCATGTTTTTATGTTGTTAACCGATTAAATGCTGCCATATGAATCCCACTGAAAAATTTTGATTTTTCTTATGTTTTGCGTTTAAATACACTTCTAATTATATGTAGCTTGAATAATAATAATAATAAAATACTTTATTTGAAGGTATTATATGGTTACAAAAGGAGATATTTTGCACCTAAGGGTGGTTGATCATAGATGTTGGTAAACTGCAAAGCCCTTTTAAATTATTTATGTCGATCACGGTTAGTTATAATTTACGAAAACAACTATTCTATTTCATATCCATTGTTTTTAACCCCTGCATTCGAATGAGTTCTTTTGGGTGATTTTTTTTCTTATGCAGTAAAAAAAATAATTTTGTTGGAAATATTAAAATATAGATAGATAGAATTTACGTTTCAAACGTTTTGAAAATTTTACTAACGAAGCTAAGCATTTCAATATTCAAATTAAAATATGATATATATATATATATATATTAATTATTTGTAGCGAAAGAAAGTCTTAATCAAGTGTTCTCGCAGCGGAATCTTTCTCTCTTAAAATAAATAAGTTAATTTACCATGTCAAGTAGTTTTTATTTATTATTTTTTTTTAATAGACTTGAGTTAAAAATACAATTCTTTAAGATATCGTAAACTGGGGTGACTTTGACACCCATCATGTTTTGCGTTTGCTGCCTATATTTTGCTCATGTAATGCGAAATGCAGGTTCAAAAGGTGTCAAAGTCACCTAAGTTTACGGTACATGAGCAAAATATAGGCAGCAAACACAAAACATGATGGGCGTCAAAGACACCCCAGTTTTCGGTAATTAGCAGCTTTTTTTTTAAGCGAACTTCAGTTATCGATATTTGTAGATACTGTTATTTCTGAACTTTCAATCACTTGCAAGCGACAAATTCGCTCTCGCTGCAATACATTCCTTCACTAGCAGTCACATGCAACGGACAATACCATTGTAATCTGATCCAGCTTATTACAATCATTTATATTAATATCACTAATAAAATAAATAAATTGCTGAAATACAATACATAACACAAGTTTAAGTGCATTATATTAACTCATTCAATTTCTTGAATTTAACTCAAGATTAGGGGCTTTTTCCTTCTAGGCAATATGAGTGAAAATTTACTCAAGTTGAATTATTTTTATTCCTTCATTTTAAGAGAGTTGGCGCCTAATCAGTTAACATTAGAAAATCCCAAGTAGAGTGGGAGTATTAAAACGCATATGAGAATGAAGAAGTTGTTAGAGAGAAAAGATGATTGAGAACAGTTCTTAAATTCTACTTTGTCAACTGACAAGAAAAGGCATTCAGTTATTCTTAAATAACAAATTTAATAATGAATTCAATACTGAATGAAATAAAAATAACTTTTCTTAATATATACATGTCAAATATAGTATCAATCAATAGCAATCACTCATGTGTATCTGATTTAACAAACAATATTTATATTCTAAAATAACAACAGCAATAATAATAATAATAATAATAATAATAAATAATTCAAAATATGACTTAGAACTATTATTCTCAAATTTTAATGGTTAATTAAATGATTATTTAAAAACATTTTCTATTTAAGCTATTTTTACATTCAAACACATTTTATTTCTCTATTATTCACGTTACACTGTTCGAAGCAGAGTTAGAATTTGAAAACGCGTGTGGGAATGAGGCAGTTGCTGAAGAGGAAGCAAGATTCAAAATTCTTCTTACATGCATTCTATTTTTCCGACTGACTGGAAGAGGTACTCATCCTGCAACGTCTCAGAGTGAAATTTTGTGGCACTTCAGTTGCGTGTAGGATTGAGAGACGGGGAATTTCAAGATCGGAATTTTATTCGCGTGTGCGAATATCTCCATCAACTTCTCTCGCTGCTTATCAGGGAATCGCTTGAGGATTTTTGGCGTTTTATTTACAAACCAGTCACGATATCGTACAAGAAGAACTTATTTAGAAATATCGTGTAATATGCCTTAGTTGTTAAAATGTTTCATTAAAGTAACTAATTTTATTTCTGAGAATATATTTATACATTGTAATTTTTTTTTTCCTTTTCCCTCATACATTTCCTGAGTTAATCTTTAATTTATGCAACAATTTAAGGGATAAAGTTATTTCAGATTATTTCATGTTTTGTTTAAAGTAAATGTGAATAAATTAAAAAACGAAATATTTTACAATACAGCAATACCGTTAAGATATTACTGGTACTACATTGTTATTTAGCAACTGCATTATGGTTTTAACCACAATATAGAAATTATATAGCTTTTTAATTTAAAAAAAAAGTAAAAAGTTTATACACAGACACCATAAATTTAAAAAAAAAACTTTCAGCAGAACTGTTCTGGTCAAAATTATTAACCATGCCTCTTCATCAAGCGAGAAAAATTAAGTAAAAACGCAACATAAAACAGCATAAAATATATTGTTTCTTTCATGGAATATATTACTTAAAGCGTTGTAACGTCTATTGCATTTTTACGCAGATTTTTTTTTTTTTTTTTTTTTTTTTTTTTTTTTTTTTACAATTTTTTCCCTAATATTTGTCAGAACTAATGCCCAGTTCTTTTCAATTCGTTACATCATTATTGATGATGATCAACATTACTATCTCCTACTGATAATGATGTACTGATAATTTAAATCTTCCATTCATAATCTATTATCTTCTACTGATAATCTAAATATTTTATAAAATTTAAAAGTATGTTTCTATTTATTTTGTTCCTATTTGTTTTTATATGTTCTAATTGTCTTTGTGTTTCTGATATTAAGTTAAGAATAGTTTATGCTGAAGTTAATTATTTTAAGCTTAATAATAAAACTCAAAAATAAATAAGTAAGTAAAAAATTAATAAATAAAATAGAACATGTTTCTAATTTATCTAAAAGTCTTTCACTGGTGGATCATTCAGTTTGATTAAAAAAAAAAAACTGATTTCTATTCCAAAGTATATGTAAATACGATAGAAAATCGCCTTTCAATGATATAAAACATTCTCGTGTAATTTAACAAGAAAATTTTTGGACACTAGGAATTTCAATTTTTAATAAAATCACACAATCAACTGTGGAAGAAAATCATATTTATTGAAATTTTATTTTTCCGACTGAGTGAAAATAATGCCTGGACCGGGAGTCGAACCCCGGATCTTTGACTTACAAGGTCAAGGCTCTACCAATTGAGCTATCCTTTCCGACAACCGGTCAGCATTACTCACTCAGACAACCTTTAGGCAGAAACATCTCTGGTCTATTTTTTGTCTTTCTCCCATTGTTTAATGGTGTTTTCCATTCCCTGCGGCTTATTTCTATTGAGCTATCTACATGATAGACCAGAGATGTTTCTGCCTAAATGTTGTCTGAGTGAGTAATGCTGACCGGTTGTCGGCCTGGATAGCTCAATTGGTAGAGCCTTGATCTTGTAAGTCAAAGATCCGGGGTTCGACTCCCGGTCCAGGCATTATTTTCACTCAGTCGGAAAAATAAAATTTCAATAAACTAGGAATTTCGTAAAGGTTCTTGCACATTGTTATGGGTTAAAAGAATAGAAACCCTACAAACGCTTTCTTTGCTTTGCCAATTTCTAATGCAAATAGAAAAAAATAGTTTACTACTCTTAAAAGAGTGAAAAATTATTTACGTTCAATTTTTTATTAAAAACACCTAATAATTTGTCATACAAAGAAAATAGTTCAATAAATTTGGTGAACTAAGATAACCTATTAGGTGTACAAATTAATTCGGTCCGTTTTTTAGCAATAAAAAAAGTATTTATTATTAAACCAAAACAAAAAATACATTATTCAAAGTATTGTCCATTATTTTCTACTATTTTTTCCCATCTCTCCGGCAATCGTCTGATTCCATCTTGATAAAACAACTCATCTCTTTCGCTCATCCATGTTTCAAGCCATTTTTGTATTTCTTCGTAAGAAGTGAACCGCTGACCGGTCAGATCATTCTGCATTCGTCGAAACAACCAGTAGTCGGAAGGGGCGATGTCCGGAGAATACGGCGGGTGCGGTAGGACGTCGCACTTTCTTTTTTGTCTGTAAATCAGCTGCTCGCAAGTGCATAATCGCCTTTCAACGTCTCTGAGTTTCAGTTCATAAGGAACCCATGTTCCTTCTTTTTGGATCATTCCCATCGTTTTTAGTCTCACCGATACTGCTTGCTGAGTCACTTCCAGTTGTTCTGCAAGCTGTTCTTGTGTTTGAGTCGGATCTTCATTCAGTAATTCCTCTAATTCGTTATCTTAAAATTTTTTCAGTTGTCCAGAGTGACGCCTGTCATCAACGCTAATATCTCCATCTTTAAATCGTCGAAAACATTTCCTGCATGTTTTGCCAGTCGGAGCACTATCGCCGTATACTTCTACGAGCGTTCGATGCGCTTCGGCAGCACTTTTCTTCCAATGAAAGAAAAAAAATCAACACTTCCCGCAAATGCTGCTTATTGACTTCAAAACCTGACATGTTTAATGCAATGCTGATCGGGCTATTTCAAGCAAGCGAAAGAGTTGTACACTGAAGATTCTTAACAAATATATAACCTCTCTGAAACCACCGAAAACAGCTGTCATAGCCTAGCATTTGTGGCAGATAGCGCAATCTTCCGAAAACGGACCGAATTAATTTGTACACCTAATAATAGACAATTTTGATACTTTTAAAGAGAGACAGTAATTTCTGTAATCTTTTTAAATGTAAAATAGAAATAATTTCTGAAATACACCATTAAAATTCATTATTATGTAGCGTATTTCGATGAAACGAATCGCCGCGCCGTTTTCAATGGGAACAGGAAAGGTTAAACGCGACATGCAAAAATGTGTAGGAGTCATACTTCGGCTTTGTTGGGAGTACAACGTATTTTTCCGAAAATAAAAAGTTTTGAAAACTCCTTCTGATTTCTTTCTTTATATATATATATATATATATATATATATATATATATATATATATATGATATACTTAACCCTTTCAGTCGCAGTGTTCCTGCTGATGGAACACCTAAATTTAATTCTCAAGTGTAAAAACTCATCCCGGAAATTTTTTAGCAAAAATTTACATTTATAACATAGGAGAAAAGGCACTTTTTTTAACGTGAAAATTTAAAATTTCTTCTATTTTGATTATGTTCGTAAATTTCGGTGGCAGTGTAATTTAAATGATCTAAATTACCTTGCGCCGCAAAGGGTTAAAATACTCCAGAATAAATTGAAATGTTGGGATCTATGCAACTTTTACGAGTTTTTCTTGTCGATAATGTTTACTTAAAAAGTGATTTATTTTTTAAATTAAATATTATTTGAATTTAATAAGGTTTACTTACAAATGTTTCAAACCGAAAATTTCTCGAAAAGGAACAATGCTAATTTTTTATTTTTTAAATATTTATGATCAGCTATGAGTCTAAAAGCCATTTTTAAAATTAGTTTAGTAATTTTTAAAATAAATTAAGTAGTGAACGTTAAAGGGTTAAGAAGTCATTTCTTTCATATTATAATTGTTTACATTTTTTTCAAAACATATAATTTACTTTAAAATTAATTTATGTAAGTATGTTTAATATAATTAAATTGTGCAATTGATTTATAATAATTTAATTAACGATTAGTATTTGTTCAAATAGTAAACGTACATTTTTTTTTTTTTAATATAAGGAGCCCTCAAATGTTTCCTTGAGATAGACTTCGAGCTTTATAAATCCAGCTTTGAAAAAGTCTATTTATTTACAAATACATATTTCTATTAGACTTTCAAATAAAATGATTTGAATCTTCAGAAAAATATATCAATGTTTGATTTCTTGATTGAGAAATTTTTATTTATTTCCTTTTCTATTCGCTATCATCAAAACTAGTAGCTTGTAATTTTGTTGGTTGAATATAATTAGCGGTGCCGCTATAAAATAATATTTTATTATTGGTTTTTTGTAACCATATTACATTGTAAGTTATTTCGTATTTTTATTAAATAAACAAATTCTATGATCTTTGAAGAAAAGAAAAATCTCGGAGACACTTCGATACAGTTTTAACTATGAACATTTTCCAGTAACATTCTAGCAATATATAAATATGAGTTATCATAACATGAAATTCGTTGAAAAAAAAATCCTTTGCATATTAAAAAAGAAAAAAAAAAAAAGAGAAGAAGAAAGAAAGAAAGAAAAGAAAAGAATACTTTAAAAAATGATATTTTATCTCTGGTAAAGATAAAACCGATAGTATATTTTAAAAAAAAAACATTTTTCATTAAAAGGACTGCGACGTGAAATACCTTCAAAATTTCGATTTTTCAATTAGTAGCTTAAAAAATAGTACAGATTATAAATATATATAATTTATTGCTTCGGATTATTATTATTATTATTATTATTATTACTACTTGGACATGGTTCGACAGAAAATGTTTGGCAGAAGAAAGTTCCATGGCAATCAGTTCACAAAAGTTTCTGTTAAAAGTGCAGAGAAACTAAACTCGAGTGTATTATCCGAATAAAAAAAGATACAGATAAAACATGTTGAAAAAAAAAGAAAGAAGAAATGTTACGACAAAATGACTGTGAGGCGGGAATTTTTTTAATTATATATAAACATTTAAACTTAAAGGACTTGAAATGTTTTTTGCATTTTTCTCAATATGTCATATTATTTTTAATATTGGTACACTTTGTGAAAAATCTGTTGAAAGTAGGTCTATGAAATTTTAGAGGGAAGTAGAATAAGAGTCTCTGCATATAGTGAACCTATTTTGTTTTATGTATAAACTTTGCAATATATATATATATATATATATTTAATAGCAAATATATGTGTTAAAAAATACATATTTTTAATAAGCAAAAATTGTCATTATTTTTATATTTTTAAAAAAAGAACAACAAAACCTAAAATAGGTTCAGTACATAAACAAAAGTATTATCTATCATCATACATGATTTCAAGGTAAGATTTTCATTAGTTTTTTAGAAAAATGTACCAAAGTGAATAAAGTAAAAAGTCCTGAAGAGTAAAATATATATGTTTACAGTTTTATTATATATATATATATATATAAAGCTTAAACACATAAGAGTAAGTAAGTTGCATCAACTATTGAGAATCTCGGTTATTCACTTTTAACTAAGAGTTACTGTAAATTTACAGAGACTCTGGATAAATATTTACATTAAATTTACAGAAATTTTTAACAGTGTACTCAATATTTATCTTTTCAATTATGAACAGTTAAAAAAATAGTTATACACAACTACTTTCTGAAATCTTCAATACTCATTGCGATATATTTAATAAAGAAGCACCACAAAACTGGCGTTGTAAAAATTATTACTTACAAACTTTGAATAAACACCATAAAATGCAAAAAACTCGCAACAATTGTTTCGGGTCGAAAAAACACACGACCCTTCATCAGGCGAATAAAGTAAGCACGAGTGCTGCAGTCAAAGCGGCAACGTTAGTGCGTTGCCGCTTTGACTGCAGCACTCGTGCTTACTTTATTCGCCTGATGAAGGGTCGTGTGTTTTTTCGACCCGAAACTATTGTTGCGAGTTTTTTGCATTTTATGGTGTTTATTCAAAGTTTGTAAGTAATAACTCATTGCAATAAATAAAAAGAACAAAAAACGAACGGTACGCATTGATTATTAAGACCTTCAAACTGTGCATACTCGTTTTATCGTTTAACCTTTAGTGTTCTTTGTCTTCGTTATAACACGACAGACAGACAGAAGGACAGAAAGACAGTCAGACTATTTGAATCCATAATCACTTTTAAATACTGTTGGAAAGTGTTAAAAATGCTCAACACAAACGGAAATGCCATTAGAAATTTCCAATTGCAGCCCCTAATGTATCAGAATATTTTAGTGTATACCTTTAAATGTGAAGGCTAAATATATAATATTCTATACAAAACATTATTTAAGAATATTAACAATCAATTATTTTTTCAGCAAAAAGTTAAATAAATATGATTTATAAAAATATCTTTTTTGAAAAGCAATGTATTGGCATTTGTTTTGGGTGTCCCTGTACACAAACCAGATGTACAAGGTCTATTAATTCCATTCTGAATAAGGAATACTCCATAGTAAACTTGAATGACATATATCATTTTTAAGAAATTCTGAAAGTATTTACGGACGCTGGAGGCGGGTAGACGAACAGATAGACGGACATTCAGACAGACAGATACACTATTTCAAATTATATTCAAACTTAAATTTGTTAGAAAGTGTTAAAAAACTTAATGCAAAAGAAAGCTCAGATTCAGCAAATTTTCAATAATAGCCCTCAATATAACTGAATATTTTTGTGTGGCCCTGTAAATTTGAGTGCTTTTCATACCATATTCTATAGAAAGTATTCTTTTGTGATATGAATAATTTATTACAATTTCATTAAGATTTGTGCAATGTAAAGTTAATAATATGGGATTTATAGAAATACTTCGTGTAGAACACAATGTTTTGGAATACTTTCGAGTGTCCCTGTAGACAAACCATCGGTGACATTTACTCAGTTTTCAATACGGAACATCCAATAGTAAACGTAAATAACATATTTCAATTTCATTAAGATTTGCATAAAGGTATTAAAATACAGTTTAAATATATATCTCCCTTAAAACGCAATGCTTTGGAAAACTTTCGGTTATCCCTGTACGCAAATTAATGGTATTATTTAATCCATTTTCGATAGGAAACATAAGACGGTAAACTTGAAAAACATATATCAATTTCAAGAAATTACATTTATATTTACGGATATTAGACACTGAAAAAAAATTCTGTAACTGACATCTAGAATCTAAATTGTTGCTCTAGAAAAAATAGTTCCATGCCATCCTTATAAATTCTAGTCCCCTTGGAAAGCGAGTTCTAGAAGCCCCTATTAGAATTCTAGAGCGTTTGCCTATATTTTCGAGGGCAAAGTTATTTAAAAATCTCTGCAAATAAATGAGACTACAAGACGCGGGTTTCTGCAACTATAATCTTGGTTTATTACCAAATTCTATAAAATCAAGCGAGAATTTCTTGCAATATAAACGATTAAAAATATTTTTTCAGAATATTGTTTCACCATCTAGAAATGTGTTCACTAGAATTTCTCGATAATTTCGTCTATTCAGTTTATTGGCGTGCTTTGTGCACGTAGCTAGGAAATCTGTATTTCTAGTTAAGGGATTTAGAAAATGGCCACTTATTCATTCTAGAGAAAGTCGGTATATTTTTTTTCTCAGTGGAGTGCAGACAGACAGGCAAACGGATAGAAGGAGAGACTGACAGACATCCCGAAGTCATAAACGCTTTTTAACATTGTTAGAAAGTGTTAAAAACAATTTATAATGAAGTAAAAAAGTTAATTATAAAATAACATAACAATAATTTTTAGTTATTTACACCGAGTTTCAGTTTTATATTTAATAATATGTTTAAAGTTAATTTTTTAAATAAAATTAATGTTTGAAAGTACTGTATATTATCAGCAAAAGTTCATTAAAAAAAAAAAAAAAAAAAAAAAAAAAAAAGAACTTTGCTTTTAAATTAAATACTTAAAGTATATAATGTATTTTTTATTTCTGAACAGTTACTTTGAAAAAAGTCTTATATATTAAAATTTGATTATCTAGAAATACACGAAAAGGAATTTTTCTTATAATGCTGTAAAAAAAATGTCTTTCTAGGAAAATTATTCGGAAATGAATTATGCAAATTAGTTAAAACTGAATAAAAGAAACTTGCTGTCATTATGACTCGCTATAAGTTTCCCTTTCGGCAAGGCAGGATAATGAAAAAATCATATTATTACTAATGTTATTTTTTCAAAACCAATTTAAAGAATTTCACGAAAGAGAATTTTTTATGCTAATCTCTTTTTTATTAACAATTTATGATTTAGTTAATGGTACCAAGGATATTACCACATGAACTTCTGTGTAACGTTGAAAGTTAATTATAATTCTTGGTTAATGATTCCAACGATAAACACTGTTAAATTATTTTTTATAAAATTTAAATCCGTTTTAGGATGTTAATTTTTCAATTCTTCATATATGCCTTGATTAGTCCAGAAGGTTACATTTAGATACGCATATATGGTGAGGTTGGAAGGGATAGAACTTCTTAATAAATATTTTTTTAGAAGAGAAAACCTTTCCCCAAATTAAACATGCGCAAGGTGATGATAAAAACGGGGATTTCAAGCATTCATTAGTGTTACTCTAATTTTATAGAATCTGTCATAGACAAAATTCAGTATTTTTAATGATTTTTATTAAAATCATTAACGACCATCTTAAATATAAAAGCTAAAGTCTCCAAAGCTAACGCTCGAAACGGACGTCATTGCTTCAAAAATACATTGAAATAAAAAGTTTTATATATATATATATATATATATTATCCTTGTTTTGGAGGAATAAAAAAAGAATGGGTGTAGACCGCCCATTTGCGATTTGCATGTTTTTTTTTTTTTTCCCGGTCACGGCTATAAAACGCCATCTTATAGTAAAACGATTTAGCTAAATTAGAAGTAAACGTAAAAAAAGAAAGTTAAGAAGACTATAAATAATAATAAAATAAGTTAATGATATTAATAATATAAATAATAATAATTTTGTAAGGTATGGCATGTGTCGAGTTGGGAGAATGAAGGTTACCAATCGGATCCGGCGTTAGGAATTGGAGCCGTTTAGCTAAATTTTAGCTTAGGAAAATTAGTTTAGGATAACATTTAACTAAATTAGAGGAGAACGTTAAAAAAGAAAGCTAAAAAGACTATAAGTAATAATAAAACGTTTAATTATTATGTTGGTATAATATAAGTAATGATGATGCTCAAAGTGTTTTATAGTACGCCAATAGATGGCACTGTGTGTTCATTCTTTTTTCTGTAACTGTACACACAGAAAAAAAAGTTGTCAGTTGACAATACAGAATTGACTAACCCAAACAGCTGACTAGAAAACTTGAGTTAAAAAGTGCACTAGCTGAACTAGTCTCCAAAACAAAACCCCAGACAAAGATGGTTAATATTATCAGTTAAGACGGCTATATCTGATAATATTAACCTTCCTAGTTTGGGGGTATTGTTTTGGAGACTAGTTCAGCTAGTACACTTTTTAACTGAAGTTTCCTAGTCAGCTGTTTGGGTTAGTCAATTCTGTATTGTCAACTGACAATATTTTTTTCGGTGTGTATATATGTACAGGGTGACAAGAAATAACTTGGACACACATAATACGTTATAACTTTAATGCCAGTGAAAATATTACGACCAAACTTCAAAATAAATATGAATACATTACTTTGTCTAATATATTTACAAATTTTTAAAGTGGCTACCTTTAGGCTTAATACAGAGCTTTAAACGTGTCACAAAATTTTCGGCTATGGCCCGCAACTCACTTACTGATATTTTATCCCATTCCTTGCATAAGAAATTCTTTAGGGATGCCAAAGTTTTATGAGGTTTAGCACACACCCTTGTCTCCAAGGTGTACCAAACAGAATAATCAATTGGGTTCAAATCTGTGGAATACGGTGGCCATTCTTGAGCTCCAATGAAGTCAGGAAAATTTTTCTTGCACCAATCTTGAGTGCGTTTAGCTCTGTGTGCAGGTGAGGAATCCTGTTGGAAGGTCCATCTTTTGTTTCCAAAGAACTTTTGCGACCAAGGTAAGACAACATCTTCCAAAATGAGTTTGCGATATGTTTGTTGATTAATCTTTATCCCTTGATCAACAAAAACAAGTGGTGTTTTCCCACTAGTACATATCCCACCCAAAACCATTACAGATCTGGGTCGTTGACGCCGTTTAACAATCCAAGAATGTCCAAGTGCTTCTGCTGACCAAACTCTATAATTATGGCTATTGTGAGTTTGTTCAATCGAGAACAGTTTCTCATCTGTGAAGACAAACGTTTGCCATCGATCACCTGCGGCCCGCTTCATCAGTTCTCTACACCTTTGAAGTCTTGTGCGTTTGTTCTCTGCTGTTAGCTTTTGAGCCTCTTTTATTTTGTAAGGGCGAAGACCAAGCTCTACTCTTGCCATCAAACGTGCGGTTTCTCTTTTGATCTTCATCTCTCTAGCAACCTTTCTCATTGAAATCCTAGAATTTCGTTGAACTCGGTTTTTGATAACGTTCCTGTTTCTTGGTGTGTTAACTGTGCACTTTCCTCCTCTTCCTGGACTGTCACCATCGTGTCCGAGTTCTTTAAACCTTTTGATTGTGTATAAAACTGTCTGCTTAGACACTTTCAATAGTAGAACAATTTCACATTATTTCTTTCCTTGCTTATGTAATTCAAGTATGGCATATTATTTGTTAACCATAATGGTTATCACAACTAACTTACTTACACCTGTTTAGCAGCTTTCTAGGATCAATACTTAATGAAATAAATATTATAACTTTAATGGTAGTTACAGATATTTCGTTTGAAACTTCGTCCAAGTTATTTCTTGTCACCCTGTAAATAAACGTTAGTTTCAGTCTAGCTCACGTGTGGTTAACTTCAGATATTAATAATATAAATGATAATAAATTCGTAAGGTATGGGATGTGTCGAGTTGGGAGAATGAGCGTTATCAGTTGGATCCGGCGCTAGGAATTGGTGGTTTCAGTGATAGTGTCGAGTTGAGTTAGAAGTACTCAGTTAGAAAAGTAAAGTTCACCAATCAGATCTAATTTTGCTAATGGTTTCGATGATAGTGTCGAATTGAGTTAGAAGTATTGAGTTGGGAAGTGAAGGTCACTAGTTGATCCAGGATTAAGTGACGATGTTTTGGTTGGAATATCAGGTTGAACATAGAAATGTCGAGTTGAGTTTAAAGAGGATTGGTGTAAAATGTTACTAGCTATTAGGCATTTGTTTGTCGAGTTGAGAACAGGTTTAAGGAAGTTGCGAAGGTGGTGGTCAGTTGTATGTAAGTAATTTTAGGGAAGATGGAGTGGATGTTTGAGGGAAGATGGAGTGAGTAGTTTCATTAGCTATTTACTATAAATGAACTTCAAAATTAACGAAGCTTGTGCTTTTGTATCATCATTACAGGGTACTTTCTACGATTATTTAATACTTTGGAGTGTGATAAAAGAATTCCACGTAAAGATATTCGATTGATGGCCACGGACCACTCATATGGTGAAATTAACTTCACTTAGTTTTGATTAGTAGACGTATTATTGTTTAACTGAATTAATTTTAGAAATTATGTCCGTATCTTAGTACACCCCTTTTCCTTACAAGAGAAAATGAATGGTTGAGTCTTTTGAATTTCCATCACAAACCTTTAGTCATGCAAGAAAACCATTTACATGTACGTAGAGGCTAGAGTTCAGTCTCCACAAATTTAAACCAAAAAAAAAAAAATTCTAGTAATTTTATGTTATTGTTATCGGATTCAGGTAAAGTAAAAAGAAATTAAAATGTTTTGGGTATTTAGGTATTATCCCTTTGACAAATAAACTATAAACGATTTTGATGAATTTGCGCTGAAATTAACTTTCAGAAATAATTAAGTTCAAATTACATATCATTATTTGAATTCCATAATTTTGATTTAATAAGTAAATAAATAAATAAATTTTTAATGTCTTTCTGGGGGGGGGGGGGGGAGAGGAGGGGAAGGGGACTATTTATCATGGCATTTGGTTGCTATTTTTGATTTGACGAATATGGTAAATTTAAAAGAAACGTTGATATGGAAATATGAACCGCTAGACGGGCGAAGACAGACTAGTTTTAATATAAATAAACAAGTTTATATTCAAGAATATATTTATTATATCATTTTAAAAATGCGTATATACAAGTTTTAACTCAAATTTAGTAATTTGTTTAATACCTAGCAATAACGGAAATAGAAAAAAATATCAACATAAATTAAGGTAAATTAATCCAATATATTTTATATATTTACACAGAGTTTCTGTTTAAAATATCACAATGCGTTTAAGAATATTCTATAAGTAAAATTAACGCCTGAAAAAAATTTGTATTTTTAGCACTGAATTGTAAAAAATAGAACTTAAAAAATTCGCTTTAAATTACGTATATAAAATGATTTTTTTTTTTTTTTCTTAACTGGTACTTCGGAGAAAACTTTAATATCCTAAATTTAATTACCTGAAAATGCATGAAAATGAATTGTTCTCATAAAGATTTTTTTCTTTTAAATCTTTCTAGGAAAATTATTTGGAAATGAATTATGTAAATTAGTTAAACTTGAATAAAAGAAACTTGTAACAATTATGACTTTCTAGAAGCTAACCTTCCGGCAAAGAGAAAAGAAAAATAAAATAACGATATTATTTCAAATGTTATTTTTCGAAATCAAATTAAAGAAGTTCACGAAAAGGAACTTTTTGTGCTAAATTCTCTTTATGAATAATTTATGATTTAGTTAATGATGCAGAGAAAATGGATTAGTCTGTTCAGGATTTAATTTTAATTTTAATTAAAATTCTTCGTTAATGTTTGCAACAGGAAAATGCTGTTGAATTATTCTTCAAACGAACTCGATAAGGGCGAAACTTGTTTGAAGAATTTTCAAACATTTGAAAGGATTACTTACGACTTAAATTTAGAAATTTAAAATTTAGTTCATGCAACGAAAGAGTCTTGTTCAAGCCGTCTAAACGTGCTTAAGTTTAACATATCTGAGACGTGATTTGTAACTTTACTGGAAAATTTTAGTTCGTTATTAAGAATACATAGTAGGAATTTTTAAAGTATTTTATACAGACGTATTTTACGCAGATTGATTCCACTTTTCTTTTCGCACACTTTGTTTAATATTACAACAGAAAATCTGCTGTAAATTATATATTTTAAGTTTCACGTTAAATTACAGAGAACGGTTAAAATGAATATATTTAAAAGACTATTTCATATATGGAAAAGTAGGTGAATATAGAATACCATTTCTATTTGAACTCATCATAATAAATGAAGGATTATCGATCATTGTGATTTCAAATATTGCAAACTCTCAAGTGTTGTTTGTATCTTGTTACATTTGAATTTTGATAGCTTACAAAAAAATAGAGTTTAGATTATTTTTACAGAAAATCGTGGATAATTGCAATATAAACACTTTAATTTGAAATTATTATTGAAAACAAACGATATTGAAAGAATTATCAACATTCAAATTAAAATAATAATAATAATAATAATAATAATAATTTTGTCTTTGACAGAATTTAATTTAGTACGAGAGAACTAATTTATATACTAGTTAATACCCGTCAAAATTTGACGCATGATGTGCAACTAAAACCTTTTTACGGCATAACACCCTTGCCTTAAAATTTGGCATTGCTCTTAACCGGTTTAAAATCCCCTGCTCTAAGCAATTATCTTTTGGTTAGAGGGAAGAGGGATAAATTTCATGAAATTTTAATATACAAAATTTAAGCATACTCCACATAATAAAAATAAAATCCCAAGGATTTCCCAATTTAACTCTAAATATGACCAAAAGAATGTCAGGAGTAATTAAAAGAAAGGCAGAATTTATATAAATTATCGAAAGAATCAATATTTCTTAATGAGATGGTATCAATATTTCTGATAATACTTATCAAAGCATCAAGCATGTAATTAATTCCACTATAGAATTCCTCCCTGTCACACCAAATCGGCTAATAATCTATAGAACTGCATTCGTTTTATTTTTACTGTGAAATTTATTCGTTGCTTTTCACGCAAAATAAATTAATACAAAGATTTACAACCAGATTATAATTATATTAACTTACTATCAACGATAACAGCTCACAGTTTTTTAATAAAAGACATACATGAAAGACAAAAATTTCATTCACTTGTAAAATATATCATTAATTCTAATTTGCCAAAACAAGAAGTGCATTTTAAGTGTAAAATAATAGTTTTGATTCTGATTTTATCCTCCCATACTTGTAAAACCACTTGGATATAATCCAAAATAATAATTCATAGTATTCTAAAATAAACTGCAAATAGGAATAAAGTTAAAATTTGTTTTTACTGGAATAGTATTATAACACTTTAGTCTATCAAAATAGTATATTTCAACAAAAGTATGCAGTTAAAAATAAATAAATAAATAAGAATTAATACTTTAGCAAATTAATTTTCTCGTTAAATTTTTAATAAAAATTATATTATGTAAATTTTTACTCGTATAAAATATCAATATTTTAATGTTATTATTTTTAAATTATTTTACAGTAATATAGTATCGAAATGAAGTATCAGAGATTATAGTAATTAGAGTTAAATAAATAAATAATTAATTAAACTAAATTAAATTAAACCTCCTTTGATTTTAAATTTCTATCTCCATTTTTTCTAAACAAAGTTTTCAAATGATAAAAGTTAACTTTTAACGAACAATAAACTCTGACAAATTGTTAATTTTAAAAGGTTTTTTATTTTATGTAATGGGAAAGATAATTTTGCATGGCAACAGATAGCGCCACATCCTGTGTAAGAAAATTTTCTTCGAAAAAGCATACGACGCTAACCGTGTTTTTAATACCTATACTTCCTTGGAAATTATGAATGAATGAATTAAACATGTGAATATTTTTATGATTGAGCTTTAATTAGGGGTCTGCCATATACATATGCAATATTAATGTCATCTGCTCGATCTCTATCATCGGTATTCGTATTGCATTGCATAAAGAGAAATGAATATTCCCGTTCCGAATTGGTTCAAAATTTTCTCGCGCATTCCCAGATCGTACGATTTTGGTCTTACAGAAAGTGCTTTGTGTTTTTATATTGCAATCTTGTAACAAAAAAAAATATATTATTAGCCACCCAGGCTAATAGCAAGTTCGACATTTCTCACTTATAACCGTTTGCAAGGTCAACGTATCTGCAAACGCAGATGTAACGGTTATTATGTTAGGAATGTTTAGCTGGTTATTATCCAGGGTGGCTCAGTGGAAGAGCATAAGCAGGTTAAGCGGAGAGCATGGGTTCAATTCCTCGCATTTTTCAAGTAGTTGGTGTAAAAAAAATCAATATTATACTCCAAACTACTTTAAATTAATTTTTACGGTTGATGTGTTTATCAATAAAATTTCTAAATATTTTAAGATAAATATTTTAAGAAATCAAATGGTAAAATTGTATATTGGCAGGCATCCTGGTATATTGGAAGTGTGACAGTGCTAAATCACTGTCTGAAAGAAATATTCCTGTCGTATTAAAAGGAAAAATAATTAAATAAATAAAATTAAATTAAATTAAATAAAAATTGCAAATAAAACGTTACCGAATCGCTACCTTGGAGAATAAATTGCCCTAAATCACCTGTTGGTAGAAATAATTTCACGGGAATCAGACGATACACTCACTCAACTCCCCTATCGAAAAGGACACTAGGTCTTCACTCATTTTACCACATCTTAAAATGGTTACAGAATTCGTAATACTTACCTCCAAAAAAGTCTGAATCTTCATAAGCTATAGACCCCCCCCCCAAAAAAAAAAAAAATAAAAAAATACATATATATATATATATATATTACTGGACACTCTTACCTCGCTGTGCATGAATCTGAGAATGCCCGTAACTTGGTTCCGCAGTAATCACTATCAGACACGTAAAAAAAAAAAAAAAAAAAAAAAAAACTTCACTGGACTCCCTTACCTCTCTGTGCATGAATCTGAAAACGCAGGTACTTTGGTTAAATTACAAATAAAATTATAAATTTCCAGCTATTTCCATTCTAAGCCTTGGTGGAACGAAGAATGCAGGCTAGCGAAAAGGAAGCAACAAAAAGCATGGGGGTTTTTCCGCAGGTATCCAACAACAAGTAATTATATTTTATTTAAACAAGCTAGGGCACATGCACGGAAAACTCGTAGGAAAGCTTAAAAGGAGTCCTGGATCAACTATGTCTCCAGCATAACTTCTAATATTAGCAGCAAAAAATTATGGCATCGTGTCAAAAAATGTATGGGAATTTATACAAATCAAAGTATTTCCTTCTTAAAAGATAATGGTCAAACTATAACATCTACAAAAAATATTGCTAATACCATCGGGCAAACTCTTTCAGACATCTCCAGCTCTAATTCCTATAATGAACCCTTTCTATCCTACAAGCAAAACTCCGCACGCTCCACTATAAACTTCAAATCCCGCTCATTAGAAAGTTATAATGCACCTTTTACAGAAAACGAATTAAAAGTTTGTTTAAAATACTGTCATAATTCTGCTCCTGGGCCTGATGGCATTACCTATCTCATGATCAAACATCTGTCAAAGGAATCTCTCAAAAACTTACTTCACTTGTAGAATAAGATCTGGTCTGAACAAGTATTTCCTGCTGCATGGCACGATGCTATTGTCATTCCTTTTCAAGAACCCGGGAAAGATGCAACTAATCCAAAAAACTACAGACCAATAGCCCTCACTAGTTGTTTGTGCAAAATTCTTGAGAAAATAGTAAATACAAGACTGGTTTTTATCTTGGAAAGTAATAGCAGTATTTCTCCATGGCAAAGTGGTTTTCGACGTGGCCGTTCAACAATTGACAATATTTTACTGCTGGAGACAAACATCCGAAAAGCTCATGTAAAACGTAATCACTTAGTTTCAGTATTTTTCGATATTGAAAAAGCATATGATAAGACATGGCGATATGGTATTTTAAGGGATCTTTTTAATTTAGATTTTCGTGGAAATCTTCCTATTTTTATTGAAATTTTTTTAAAACTCAGACGCTTCCAAGTTCGCATTGGGTTCAGAATACTCGGATTTCTACCATTAGGAAGAAGGTGTACCTCAAGGCAGTGTCTTGAGCGTTACACTCTTCTCTTTAAAAATTAACAACATTTTAAAACAATTACCGCTAAGCGTTCATGGTAGTTTATATGTGGACGACCTGCAAATCTCTTGCCAGGGTAATGACATGCGTTTCATTGAACGCCAATTACAACTTGCTATCAAAACTATTATTAAGTGGACAAATGAAAACGGGTTTAACTTCTCTGCTGACAAAAAAAAGTGTGTGCATTTTTGTCGTAGACGTGATCTTCACCCTGATCCAGAACTTTTTATTAATAACAGTTGTTGACTCTGCTCGCTTCTTGGGTGTAATTTTTGACAGGAAACTTACTTTCATTCCACATATTTTAAATCTTAGGACGAATTGTGATAAAAAAAATTAAATATTCTGAAAGTGCTTTCCAATACTTCCTGGGGTGCTGATCGTACTTCCTTGCTTAAGATCTATAGAGCAATCATCCGCTCTAAGCTAGACTATGCTTGTCAGATTTATGGTTCAACTCGCAACACGTACCTTTAGAAACTTGACACAGTACACCATTCTGCACTTAGAATCTGTTCTGGTGCGTTTCGTACATCTCCCATTCTTAGTCTATACACTGACTGTGTAGAGCCATCTCTCACTATGACCAGGCAAATCTTTCACTTGAACTGTATTTCCGCATTCTATCACATCCTCATCATCCACTCCATCCTCATTTTTGCAACAATGATCACATTTTATTCCATAATCGCCCCTCTTGCATTCCTCATTTTAGCCTAAGAATGAGGAACATTCTTGTTGGTATGCCTCACATTGACACTAATGTTCGTAGTAGGCCTCTCTTGGCTATTACACCATGGAAATTTAGGGTTATTTCCTGCATTCACCCTTTTAAAAATTTTAACAAATCAAACACAGATGCTTCAATTTTCCGGTCACTATATGCTTCTCATTGCTGCAGTTACAAGGACTACATCAAAATTTTTACAGATGGCTCAAAGGCAGGCGATAAAGTAGGCTCTGGTGTTGTTTCTGGTACAACTATTTTTAGCTATCATTTTCCAAGTTCCTTTTCAGTTTTCTCGGCAGAATTTTTTGCAATTGAGGTCGCACTTAACTTCATTTCTTCTCATCGCTATAGAAAATTTATAATTTACACAGACTCAAAAAGTGTTCTCGATTCTCTTTCTTCCATTTCATGTTCATCCTCATTTATTTCAGTTTTAAAATCATATCACGACCTGTTGAAAAAGGGATTTGATATTTTATTTTGTTGGGTTCCTGGACATGTTGGGATTAAAGGTATTGAAACTGCTGATAAGGCTGCAAAACAGGCTTTAACTACTCTTAACTGCCCAGTTCCATACGAAGATTTAAAGCATGCCCTCAAACAGTCCCTTAAAATCTTTCGGCAAAGAGAGTGGGAATGTCAAGTGAATAATAAACTACAAAATATCAAACCACACATAACAGTCTGGCCTACACTCTCACCAAGGAAGTACGATGTCATTCTCACCCGTCTCAGAATAGGGCATTCCAGGCTAACACATAAGCACTTACTTCTGGGAGAACAAGAACCGGACTGTCCTAAATGTCATTTTACTTCACTTACCATTCGCCATTTACTAACAGATTGCCCATGCCTTCGTCATTTGTACAGACATTATTTTTAAATCATCATCACCAAATCTGACAAGCCTTATAGGTACTAATCCTCATCCTTTACTGACAAACTTTTTAAAAGAGGCTGATTTTTATTACGATATCTGATATTATTTTTTACACTATTCATTTTTTTACATCTGTTTTTATTATATACTCAGTTATCTATTTTTTTACTTCTGGTTTTATTGTATACACTGCTCATTATTTTTAAATCATTTCATCTTATACACTGTTTGCCCTGTTACCTATTATTTTTGATTTTTTGACTTCATTATTTTTTTTAACTTTTTACCCATTTTTGTGTTTTAGTGACCATCTGGATGGGTAAACCCATCCAGAAGCTATACTTTAATTTCACATATTTGCTTGGCGCAGTATGTCCCATTGTGGACCTTGCGCCATTAAAAGACAACCAACCAACCAACCATCCAGCTATGGCAGTTAGTATAATTCTACCAACAAAATTTTGGGTTCTTTCTATTCAGAGCGAAGAGTACGTGTAATAGCAGCTTAAGTGAAAGGTGGGGTGGGGGAGTGGGGGGAAGACTAGCGAGTGCAGTTGGATAACACCCATTTAGGAATATGTAACTGGAATCATAATTTTTTTCTTTTTCAGATTTATGTTTGTTTCTGCCATTAAAATATATCAAGATAGTTTTTGAGATGATATAACTAGCTACCAGGGGTAATACGAACTAATTCAAATGTTTCCAAATATATTTATAATTATTTGTGCTTTATAACAAGAGAAGGGCAACAAAACCAAAGGACAATTTATATATTCTTCATGAAAGAACAAATTACCATATTCGCTTGTAATTTTAAACAAATAATGTAATACTTTTAATAATTTAAACCCCATGTATCACAAACATATTAGTTTTAGTTGCACATTTAGAAACTAATTTTGAATTCACTCAGTCAAGACTGACATTTGAGAAAATCAAAGAAATAGTTTTAAAAAATAGTAATCATATAATCATAATAAATATATAAATATCTCGTACTTATAAAAAGTAACTTTTAAGCTATTGTATTAATAAAAGAAAATTTGTTTAAAAAATTATGCATTTGTTTCATTTATGGAAATACTTACCTATTACTTTTTTAAGAAGAGGAGAAAAAAAAATTTGTAACAAAAAACGTCTAACATTCTTATTTAGAGAAAATTAATAAATTTAAACGACTGATAGCAAAAACAAAAAGTCAAGCAATATTTCATTTCTTTCTCTCTCTTTTTTCTTTAATTTCCCTTGCTATTATAAGATAGAGAAAATATTGTTATATATATATATATATATATATATATATATATATAAATACAGGATGTTCCAAAAGTCCCACACACCCCTCCTAACTCGGAAATGAGTCGGAATTTTGAAAAATGTCGAAACACGTGTTCAATGAATTCGAGAGGGACATCTTTTGGTGTAAAAATTTTGGGCCCGGGGGGGGGGGTCTTATAGAAGGCCCGCTAAGGAGTGCGACTTTAAAATTTCAAATGGGAAGAGATGTCTTGTGATACATCCCTGGAAACGTCTTTTCAAGACAGTGAATTTGATATAAACAATTTTGTTCTGCGTCGATTACTAAAGAGGATACATAAGTACAAAATTCACATTTCAAAAGTCTAAAATCTTATGTATCTCCCTTAATATTCATAGTAGGGCAGACCTATTTATATCAAATGCATTGTTTTTAAGAGAAGTTTCCAGTGATGTATCACAAGAAATACCTTCCCATTTGAAATATTAAAGTTGCCCTCCCTAGCGGCTTCTCTTGCTCCCCCCCTCCGGGCGCAAACTTTTTTCACCAGAAAAGGTCCCTCTCTCGCCATTTTTCTCAAATCCGACTCGTTTTCGAGTTAGGAGGGGGGATTTTTAAAACACCCTGTATATAAGTGTCTATTAAAATTGTGTTTGCGTTACATTTATTCGTTTTTATATCCTCTGAATCCGTAAAACAAGCTTTCAATGGTTGGTCTGGCGTACCTGTTTCTGTGACAGTCTATTGTCAGCATAAGCGAAGAATAAATATTGATAGGTAGACCAAGCTCGATATTATAAATCAGTAATAAATCGAATTGAAATTCTTCGTTGAGACCAAACAAATGGTTTGTGTACAGTGACATACAAAATAATTCAAATACAATAAGCGAAACTGCAGGTAAGCACAATTTAATATTTTTAGACTGTATGTAATTATAGGTTAAAAAAATCAAATAAAAATGGCACATTGCGATTTTTAACTACATCTTTAAATTAAAAAAAAGTAATTTAATAAAAGAGTTTATACATATATAACGAAAAATATGCATAAATTGCACAATAAGTTATTAATACATTAACCCGTTAGCACCCAGTGTCCTCATTTGAGGACAGCTAATAAAATGGCACGTATGTTTTTTGTGGTTTCTTGGAATGATTTCTGATTTTAAGTGACAGTTTATAGCGCCACTCTAAATGATCCCTGAAAGTTTTATGTGCCTACTGTTAATTATTATTTCATAATTTGGATAGTCATTTTATGATTTTTCATTCGTCGCACATATGTTTGCTTTTTGCGCGGGTATACTAACTTAAACCAATTTGAATAAAAATATATATTATAATACTTTACTTTCGAGATCTTTGTCAACATATGATGGGAAATTAATCTGTTATCTCAAAGTTTTTAGATCTGGAAATTTTTTCGCTAGAACACTAAACGTCAATAAATGAGGATAGGCTTTAAATTTGAAACTATCAGAAGAATTGTTTAAGTTAATATATTGTACAGTCAGTTGTCTATATTAATTTAGAAGTGAAATAATTAGCTAATAATATTTTCAAAATTAATTTGGGCATTGACGGGTTAAAAAGCTTTTCTGATATTGAATTAAAATATTCTTATAACTCAAAGAATTAAAATATGAATACTTCATTTAAACATAATTTTTTATTTGGTACATAATATTCCACATATATTTATTTTTATTTCACAAACAAGTAATAATGCAGAAGTAATATGGAAGTTAAAATTACATCTTTTTTCAAATTATGTTTAATATGATACTTTTATGGAAAAATTACTTTATTTCCTGTAATGTTGAACATTCAAAAATAATTTCATGTGTTCATTGTGAGACTCTAACTAGGTAAATTGTACTTATAGAAGCTTACGAAAATTTTAAAGCTGCAGAAATTCGTTTAATAATGTAAAAACATTGATTTTAATAAAAAGCAAATTGTTAAAAACTAAGTTGCGAACTGACGTAAGAATACTGATTTAATGTTTATCAAACTTCTTTATTACTGAATTACTAAACAAGATGGTATGTATATATATATATATATATATATATAAGCAAGCATTTGTTTCATAGAACATATAGTATAGTACCTTCGTTTACAGAGTGAAAAGAGTATCTCATACGTTAGTGCTATATTTGGAAGTGGTTTGATAAAAATTTCAAGTTGCTTCATCAGAGCTGCCAACCTAATCCGGCAAATTGTTAGTGACGCCCCTTTTTCTACACCACTTAATTTTTAGAGTAATTCTCTTCAAATATATTTACGATGAATTAAGAAAACAAATACTCTAAAAATATATTGGTGTAGAAAAAGGGGCGGTACAAACAATTTGCCGGATCAGGTTGGCAGCTCTGCTTCATGTTTTTTATTTGTTTGTTTCCTGTGCTAAATTTAAATACAAACTGTTATGTGCGTGTATATTTTACAAGTAATACTGAGAGCTATATAAAAAGAGTGGAAGGAGTTTCAAAGAGTAGTGTGTATGGTAATTCTCTCAATAATTTGCAATAGTATTTTATATTAAAAAAGAGCCTTAAATTTTCTATGAATGTAGTTATAATATTGGAAGTGGGAGGAGTATTGAGTTTCCTTTCACAAAAAATTATGTTTCAAACAAAATTGCTTTCAAAATAATTTCGTACAGTTATTTGAAGTATTTTATAAATGTTCGAACACAAAACTCTTATATCCCACCTTAATGGCCAATAGAAATATAGGAAAAAAAAAAGAAAGAAAATAGTGTGAGCTTCATGCGGAATTATAAATCGATTAAGAAAATACGTGGAGTTTGAATTTATTATTTATCAGCTAATATTAGTTGTAATAGCATTGGAAAAAAGAAAAAGATTTTAAAGGAACATTTCTGCTGTTTTCATTCTTTTTTTAAAATAAAAAGTAAATCGCCATCGGAAAATGAATAGGAAAAAAAACTTTTTTTAGAACTGTGTTGTAATTCTTGTTTAAAATTTGAATGTTTTACATGATGTTTGAGGAAATCACACTTAATGATTACTTAATATTTGTCTAACGTAATATCCCCAGGTGTCCGTCATTCTATACTAAATTCATATGTAACGATATCCGTTAAGTTAAAATTATTTCCATCAAATAATTTTAATACGAATAGAAAGTAATTTGAAGAATCAGTTGTCAAAAATTTCAGATGCACCATGCATGACATATTTAGTTTTTTAGAACATAACACTCAGCTCTTCCCAACATGTTTGATGATATTACAATCTATTTATTTATTTATTTATTCATTTATTTATTTTACATTTTCTAAGACGACATTTCATTAAATAAAGACGCTTTAAATAAACATAACTGCTCATTTCTTAAAATTAAATATATATGTACTCGTATTTCCTTAAAAACTTATATTATCGAATATTTTCATTTTCGATACAAATGACAATTAAAATTTACACAAGAAGAGTTTTGTGACTTTTAAATAATCCTTTATATTTTATTAGTACATCACAAATTGTTAATTTCTTTTTAAGATTTACTAAGCTAACGTGTATTATCAGTGTGCTTAATGCTCTCTTAAAATAAAAGAGTTCATGCACTATGCAAAGTAGGAGTTACATTATTTTAAAAATCGACTTGAGTTAAAAATGCAATTATTTCAGATAACTAGTAGCTTTTTATTTAAGCGAACTTGAGTTATTGATATTTATTGATATTTGAGTTTGAGTTATTTCTACATATTCAACCACTTGACAGCGGAAACACCATTCTTGCTGCAACGCATTTTTTACAGTACCACGCAAGTGCAATGGTCAACGTCATTGTAAAGTGATCCAGTTTATTAAAATCTTTTGTATTAAAGTCATGCATTGCATAAAATAATTAACTTACTCAAATACAATAAATAACTCAAGTTTGAGTACATTATGTGAACTCAATTCAATTTCCTAAATTTAACTCAAGATGTCAGGGCGCGTTTCTTAAAGGCAAATGAGTGAAAATTTACTCAAGTTGAGTTATTTTCATTCTCTCATTTTAAGAGAGTGGTGTCAAGCATTGTTTAATAGTACCTTTATTCACATTTCATTCAAATAGTAAGGTGTGTAAAAGGGAATTTTCTGTTATTTAGTAACCGTGTTTCTAAATATATGCTGATTCAAATAAAGACACCTTTGGAATTTTAAAATACATATATAGCCACTTTCTCTCTAATATTTATTGTCAAATTTTTTTATTTTTGCTACAAATGAATTTTAAAGTGCACATAAGAAATCAGTGAATTAATTGTTATCAATTTAATAATTAATCTAAATAATTAGTTGTTACAATATTTATTGGTTTAATATTCAGTTTTTATTAACGAGTTTTATAGTGTGATACTGTAAGTGATGTATTATTTAATGTGACTTGTCTTGACATTTATAATAGAAGTATTTAATCTAAAATAAATTTACTTAATAAGATGAAATTTTTAAACCTACTTAAAATGTACTCTTTTATAAAAATGTATTATTCGGAATATACTAATATATGCGGAAATGTTATACGCAAGAAGATTTATTAACTTAATATGCAGTTCCTATCAGTGCAAACACATAGCTTGCTAGTATTATCTTGAATCATTTCTATTGATGACGAATAACGACATTTCTTTGTACGAATACTTATTAAAAATAAAATATCTCTTATGAAATATATATATATATATATATATATATTTACAGAAGTTAATTTTTAAATACTCCTAAGAAAAAATGCATTTCTGCAAAAAGAATCTGTTGTTAGTAACTTATTAATGCACTGTAAAGTATTTAGTGTAAGAACATTAACTCAGTTATTATCAATGTGTTTGATGATGTAAAATATTGTTTAGTATGACATACTTTGACATTTCAACGACTAATAATATTTAATACGATTTTTACATATATTTAACCCTTTATCTGCCGATGGTATTTTAAAGTACCGTTAGTTTAAAAAGTGTAAGAAATCACATTTATGGAAGACATGTCAAGGACATTTATACGAACAAAATTTATATACTTCACTTTAATCTCACTACACGGCACTAGACTCGTTTTTGTTACAGAAAAGATTTTATAGAACGCCCTTACTGGTTTTGTGAGACATTTTTCTCGATCTTCTCACGTGAGTTAAAATTAATTCCTATATTACTTGAAGAATCTTCCATAAGTCTTAGAAAAAATATAATGAACATAAAACGTAATTATATTTATATACTTTTTAAAGATTTAAATGTTTTTTCCGACTTCTATCTATATTTAACAGTGGTACAGTCGGTAACAAAAGTATCCGAACACTAGCTAAAATTCCTATATAAAAAAAGTACAGTTAATAACGTTTTGTTAAATAAATCCTTGTCGAATCCTCTTCTTAGACTGTAACGTTTTGTTAAATAAATCCTTGTCGAATCCTCTTCTTTGATTGTCGTATATACTTCACTTTAGTCTCACTACACGGCACTAGACTCTACATGCAGCTGTTTTTGTTACAGAAAGGATTTTATAGAACGCCCTTACTGGTTTTGTGAGACATTTTTCTCGATCTTCTCACGTGAGTTAAAATTAATTCCTATATTACTTGAAGAATCGCCCATAAATCTTAGAAAAAATATAAAAAACATAAAACGTAATTATATTTATATACTTTTTTTAAGATTTAAATGCTTTTTCCGACTTCTATCTATATTTAACAGTGGTACAGTCGGTAACAAAAGTATCCGAACACTAGCAAAAATTCCTATATAAAAAAGTAGAGTTAATAACGTTTTGTTAAATAAATCCTTGTCGAATCCTCTTCTTAGACTGTAACGTTTTGTTAAATAAATCCTTGTCGAATCCTCTTCTTAGATTGTCGTATATACTTCACTTTAGTCTCACTACACGGCACTAGACTCTACATGCAGCTGTTTTTGTTACAGAAAGGATTTTATAGAACGCCCTTACTGGTTTTGTGAGACATTTTTCTCGATCTTCTCACGTGAGTTAAAATTAATTCCTATATTACTTGAAGAATCTCCCATAAACCTTAGAAAAAATATAATGAACATAAAACGTAATTATATTTATATAATTTTTAAAGATTTAAATGCTTTTTCCGACTTCTATCTATATTTAACAGTGGTACAGTCGGTAACAAAAGTATCCGAACACTAGCAAAAATTCCTATATAAAAAAAGTAGAGTTAATAACGTTTTGTTAAATAAATCCTTGTCGAATTCTCTTCTTAGACTGTAACGTTTTGTTAAATAAATCCTTGTCGAATCCTCTTCTTAGATTGTCGTATATACTTCACTTTAGTCTCACTACACGGCACTAGACTCTACATGCAGCTGTTTTTGTTACAGAAAGGATTTTATAGAACGCCCTTACTGGTTTTGTGAGACATTTTTCTCGATCTTCTCACGTGAGTTAAAATTAATTCCTATATTACTTGAAGAATCTCCCGTAAATCTTAGAAAAAATATAAGGAACATAAAACGTAATTATATTTATGTACTTTTTTTAAGATTTAAATGCTTTTTCCGACTTCTATCTATATTTAACAGTGGTACAGTCGGTAACAAAAGTATCCGAACACTAGCAAACAAAAAAAGTAGAGTTAATACCGTTTTGTTAAATAAATCCATGTGGAATCATGTTCTTAGACTGACTAAGAACATGATTCTACAAGGATTTATTTAACAAATCAGTATTAACTCTACTTTTTTATATAGGAATTTTTGCTAGTGTTCGGATACTTTTGTTACCGACTGCACAGTAAATTACCACCTTACAAAATCCTCATTAATAACTATGGTGAGATGATATGCATAATTTAAATATATATATATATATATATGCTCTTAACTAACTAAAAAAAATATGCTTGAAATATATGTATATATATTTTTTTTTCTGTTTCACAAACAGTGGTACTGTCGGTAACAAAAGCATCCGAACACTATCAAAAATTCCTATATAAAAAAAAAGTAGAGTTAATACCTTTTTGTTAAATAAATCAATGTCGAATCATATTCTTAGACTGACTAAGTAAGGATTTATTTAACAAATCAGTATTAACTCTACTTATTTTATATAGGAATTTTTGCTAGTGTTCGGATACTTTTGTTACCGACTGTACAGTAAATTACCACCTTACAAAATCCTCATTAATAACTATGGTGAGATGATATGTATAATTTTTATTTCATATATCTTTAAAAAAATGCTCTTAACTAACTGAAAAAAAATATGCTTGAACTATATTTTTTTTTTCTGTTTCACAATGTAGTCGATAAAGAGTTAAAAATTGAAAATAATTGTAACGATATTTTTATATTTATACTTTCTCTTAAATAACTCTCTCTCAGTAGAAACGGATTTAAAATACACAAGGAAAAAAAGTTGTGTCAGGTAAAGAATTGGTTGTTTGTAGTTTACTGTTGTATTCTGCAATATTTAGTTGTTAGAACATTTTATTGACGTAACATCTAGTTCTTATCAATGTGCTTGATAGCGTTAAGTATTATTTAGTATGACCTATCTTGACATTTCTTTCAATAATAAGGTTTGCAAAAGGAAAATTTCCGATATTTAAAAAAAGAAGCTGGCAGAGATAAATCGGGGAGGGAATTTATAGAGTGCTGACTGCAGCAGAATCGTGCCATCGAAAGAATTGAAATTGCCAGTTAAGAATCATTTTCCTTTTGTACTTGCTAAAGATTGAATGAAATATGACACGGTTTTGCAAATGTCTGCTCTTAACTGTAAAAGAAAACAGTGATGCATTGAAGAGATACTTGAAGATATTAAAGCACGCATGCTCTTGGGTCTTTGACCTACCTCCATCCTCCAAATTGCTTCAGGATTTTTAGGTTTTTCATTTCAAAATAATAAAAAAAAAGGGGGAGAAGATGCGTGAGATTAATCACACTTTTTAGATAGTAATTTCTTGAACTGAGAGATAAATCACACTTCAAAGGGTTGAAATTTAAGAGAAAAAAAAAATAGAAAATATAAGTGTTTCATTCAGAAATAATTAAAGATAGTTTATGTTGATCTCGCCTTTTTTTGTTTTACATACCTGTCAATCATTAATTAAAATCTTATAAAAGAGATCATGTGCAAAGAATAAGACAGCAAAAGAATTCACGAAAACTATTTTAGATTTACTTAAAATGTGTAGAATGTAAAATATTAAAGATATAATAAGCTTTATAAATAGAAAAAAAATATATATAGCCTTAATGACATGGCATTTTCGATTTCTTAAAAATCCAAATTCATTACAATCTTTCACTCCAAATAAACATAATAATTATTGTTTTATTTTTATAGTAAATTATAAATTTTAGTGTTGTTTACTACATATGTTGTATTTTTACGTAGGTTCAATTGGGTTGGCGGCAAAATCTCGCGAGGACAAAATATCGCCGACGTAAATGAATACAAATCAAAAATGAGTTGGTAATTATTAGTAATGTTGTATAAAATTTCATGACAACACATACCTTAATCAGATCACTGACATTCTGACAAACCTACAACAAAATATTTTATAAATTTTACTTAAAATAGTTTAAAGACTATATTTATTAACTTTTGTCAAGATTAGTCATAAGGAATTCAATCGTGCTTATCAATTTTAAAATTTTTAATTCAAGTTTGTGAACAGTGTTCAGCTTTCATGTCAGCAGTGATGTACACGATTTTTAAAATGTATTTTGAATAGTGAAAAGCAAAAGATAAAATAACTTAAAAATAAACATAGATAAAATAATGACATTCAACTCTATGATTTATTTAATTATTTAATTATTTATGTTAATTAATTAATTAATATTTATAAGGCCCTGTGGCTCCCGAAAGAGATCACACGTGACACAAAATAAAATTTTCAAATAGATCATACTATTTTTTTGACGCGATATTTTGTCGGGCGAGATTTTGTCCCACGGTATTATGTCCAGATCAAGGTTCAATTATAGTAGCTATAAAGTAAGATAAAATATTATATATATATATATATATATATATATATTACTTTGATTCACAGACCTATCTGTCATTATTTAAAACCTCACTTAAAAGATCAAATGCATAGATTAAGGCGTAAAAACAAATAATAAAAAATTCTATTGCACAATAGGGGTTTATTAAATACTTTCTTAAATTAATGAATATAATAAGAAATCCAATTCAGAATAAATATGAGGAAAATTATTATATTTTTTGCACGCACACACACACACACACATATATATATAATACTTCATACTACTTACGTTAAGTGTGATTCTCAACATATGCTTGAGGATTTTATTTCTGGAAAAGCTCCGTTTATTCTAATTGCATATTTTAATCTATATTATTATTATTATTTTTTTTTAATATTTTAACTGCAAGGTAGGGTTATCTTGTCGGTATTTTCCGTAATACTGTTTGCCACAGTATGAAACCTTGCATTTTTTTAACTCAATGTAGAGGTAGTGTCTTTCTAACGATTTACCTCTACGTTCTGAACAATTTATTTTATTTTCTTTATATCTTTGTTTATTTTTGTACTGTTCTATAAAATAAAGCTTTTATCCTCTTTGTTGTGGTTCATTTTGTTATTGTTAGTTTGAATAGAAATATTTGATTGCAATAATTAAAAAACTCCTTCTTGTAGTGTTTATATATGTTTTGTATTCTAATAGGAATTATTTTAAAGTGAGCAATATTCTTCTTTTCCTGCCTAAATTAAAAACACTGTTCAAATTATTTAAAAATTTTATTTTAGTTAACTATTAGTTAAATAGGCTTTTGTGTGTTGTTGGGGCAAATTAATCGTATATTTATTTTCCGTTGCAGTTATTATTGTTATCATATATGACATTTATATATGGATTCACGTTTTGCAGTGTTTTTAATGCATATACACTGCATAAAAAAAGTAGACGGACACTTACTTGTAATACTTTAAAGCCGTTTATTTCTTTAATTAGAGATATGAGGTTCATTTCTCTAATATAATTATATTCTTGAGACATCATATATTATTATTTTTTGGATATAGATTCAATCCTTTTGAATTATGTAGTGAACAAATTTAGGAAACATAAAAGGTGCATATTTGCACTGTAATTTTTCTTTTAAAAAGTAGACGGGCACATCTTGTATATCTAAAATAAAACTTTTTTAGTAAGGGGTTCGTCTCCCATTTGCTTTAATAAGTTCCTATACTCTGTTAGGCATTGAATCAATGAGGTTCTGAATCTTTTTTTGACATAAAATTTCCCAAATGTTTGTAAAAGCTTCTTTGAGCTGGTGAATTGATTCATACTGGCGTCCACCCTCATAAATTTTATGAACAAGTATAGCCCAAATGTTTTCGACAGGATTCATATCCGGACTCTTGGCTGGCCAGGGTAAAACATTGAAGCTGTTCTCATGAAACGATTTTTTAACGTTGTTAGCGGTGTGTATTGACGCTCCATCTTGTTGGATAATCCAGTTTACTCCTCCAAGATCACACGCAAATGGCAAAAGCTCACTGATTAGTGTTTCAATATAATCTTTGTGAGTCTGCTTCTTACTTAGGAACACTAAATTTGTCCTTCCACCATAGCCAGCAGCTAGCCACACGATCACGCCACCACCACCATTTTGCCGAGTAGAGTACACTTCGTCTTCTTTCTCCAAACGGTTGCAATAATATTGATATCCATCTGGGCCGTCTAAATTAATTTTTTTCTCACCTGAAAAAACTACAGATATCCATTCTGTAGTCCAAGACATATGGTTTTGAGCCCACTGTAGGCGTTCTGTCACGTGGTGATCCTTCCAGCATGGATGATGTTTTCTCTTCTTATACTGAAAGAGCACTGAGTGCTTAATGTAGTTATAAATTGTCTGAGAAGTTACGTTAGTAATTCCTGTATTTATTTGAACTCTGGGAATTGATGCTTCAGTTTTTTTCAGCTCAGTAAAATTTTTTCTTTGGTCTCTAAGCGAAAGTTTCTTTGGCAGGCCACTCTTTTTCCTTACGTCATGGGCTTCAGGAGCACGTAGAAAATAGCTGATGCTACTTTTTCTTATTAAAAGTAGCCTTCTAATTTCTCTGACTCCTTTATTAGCATTTTTCAGCGCTATAATCTTTCCTTTCTGGTAATCAGTTAGAGGAATTCCTCGTGGCATGGCGCATTCATCTCCAAGAAATTTAACTACGTAAAACCATCTTGTGAGTCTGCTTCTTACTTAGGAACACTAAATTTGTCCTTCCACCATAGCCAGCAGCTAGCCACACGATCACGCCACCACCACCATTTTGCCGAGTAGAGTACACTTCGTCTTCTTTCTCCAAACGGTTGCAATAATATTGATATCCATCTGGGCCGTCTAAATTAATTTTTTTCTCATCTGAAAAAACTACAGATATCCATTCTGTAGTCCAAGACATATGGTTTTGAGCCCACTGTAGGCGTTCTGTCACGTGGTGATCCTTCCAGCATGGATGATGTTTTCTCTTCTTATACTGAAAGAGCACTGAGTGCTTAATGTAGTTATAAATTGTCTGAGAAGTTACGTTAGTAATTCCTGTATTTATTTGAACTCTGGGAATTGATGCTTCAGTTTTTTTCAGCTCAGTAAAATTTTTTCTTTGGTCTCTAAGCGAAAGTTTCTTTGGCAGGCCACTCTTTTTCCTTACGTCATGGGCTTCAGGAGCACGTAGAAAATAGCTGATGCTACTTTTTCTTATTAAAAGTAGCCTTCTAATTTCTCTGACTCCTTTATTAGCATTTTTCAGCGCTATAATCTGTCCTTTCTGGTAATCAGTTAGAGGAATTCCTCGTGGCATGGCGCATTCATCTCCAAGAAATTTAACTACGTAAAACCATCTTTTCAAGCACGTTAGCGATTAGAAAAATGCCAAATGTACATGTACATGCAAAACTGGTATTCCGCAAGAAACACCCACTTAGATAATTTCAGTTTTTGACCAGTGTCCGTCTACTTTTTTTTTTTTAAATATATTGTGCAAATGTATATTTTTTTCTGTTTTCTGCATTTCCCTACATTAAAATTATAAATAATTGAATATTTTTATTTGTCTGTCAAAAATATGAAGATTGATAAGTATAAACATGTTAAAGAATTTAAATTGACATTTCCTATAAAACAAAGACGGGGTTTAAAAAATTGTAAAGAAGTGTCCGTCTACTTTTTTTATGCAGTGTATATATATATATATATTTTTCTTATATATATATTTTGATTATGCACTGTGTGTTCGAAATACTTTCATTTAATTAAAGGTTTCACCACCAATGCTACGTATAGATTCTTCTGTGACATATGTAGACATTAATTCAACCGTTAGTTTGGATTATCCAAAGTAACGGTTGAATTAATGTCTTTGTCACAGAAAAATCTATATGTAGCATTGTTGGTTAGTTTGGATTATCCAAAGTAACGGTTGAATTAATGTATATGTCACAGAAAAATCTATATGCAGCATTGTTGGTATAACCTTTTATTAAACGAAAATATTTCGAACACACAGTGCATAATAAAAAAATAATAATAATAAATTAATAAATAAATAATAATAATAAGAAGAAATAAATAAATAAATAATGTGTTTTAATTAATAAACTTTACATCATGGCTATATATTATGATAGTTCCTCATCGTACTACAGGTATGAGGAACTTATAAGTGTTCGTAAAAATTTTGACCTTCGTTTTTTGAGTTTTTTACACATTTTAAGGTTTGAGAAATAAGACTATCACAAAACAGATCTGATGTCCGTTTGTAGATGTCTGTTAGTTTGTTAATTCGTTAATTTGTTAATTTGTAAAACTGTATACACGGTACCTCAAGAACAATTTATAGTAAAGTGACCACACCATTTTAAAATACATCTTACAACACTGGTAATAATATAATTTGTTTTCAATATTCTAATTTGAAAATTTTGTAAGTTATTGGAAATTTACGATTTTCTAAACATTAGAGAATGGGGGAAATTTTTGTATAAGCTTATATTATGAGATTCATCGTAAACATATTATACTAATTTTAATATATCATTTATGATACTTTTTTAAATATCATCAAATATAAACATTTTACTTTGAAATCTTCGTAAGTTATTCTAAATTTACGAATTTTATAACATAGAAAAATAGTAGAAATATTCGCATAAGTGTGTATTATGAGGATTATTTTTATTTTTAAAATATTTGAAAATTTTTAAAATATCATATATTACACTGGCATGAGCATCATTGACTATGGATTTTTTTACTCTATAAACTTTGTACGTTACTTGGAATTTGGGTCACAATAGGGTCAGTCAATATACTTATATAAGAATAGGGCAATAAAGTTCCCATAAGTTTTAATTATAGGGATTATAGGATTTAAAGTGCTATTTTACATGGAAAATGAAATATGGAACTGATAATAATAAAATTAAACAACAAAGAAGATAAATAGATAGAAAAGGAAGGAGAAGAAACTAGTGGGTGGGATATTTCATTTGCGACCGCGCCAAGTAATCGATACATTTTATTTTTTAGCATGCATGTAGTGTGACTGGAATAGAATTATGTGAGAACAAACTATTTAGCATAGTAAAATCTGCTCAGTTCCACATTATATATTTGTTTTCATAAATTTATGCAACTGCGCATGCTATATTCATGTTAAGAGAAATAATTTTGGGCCAATCTTTCGATACCGTCGAAGACATAAAGGGCCACCTGGTATGTTTTCCACCATTCAGTTCAATACACTATCCTAATCTGTAGATTATTTTTATTTGAGTTAGTTTTGTAGTTTAGTTTTCATACAATTCTATATCATTTCCATTGTAACAATCTCCATAACATTAATTTATATGAAGCATGCTTATTTGTTCTACCTTGTCTCAAATTTCGTATATAACTCATAATGTTTGGAAATTAGATTATTTAAAGTCAACAATATTCAAACCAGTATCATAAATGATAAATTAAAGATGAACTGACATCTTTACGATGAAACGAATCCTCATAACATACGTTTATACGAAAATTTGCCTTATTTTGACATGCTAAGGAAATTGTAAATTTCCCAAAAGTTAATTATAATTTTATAGGTATAATGGTGCTTATGCCAGGAATATAAATGTTATATCTAAAATATTTGACACCTTTACTGTGAAAATATCTCTCAAAATTGGCATTTGTGGAAAATTTTGCCCTATTCTGCTGTGTCAAGAAATTCTTAAACTTCGAATAACTTACTAAATTTTCAAATTAGTGCATGAATATTTAACTATCACAGCAACATAACTGATATTTTAAATCTCGTCTGACATCATAATGATAAAAAAATATACTTTTTTAATGCAAATTTAAGTGTAATTTCACCCTATTCTTTTGTGTTTAAAAATAGTAAATTTCTAATAACTTACAAAGTTTTTAATTTAGAATATTGAAAATAAATATATATATATATATATATATATATAAATAGGGGTTTTGCCAGTGTCATAAGTGATATTGTAATATCGGTCTGATCTCTCTGCGATCCTTCGTTCTTGAGATATAATGTTCACATACATACTAACAAATTAACACATTGACACCGTACGAACAGGCACCACACCTATTTTGTAATTTTCACATTCTTCACTACTTGAAATGTTAAAAAAAAAAAAAAAAAAAAAAAAAAAAAAAAAAAAAAAAACTGGTGTGGCCCTTACACGACTTCCTCTTACCCTGCTGGTGAATAATGTAAAGACAGACTGGAAATTTGGGGGTAAAATAACAAGAACTGCATATAACCCTTCGTTAAAAATATTTCAGACTAAAGAACTCTTTTGTTTGGCATATAATTCTGTCTTCACCCCCCTCTGTTTGAATACAGTATCTACAGATAATTGTTGGCCGGGGCAAGAAAGTGACAAGCCACATTTGGTTAAGCTTTGATATCGGTCACTCATTGTGAAAGGTATCGATTCGTGACGCGATTCAAGGGTATCGACACGTTTTTAATAAGTAATTCGCATCGAAACTTCGTTTTTGTGTTAGCAAAGAGAACTGAATGAGAAAGTGTGTCAAAGATGCACATGCATCGAAATGTTTGATTAACACCAGATTTTTCTTCCTGCATTCATTTTACTTTATTTTTATTTTTTCGTACGTGAATATATATATATATATATATTAAATATACATACGAACAGGAAAATATATAAAATATTAGTTTTAAAATTATTTTTTGACATTTTTATTCTTTTGCTCACAGTTTATAAATTAGTAATTATATTTTTCCAAGAAGTGCTTATGGAAGAAAAAAAAAGTGAATACAGGAAGAAAACCTGATTGAAATTTTGTCGTTTGGAAGCATGTGCATCTTCACCTATCTGTAATGCACCTTTAACATCCTTTCTTCTTTAGTTGCTAAAATTATTTAAATTTTTTATTTCTTCCAATGCTTACTTTTTAGAGAAAGTTATATATTAGTTTAAAACTATTACTTATTTAGAAATGGCGTTCATCCAACTTATTTATTTATTTTTTGCATAAATCATTACTTATATTAAAGTTAAATGAAACCTATTAATGATTTGATAGCGAAAATGCCCTCTAAATTTTATATTCATATGTTCATTTGTTTCCAAATTATATTTAAATGAAGAAAATGAGAAAAAAGGTTATAACTTAAATTTTAGAGGCACTACTATTTTGTATAATTATATATTATAACAAATAATAAAATTTCATAGTTGTCACTATCATATTTTCACCTTTTTTAAACAGAAATCTAATTAACTTTTGAAAAAATAATAATGGGAAACATAACTTGTACAATCTCATGATTGAATATTTGTCTAACATTGAATCATAATAGTGCCAAGTCACATTTAAGGTTTGTAAATGAGGACAGCTAATTTAAGAATGTATAACAGTAATAATATCATTAAACTAATGCAATATTTTTATTCAGAATGTCTCAACTACGAAACTCGCAAAAAATATATGATATGTATTTTCATTCGAGCATTTGATCCAACTTTGAAATCGGCATGTCTCAGAAGTTCAAAAATGTGACTTAGCACTCTTTTCCCCTGACTCCTTCGTATGATAAACACACGCTAGCAGACGGTGCGAAAACGATGGACCGATAAAAATAAGTTACCAAAAAATGTTTTGATACCCATGAATCGCTTCATGAATCGATACTTTTTCATAAAGAGTGATTTATATCAAAACTTAACCAAATGTAACTTAATAAAAAAGCACCACAAAACTGGCGTTGTAAAAAATATTACTTACAAACTTTGAATAAACATCATAAAATGCAATAAACTCGCAACAATTGTTTCGGATCGAAAAAACCCAACGACCCTTCATCAGGCGAATAAAGTAAGCACGAGAGCTGCAGTCAAAGCGGCAACACGTTGTAAGTAATACAAATGTGAGAAAATGTGTGCACATTTTTGCCCCGCCACCCATGTATACAGAATTCAAGGATGTTATAGATTTTAAAAGTTTATTCCAAATTATTCATACAATTTAAACCCGTATCACTCCTGAAAATTTATCAATCTTACTCAAACTTTTCAAGAAATAATCTCATAAGATCTTCAAAATACAAGATTTAAATTGTCTTTAATTAGTTGCAGTTAACGGCCCTCTTCACTTACCGTCGCCGGAAGCGCGAGCCAATGTTATCCTATGGGAATTTTTTCTTTACAAATAACTTATTAACTAATCCATATTTTTAAATTCTGTTTTGACATTCAGAAAATTCCCAACTGTTAAATTGACGGACTTTTTTTAAAAAATGTATAATAATTTTTAATATTTTATTTTGAAATTGCAAAATGAAAAAATTTCACATATTGAAAATTCGTGTTTTGCAGCTTCAAAATAAAATATAAAAAATTAAAAAAATATTTTTTTAAAAAAGGTCCGTCAATTTAACAGTTGGGAAATTTCTGAATGTGAAAACAGAATTTTAAAATATGGATTAGTTAATAAGTTATTTGTAAAGAAAAATTTCCCATAGAATAACATTAGTGTCTGTTTCCGGCGGCGGTGAGTTAAGTTACGTTGATAAGAGACATACACAAAGATTAACAATTAAAAACTTGACTTTAGTATTCAGTAAACCTCAGAACACCTAATTATACAAAAAAAAAAAAAACAAGAGATGAAAATTTAATTAAAAAAAAAAAAAAAAAAAAAAAAACTTTATTTATTGTACGTTTATGAGGAATTTATTTTTATTTCTGAGTTGTTTTCCTTGACATGGTTGTAAGGTAAAATAGATTGAGTCAATTGCAGGTCACCGCAGGTAAGCGGTATGAAAAGTAAAATCGTTACGCAGCGCTGGGTTGAGACGAAAGGATGTAACCAGTGGTGAAAAGTGGAAGTAAATCAGAGGTCGAAACGCGAAGAATGGGCCCAGCACAGAATGTAGCAAAAATTTGGAGTTGGGATGAGTTTACGCCGGAATGGAGTCACTAAAAGGAAAGTAGGACTCGCGCAGTTTGCGTAAGGTGTGTGAATACAATTAGTCTAAAGTGTGTGAACACGATTAGTCATGGAAGATTGTGAATTAAAGCGATGGAGGTTGTCTATTTTCAAGGTAGTTAAATAGTTATGTGTGGAAAAAGAGTGTGTTTTTGGTGGCGTATGGAGTATAGGATTATTACGAGATAGAGTATTGAGCGAATCTAGTGATTGTGGAAGTGCTGTCGTTCAAGCGTGGAATAAGTAGTGTGACGGTAGAGAATTTCTCTCCACTGGCAGGGCTTTAGATCGACTGTGTCTTTTGAGAACTAAGCAGCCAACTTTTCGCCGGACCTAGTTAATCACCAGTGGGGAGATTAATCTTTATATTTCTTCAAATTATTTATCTGATTAAGTACTGAGTTTTTTCACGAGCAATTCCTCCCCAATAGTTCGAATCGAAATAAATTATTCATTTATTTTAACCTAAAGAGTCTCCTATTGTTCTTTGCTAGATTAAGTACCACTAAGTTAGAATGGGGTCTGAAGCAGCCGAGGCAAGCGCTCAGACCTTACACTGTGAAATATAGTAAAACACTTGTATCAATTACATTCAGTAAAAAAGAATGTTTTCGCTTATATATTCTTATTCCTGTATGCCACCTGTAAATTTTGTACACACCACACTGAGTACTTATATCGTTCTATAATAATAACCTACATCACAAACTGAAATTTATGTCCAACAACTTCCATGTATAGTTCCACTATATTCTGCTCTTTTTGTGTATCTCTATTAACGAATGTTGAACTATTTTCTTACCATTTTCTAGGCGAAATATGTTTTTATGCATATAAAAAATATATGTTTATTTAATTTGGTTTAGTTTAGTCTAGAGTTAAATTCTTCCAACCCAAAATTTCGCCCATAGACGTAATGTATTTAAAATTCCCTTGGATATCCCTCTACAAGAACTATTTTCTTGACCGGAACGAAAAATTTAGTGTAGTATTCCTACGGTTACAAAATTCCGGCATAAATTCTTACAGCTGGGAATTAAACAGTATATGGAAATAATGTATCCATATTTGCCAACCCTTTTGATATTTGGGTACTGAAGATTTTTACGGAATTTTTAATCTTAATTTATAATATATAACCATAGAAAAATGCATGCATATAGTTATAGAGAACTGTTACAGAAGCTCATAAAAATCTTTGTAAAAAAAATAAAAAATACTATAATTTAAAAGTCGTAACTGTTTTGGCTACAGTGATATATATCACCGCCCTTGAAATAGTTAATGTATGTAAAATGGGTATTAATTTCTAGCAAAATATAAGCCTTAGAAATTAATTTACAAGCTCTAATTAATTAATTTAAATTATAAAACTCTAATACAGTTAATTTATAAACTCTAGAAATATGAAAAATATGAACACTAACAATTAATTTATTTTTTAAATAGTGTTTCAGTATCTTTGGAATGATTTTCCAAGCAAAAGAAAGTGTGTAATAAAATAAATTAATCTATTCATGTAATTAAATTCCATAGGATATTTTACTGGTATCCATATATTTTTAAATAAGAATGAACTTTGATGTGAAATAAAATAAATGCAATTGTCAAAGTATCTATGATAGATTATTTGTATTTGAGTAATATAATTTGACTATCTTTTACAGAAAAACAATAAGAAAATTTTTATGCACTAACATCAAACTTTAATTTATTCTTTCTTAAATGTATACGTAAATAAAGTTATATTTAATGATACTTTGATGTAAAGTTTAAATTGTTTGCAAAACAAAAATATAAAGAAGAAGTGGAATCAAAACAAATAATCGACAAACTTTACTAGACAAACATTGAATTTCGAAAATATTGATTCGTACATTAAGCTTAGAAAATAACTGCATTTTAGCATTTAAACATTTTATATTCATTTAAATCGCATTTTATAGAATCGAAAGGAAGGTATTTATTTTGGTGCAGAAAAATCCTAAATATTTTAAATATTTTTTCTTTTGTATTTGAATTTTATTTTTCTTTATCTTGCGATTACCTTATTAAATTAACATTTCTTTGTTTCGTAAACAGTTTAAGTATAGTGTTACTCTAAAATGATATTAAAGAAAACAATATCACGGAATACAAGAAGGAAATACAATATATAATCACGGAATACAATATATAATGCAACAAGACAAAAGTGCATTTTTCTTTATAGGAATCCCTATTTAGTAAATAAATAATATATTTTACAATTCTTGACGTTTCTCAACGTAAGCATAAAAAGATAATTATACACATTTTTCCAAGCTAATCTTTAATTAATACATAATGCAAGATTTAGTGGATTATTCTATTATATATTTTACGTTAGAACTGATTACATCCAAGTCAAGGTGTTTTGATGGAAAATATTAATTAGAAAATATAATTATTATTCTTTAAATCAGCCTTATAGATATTATATACAGGTTAACATGCTATCTTAAATTAATAGGAGAGACCAGGATCAGTTGGCATAAGGAGCTAGTTGGCACACAGCTTCTAGTTCCTGTCACAGTGAAACTAGAGCACTGTTAACTTACTAGTGGGGAGTATATGCATAGGAACATAATCTAACGTACCTTCAGTTTACTTGGTAGCGTCATTTGAGAAAAATATCTTTTTCCATACTTTTCTGACGGCTGAATAAATGTTTTTTTTTTTTTTTTTTTTTTTTTTTTTTTTTTTTACCATAAACTTGTGCGGTAAATCTGCAGATCAAATTGATTCACTGTTTATGGTGGTTTTCGAAAGAATGGTCAACTGTGGTTGCATTCATGCATCATTATCTTTTTTCTTGGTGGTTGGGATACAGTGCCCATCTTTTCTTCGATATCCCTGTGGGGCTTGTTGGCAGAAGTTAGGTGTGAAGCAATGTTGTTGACTTTGCAGGGATATTTTAGTTCCCCATCATACTATAGGTATGGGGAACTTAGGTAATCGTGAAAATTTTCGACCTCGGTTTTTTGACTTTTTTATACGTTTTCAGGTTTCAGGAATCCGAAAATGACAAAATTTGTATGGTGTCTGTCTGCAGGGTGTCTGTTAGTGTGTCAGTTCGTTAGTGTGTCAGTCCGTTAGTGTGTTAGTCCGTTAGTTTCTTAGTCTGTTTACACGATATCTCACGAACAAATAATCGCAGAGAGGTCAGATCAGTTTTAAAATATTACTTTCGATACTGGCAAGAACCCTATTTACTTGGAATATTCGAATTAAAAAACTTCGCAAGTTATTAGAAATTTACGATTTTATTAACATGGGAGAATAGGACAAAAATTCATTTAAACGTGCATTAAATGGAAACTTTTTACTGTAAAAATGTCAGACCAGTTTTAAAATATCAGTTTTGATTCCGGAATGAACATCCGTAACTATAAATATGCTACTTTGAAAATTTCGCAAGTTATTGGAAATGTATGAAATTCTTAAAATGGCAGTATAGGGCAAAATTTCACATAAACGTCAGTTTTGAGCAATATTTTCATGGTAAAGATGTCAGACTACTTTTGAAATATTATTTAGGACACTGGTATGAATATTAATGACTATGAACTTTCGAATATTAAAATTTCGTAAGTTATTGGAAATTTACGAGTTTCTTAACATGGCAGAATAGAGCAAAATTTCACATAAACGTCAATCTCGAGGGATATTTTCATCGTAAAGATGTCAAACCACTTTCGAAATATTATTTAGGATACTGGCATGAATATCATAGACTATGATTTTTCCACTTTAAAAAATTCATAAGTTATTTGGAATTTACGATTTACTTAACATGTCAGAATAAGGCAAAATTGAGCATAAACTTCCATTTTGAGGATCATAAATACATTAGACAACTTCAAAATTGCATTTATGATATTTCTTTGAACATGATTGAATACAAATATTCTAATAGGAAAATTTCCTAAATTATTCGTAATTTACGATTTTATCAACATAGCGAAATTGTAAATTTTTCATATAAATATGAATTTTGAGGATTATTGCATTGGAAACAGTAGCATGAAAACTAAACAACGGAATCGGCCCAGATAAAATAAATTAATAGATTAGAATAAGATAAATATATTGAAGTGAACGGTGGATAGCCTATTAGGCGGAGATTTAATTCTGTCACTGTATCAAGCTTTGGTGAAATCCATTTCTTTTAACATGATTATAATGTGTCTCGCACTAGAAATTTATGAGAACATATATATGATGGGGAACTGAGCAGAGTCCACCTATGCCAACAAGTTTATTTTATAATCACCATTAATTTTTAAAAATGTCGTTTAATATATATATATATATGATAGTCGATTAGACAACCGTACAATTAGACAAAAGCTTCCAAAAAAATTTAGTGATTGCTATTGGATATAAAAATCCCGACAAATTAGAAAACTGGTGTGAGGTGGATTGACATAGCTAGGAAATAGCTATCGCATAGCTTGAACTTCCTTAATGATTGTTCAAAAGCTGATGAATCTCTCCATGATGAAGAAGTTTCATCCTCAACTTCCTACCAAGATGATGGTGAGGGTTTTTATTTGACAGTTCCTACGAACCTTAGAGAACCTCAAAACCTGCTGCAAACAGATCACATCAAACAAAGCTAACAGCGAATCCCCCATAATATCAAGGACAATCAGATTATCCTAAATAAAACAAAAATGACATTATTTTAGGGATATAAAAATCCCTACAAATTAGAAAACTGGTGTGAAGTGGATTGACATAGCTAGGAAATAGCTATCGCATAGCTTGAACTTCCTTAATGATTGTTCAAAAGCGGATGAATCTCTCCATGATGAAGAAGTTTCATCCTCAACTTCCTACCAAGATGATGGTGAGGGTTTTTATTTGACAGTTCCTACGAACCTTAGAGAACCTCAAAACCTGCTGCAAACAGATCACATCAAACAAAGCTAACAGCGAATCCCCCATAATATCAAGGACAATCAGATTATCCTAAATAAAACAAAAATGACATTATTTTAGGGATATAAAAATCCCTACAAATTAGAAAACTGGTGTGAAGTGGATTGACATAGCTAGGAAATAGCTATCGCATAGCTTGAACTTCCTTAATGATTGTTCAAAAGCGGATGAATCTCTCCATGATGAAGAAGTTTCATCCTCAACTTCCTACCAAGATGATGGTGAGGGTTTTTATTTGACAGTTCCTACGAACCTTAGAGAACCTCAAAACCTGCTGCAAACAGATCACATCAAACAAAGCTAACAGCGAATCCCCCATAATATCAAGGACAATCAGATTATCCTAAATAAAACAAAAATGACATTATTTTAGGGATATAAAAATACCTACAAATTAAAAAACTGGTGTGAAGTGGATTGACATAGCTAGGAAATAGCTATCGCATAGCTTGAACTTCCTTAATGATTGTTCAAAAGCGGATGAATCTCTCCATGATGAAGAAGTTTCATCCTCAACTTCCTACCAAGATGATGGTGAGGGTTTTTATTTGACAGTTCCTACGAACCTTAGAGAACCTCAAAACCTGCTGCAAACAGATCACATCAAACAAAGCTAACAGCGAATCCCCCATAATATCAAGGACAATCAGATTATCCTAAATAAAACAAAAATGACATTATTTTAGGGATATAAAAATCCCTACAAATTAGAAAACTGGTGTGAAGTGGATTGACATAGCTAGGAAATAGCTATCGCATAGCTTGAACTTCCTTAATGATTGTTCAAAAGCGGATGAATCTCTCCATGATGAAGAAGTTTCATCCTCAACTTCCTACCAAGATGATGGTGAGGGTTTTTATTTGACAGTTCCTACGAACCTTAGAGAACCTCAAAACCTGCTGCAAACAGATCACATCAAACAAAGCTAACAGCGAATCCCCCATAATATCAAGGACAATCAGATTATCCTAAATAAAACAAAAATGACATTATTTTAGGGATATAAAAATCCCTACAAATTAGAAAACTGGTGTGAAGTGGATTGACATAGCTAGGAAATAGCTATCGCATAGCTTGAACTTCCTTAATGATTGTTCAAAAGCGGATGAATCTCTCCATGATGAAGAAGTTTCATCCTCAACTTCCTACCAAGATGATGGTGAGGGTTTTTATTTGACAGTTCCTACGAACCTTAGAGAACCTCAAAACCTGCTGCAAACAGATCACATCAAACAAAGCTAACAGCGAATCCCCCATAATATCAAAGACAATCAGATTATCCTGAATAAAACAAAAATGACATTATTTTAGGGAAGTACCAATCCCGCCAGTATTTTGAAAACATTGGAAAAACCGATGGTAATGAGATTCGTGTGTTCAATATCGTCAAAAAAAGGTGGGGGAAGTGGAGGGAAGCAGAATGGTAATGGTCAGATGAAGATGATATAATTATGTATGATTAAAGTAAAATTGTGGACAAATTGAACCCATCTGTTTAAATAAACGTGCGCACAACTCCTATTTGTGGTATATTTCAAACATTGATCTTATTGTGTTTAAATCACTATAGATATCTACAATAATAGGAAACTTTTTTTTTTTTTCTTCATTATTTGTCCATACATTTATCTAGAAATTTTTGGTCAAATGTTATTAAAATAAAATGTTTTACGCGAAAATTACTGTTTCCTACCTAAGTATCCCTATCCCTATCTAATATGAAAAATAACCGTGTCACAACTTTATATTTCTTCAAACCACTTTCAGATTAAATATAGTACTAATATATCAGAAATGCTTTGTGTAGGCCTGGATATTATTTGTAAATTATATACCACCGAATAGTGTACTTAAACTTTTACAGAAAAAAAATTATATATATATATATATATATGATATAACTTAAAATTCCCTTCAAATCATTTTCAAATTAAATATAGCGCTAATATATCAGGAATGTTTTGCTTGGCCTTGTAAACAAATGATAAATACTTTTCATACCATACGGTATGTACATATAAGAAGTATAAGTAATTATGTTATTTAGTACAGTCTAATGATATTAATCTACAGTGCCTATCTTTAAATCTGACCATAGACTTGATGCATTTGAATATTTTTTATGTTCTTGTAACTCAACCAAAGAAAGTTTCGTGTGCATCCTTATATTATATAGATCAAGAATACCTATATTGGACTTCCTTTCACTATTTGTTCTTGATATAGCCTGAAAAAAAATCACACACACACAGAAAGACCAAACAAAAAGTTCTGACTTTTAGGATCAAGCGACCTTAGAACGTAAAAATAAAGCAAAAACTCAATTTTCCAAATTATTTGACCCCAAAATAATAGTTTCTTCACTGGAAACAGGTAAGAGGAGGTAAAAATAGTAAAATGATTTGTTTTTCTTTTCTAATAAGTGCAAAAATCCACTACCTGCTACTTCTATTATATTGTACTTTTACCAAATATAAAACCTCATTAGTCGACATCTAACTATCTTCTGAGATTCAATGCTTAACATTTCTGTAAATTATGCTCTACATTCTAAACTTAGACATGAAATTTATAAAGTCTATAAATAAGCCTAATCGTCATTAAATGCCCCAATTTGTAGAAAAAGAGGCACAAAGCGCTTATTTTAAATGTGCTGACAAATTCAAGATTCTTAGATAAAATATTTGAGTACAATTACCTTTTATTTTTAGAAATAAATCCCAATATATGAAGTGTTAAATTATTAATCGATTGGTACGGGGTAAATGCCTCAATGTTTTATGAAAATTTAAACTAAGTTTTCTCTTTAACCTTACTTATAATCAATTATCTGCATCAGACAATCCCTCAGCAGGATTATTGTATATAAGCCATAAATCTCCTTTGTTAATTTTCCAATCTTTGTTCAAAATTTCTAACAAAGACTAGGATGTAAAATATAGTAAAGAGCATATAATATTTAGAATGGGATAAAACATTTTTTGCTAATTTTTTCTAGTGTATTTTATTTTATTAGTAAAATATTAAATTTCTACGACCGAATAGCAAAATAAAATTTAAAATTAAGTCAAAATATTGAAATTGGTACAACTATTTTTTTTTCGTATAAAATTATTTTTTTTTTCCTTTTTTTTTTTTTTTTCTTTTTTTTTTTTTTTTTCAATCATCAATAGTTTTATGAATATATAATATATTTATATTGGTAAAATTATACTCAACGAACAATTTATGAAGTAACACTCAAAAATTATTTCTGTGTTTTGAAATAAGAACAAATATATTTTATTTCGCCTTTTTTCCATTTTTAGTTAAAATTTCAAAATATATTCCATGCAGGACTTATTCTCTTAGAAGACGCATTTTTAAAACAGAAAAAATCTACACGGTTTATTACTGATTGACAACAGTAGTGTCCTAGGCTTATAAGTAGAGTGCCCTCCGTTGGGGTCTTTCTAAGGGCCCTCTCGGTCTTTAGAAAGGTAGAAAAAGAAATTATATTTAAAAAAATATTTTTGAGTTTACAAGTGCATAGTAACTTACAAACATATATATGTGTTTGAGCTTATTGTTGTATCTAATAGGTAAATTTGCTTAATTTTATTATTTTTTCACTCTGGATCTTACAATATATTTTTATTATTCAATATTATATTTAGAAAAATAGATAGATTTAGATAAATAGATAGATATGCATACACCTGCATATAAATAAAACTAACTTTTTGAAAATTCCAAAAGGGAAATATTTTGATTTATTCTTATTCAATGTATTTGGTCTTTTAGTATATTTACTTAAATTCAAAATTTTACACAGTTAAAAAAAGCATTGATTAAATATATATTATATTTCTATTTTAACTATAAATTTATCTTTTGATGCTTAAATACATATGTACGTAATGCGCTGATACTTTTTATAGAATATTTATATTGAAATTTTAGGTATTCGGTATTCGGCAAGAATCACTATTCGGTGCTACTCTTGTAAAACAAATTGCACCACTAATTTATTTTTCCCGTTCTTTCACTATAATTATCCTAAGTTTTTTAAAACTTGCGTGCGGAAAAACTTGAGTCTATGCATTATAATGCATTATAAAATTAAAGTAATTTCGTAAAAAAATAATTATACGAGTATAATTAATATTTTTTTAAAAGAAATTCTAAAATATGGTTTAAATAATTTTATTTCCTTTGGCGTAAAATTTTATAAATAAAGCAAAGAGTTTGTCAGGAACACATCCGGGTGGACCACTCTTATTTTTAATTGGTCTAAATTTAACTACTTTGGTGGTAAAAGTTAGCCGTTTTTTTTTTTTTTTTTTTTTTTTTTTAAGTAAAAACTAATGAATTTTTTTTTAAAAGGTACTGCATCGCATAGATGTTATACTTTTCAAAAGAGCTCTAAAAACTGTTCATTTTTTGTGTGGACACTATATACACCAAGTTATAAAGATATTACGTTGCAGTTTTCTTTTAATTAATTAAAATATGAAAATAAATATTAGTTATAATTTAATAATTGCCCCCCCCCCCAAAAAAAAAAAAAAAAAAAAAAAATTACGAGTTCTCTTTTTTTTTTTTTTTTTTTTTTTTTTTGACATAAAAATAAATACATTTAATTAAACGTGAACATTAAAAAATTGTAAAAAGTTAAATTATACATCTCACAAAAATTGACGTCATTATCACTTTAGAATTTTCTACACATTGATAATGTGCTAATGTTAGCTATAAGATTCAACAGAAAATTTAAAAACATGGTACATAAAAAGTTTTTTTTTTTTTTTTTTTTTTTTTTTTTTAATCTTATAATTATTTATAATTTTGTTGTCATTTCGGCGATGAGTTGATATGGGTATCGCAAATGCATAAGTAAACATTTTGGCGAGAAAGGTCCGAGCTACTTCAGTGCCAAATTTCAAGAGATCCAAGATCTTTCAATGTTATTGCACAATTTTTTTCAATTCTATTTTAAATGGTGGGGGGAAAAAAAGGAAAAGCAATTTTTTTTTTAAATTGGTCTATTTGTACAAAATATCTCAATGTAAAATATTATGCGTTTTTCGTTCTGTTTATTATCAAAAAGAAAATGACTAATCCAGTTTTTCCTGTATTACTGACCTATAAATTAAATTAAATTAAATTATCCATTATCAAGACGTTGCGGTGAAGAAGTCTCGGCCGAAGTCAGCGAGAGCCCGAAGCGAAAATTTTAAGCAATTTCAATGTATTATTATTATTATTATTATTTAGTTTCATTTTGTAGAACAGTATAAAAAATACTGAATCTTTTTTTAATTCACTTAAATATAGTGACCAGCGTACCGGGCAGAGCCTGCTAGCAATCAATAAAACATTATTCTTTTTGATATGTATTTTCTTTATTGTTACAGAAACAAGGCTTTATGATTTATTTATATGACTTTTGCAAATTAGAATGAAAAATTATACACTCGTGTTTGTGAAAATTGCAAAACCATGAAGGGATTATGCAAATTGAACCAAAGTTACAGGAAATGTAAAGTGAGGTAAGACATGCAAATAATTCTAAGATTCTAAGATGGAAGGTGGTCGCTCCCCACTATGCAACAGTTTTGAGCGATTTCAACCTTTAGAGAGGGGCTCCGATGGCACTGTGGAGATTCAAAAGAGCCCGTGTCTAAAGATTAAACCTCCTCCGTTGTTTATTGCATAAACAGAAAAAAAAAAAAAAAATACAGAGGTCGCCAAAGCAGAGCTTTCGCACGACAGAGGGCGACAAGGTAAAAAGAAATAAAGCACACCAAAGAAGAAGAAGAAAAAAATACATAGGGCCGCCTCAGTGGAAACTCGAACGCGACAGTGGGCGGCTAGAGAAAAAAAAAAAAAAAACATGAGTATCATGCCTTACGTTTTGTTAGAGGGACTTGATCTGTGGGCTTTTCTTTTTTCTTTTTTTTTTTTTTTTTTTGTTATTTATGAAGTTAAATTAGAGACATGCATTAAGTGGTTAAATATATTTGTTAGTTTATGACGAAGGAGCTTTCGGTTAATTATATTAAAAAGCCAGTCAAAAGGTTTATTGACGGGGTTAATAATGCGATAATCGAAAGTAAGTGGACAGGAGTAGTAATAATGGTTGGGAGAGCCCAAGGTCCCGCACTCACATTGTTCTGAACGTGAGCGATGGAATTTATGCAGGTAGGTTTTAAAAGGACCATGTCCTGTGAGAAAGGTAGTGACTGCTGGTGTTAGGTCGAAGTTGTATTTAGAAACCTTAGGAAGTAGTGAATAGGTATGACGACCTTTTTCCGAGTCGTTCCAGTAAATTTGCCACTCCTCCATAAGATTAGGAAAAAGAATTTTCTTCACGTGAGAGGGAGGAATTGGCAGTGGTGTTTGGATTGTAGAGAAGGTAGTTGCTTCTTTAGCTAACCTATCAGCTAATTCGTTGCCAGCGACTCCCGTATGAGCAGAGACGTGGGCGAAAGAGACCTTGGTTGAGAGAGTAAGGAAAATTGATTTAATTTCCTGAACAATAGAGTTAGGGGAGCGGAGGCGACCAAGGGCCTGCAGAGCTCAGAGACTGTCGCTGAAGACTGAAACTGTGGTGGAAAGTGGAAGTTCTTGAACCCAGTTCAGAGCTTTTAGAATTGCGTAAAGCTCAGCCTGGAATACAGAGTTGCAATCTCCCAGCCTCGAGGCCCACTGATGTATCGAGACACTTTCGGTTAAGACGCAGAAAGCTGCCCCCACGCCATCAGTGGTTTTCGACCCATCTGTAAATATCGCCAAAGGAGCAAAAGGTACTGTAGTAACCAAATCGTACTTGCAAAAATATATCAAGAACGGGCTCCATATATCAAATTTGATGAAATTCGTTGCAGCAGCTTTTAAAATACCGATTTTTGTCTTAAAGTAAGACAAAAAAAAAAAAAAAAAAGTCTGAAAAAAAAACTTAACACACGTAAATATCTTAAAAATCAGATTAGACATAATAGATATCTTTATTTGAGACACTTTTTGTAACTTAATAAACTGGTGGTAGAAATGTACTTTTAGTAATATGAAACTTTTATGATAATCATATTATCCAAACGTCGAGGGCTGGAATTTTCACATATTTATAACATTTAGAAATTGAATTCTATTAGGTTTATTCAATAAAATATATATAAATATATATTAAGGCAAAGTAACTGTTATATATATATATATATATTTAATCTTTAAACATCATTTTCTCAGTTTGCATTTTACCTGAATTCGTGATTTTCAAAATGCTAAAACTTCAACTCATATTTAAAAGACTTAAAAATGAAAAACTTAATAATGTTTTGGATGATTAAAAGGTCCTACTTAAAAGAATTGGGGAATAAATTTTGTAATACCCTTAAAGAAAAAATATTAAAAGACTATAACTTTTTTTTTTTTTTTTTTTTTTTTTTTTTTTACACAGATATGCACTTTTTTCCCCCTCAAAAACTAATAAATAAATTTAAAAATTCACCACGAACTTTTTTTTTAAGTAGGTACTTTGAACTATCCAAAAAAATATTAAGTTTTTCATTAATTAACTGTAGAAGTTTTATCATTTTGAAAGTCACAAACATATGAAAAATTGCAGACTGAGAAAACTCGATTTAAATGTGTAAAAAGATTTTAAATGTGTAAAAAACAATATTAAAACTCATAAGAATTATTGCCAAAATATATATTTTATAGAATAAAAACACCTAGAATAGTTCAAATTATAAATATTAAACGGAAATATTAGCTATTCTATAAAATCTTCGGTAGTGCGAAGTCAAAGGTGTCAAGTTCCCTTAAGATATAAAACTGGACTATATTTTATCGCGTTTTGTTGTGTTCTGTTGTGGCATGATTGGTAAAGATACTAACATCAGACACTAGCTTTCCTATTCCAAGTCCGGCTTGGGTTCGAGTCCATTCTCTGGGAGTTTTCTTTTTTTCTTCCTTATTTATTTATTTATTTATTTTTTAATTAAATGATATCTTATTTCTGTTCTAGGAAATTCTAAAATCTATTTTAACAGGAAAATGGAATCAAAAAGTAAGATTTTTTTTTTTTTCGCTTAAAAAATGACCACCCCTTTAAGACATATTTTTAACTGAATTTCAAACGTTTACGTTTAAAGACGTCAACGTGATAAAGACGTCAATTTTTTTGAAATGCATAATTTATTTTTTTTATAATTTTTTATTGTTCTCTTTTAAGTAAATGCATTTATTTTTCTGTCGAAAAAAAAAAACAAAACAATTAACTTGTATTATTATTATTATTATTATTATTATTTTTATTATTTGGCAACATTTAAATTATAGATAAAATTTAAGCAGCTAATTTTTAAAACTATTATGAGGTGATTATTTTCAGTTTTCACTTAATTAAAAGAAAACGTTAAGATCGTTACTTCCGATTTTCACAGAACTTGGCAAACTCATGTACCCTCTATAATTTCTGGATTGAGAATCTCTCTCCTTAAAAAGTAACTCCTATTTTGGCACCAATTAGGGTGAGAAAACATTATTATCGCTCTTGAAAATGTGACATTTCTCACTTTTTGTGAAAGAGTGACGTGTAGTCACTCTGTCACAAAGAATGAGGTCATCATCTATTGCAAAATCAAACTTTTCTTGCGTGAAAAATTGCTGGCGTCATCTATTAATCATATTTCGAATAAAAAATTTGAAGGACAATTTCTGGACGGTCTCATGCATGTACTTGTGTAACAGAACTTATTGAAGATTTTTGATGAATAAAAAAAGGAAAATAATTTTGTTAAAAGATAATTTGATATATATATATATATTATATATATATATATTTTTTTTATACGATTGTGAAAATCGCAGTAATATTATTAGTGAAGAATCGAAAATCACAAGAAACATATCGAAATCCGTATTAGAAAGTAAATAGTTTTATTCAGAAATATATAAAGTATAAGAGAAAATATCAGTGCAAATATTTAATACACAACGCCTTAAAATCTATAACAATTCATATTTTTATTATATTCATTGACAGCTAACATATGTAAAATATTCTAAAATTTGGCTATAAAATTTACTAATATTTAAAATCAACAGCAAGTTTTATACTCTTGAACAGACGAGTTTTTCAGGAAACTCTGTAGATTTGTATGCGAACATTTATTTATTTAGTTTAGTTTAGTTTTTTTAAACATGTACGTTTGAGTAACTTCTTTTCCCCATAAATTACTTTAAATGACTGCTTGTCTTAGGAAATTTATTTTCGAATATACATTTGGCTTTTAAAATAATTCTAATTTTAGCAATTTCAAAATAATTTTAATTTTTAAATATCTGTTAGAATTCTGTTATTTTATATAGTTGATAAATGAAGTAAAAATTTAAAAATATAATTGATCACTTATGAGAATGGTTTAAGAATGTAATTTAAGCAGCTGGTGTATGTGCTCAGTGGTTCAGTGGTAAGATACTTGCTTGTTACGTTGACAACCTGGGTTCAATTCCCGACAGATCGAAACTGCATTCTTTCCGCCGTTGAACTGGATTCCATTCAGAAGGGAAATTAAACGATATTGTCTAGTGTGCACAACATTTTCGAGGAAAAATAAACAGTCATATTCTTTAAATTGCTCTGAATAACCTCACTCTTAATAAAGAGTGAGAAATCTCACTCTTTCGTAAAGAGACTTTTCACTTATTAGAGGTTGCCTCCATTTTGGCCTGTTCAAAGAGTGATATGCCATTCTTTTAAAGTGAGATCTCACTCTTCATATTTTAGAGAGTATTTACCAGAAAGCCAGAAACCAACAATTGCATATGAAAGGACATCTAAAAGGGAGTTAATATGGGAAGGGGGGGGAATTAAAGCTCTTTTTTTTTTAATAAGAAAACACTTTTCTCCTTTTTTGTACCCTTATACCAATTATGTTAATTTCCGTAATTATGCGGCACGATTTCGTACCGTGCATAGCTGCACAAACACGCGCACGATAGCGCGTGCACTCACACGCAGAGAGACACATTTTTTTTTTTTTTACTACAGTGAACTCTCATTAAAACGGACAGTCAAGGGCCGGCAGTTTTTGTACATATTAACGAGAGTCCATTGTAACAGGAGTTTATAAACTGAAGTTCTATCTGAACTCTAAAATCATTATTATGTACACATACACAGTATAACAGGAATGAAAATTTGTTTCTTCAAACCCTTTTATTCACTAAAAATATAAAGCCTGGAAAACCAAAACTTCTTTTCTTCATATAGTACAACTTGATAACGAAATCCTTTGCTATGTCTCTACAATAGAAGTGGAGACAGGTGCATTTGTTGACCTCAACTGTCACTGTCAATCAATACTGTTTACCTCCCATGGTGTAATAGCACAGAGTGAAAGAGATTGACCTTTTTATTATTGCCCTTTTTCATGTTAAAAAAAAAAAAAAAAAAAAAACTTTGAAAATATTTTGGGATCTGACTCTTTTTCGAAGAAAGTAAGCTTTGAGGGAATTGTACGTATAAAGCGATGTTTATTACACGCAATTCCTATAGGCCTTAGCCGGGGATTCTGTTTTCGTACGTAATAACGAGAAATCCATCTTAAACGGGGCCGTCTTAATGAGAGTTCACTGTATTATGGATTTAATAAAAAGGCGATGCCAATAAAAAAGTTTCATTTTAGTCTCAATTCTCTTTCATTAATCGAGGTTCTCTTGCAAATCCCCGAGCTCGCAATGCGCACGTGCCCGGGTGGAACGTTGCCGCAGGTAGTGGGGACAATGCAAGCAGGGAAGACGCTGCCGAAGTCGATGAAGAACCAAATGTAGCTTTCGGATGCACGGATTCGCTTCTTTGTGAGCGCGTGCAGGGCCATATGGTAAGACGCTGAAACAGATAGTGGGACCCGGAACCGATATAATGCGGGTAGTGAAAACACAACCGAAAAACAGCAGCAACCGCACTGAAGATTAGTCGAATTCAATAAAATTCCGTTTCAGAATTTACATATATATATATATATATATATATATATATATATTAAGATTCTGTATTTATTATTGTTTCATTTAGACATAGCCAAATGTGCATAGTATAATATGATTTATCATTATTTATATTCAACAAAATTTTTTTCTTGAAACATGAAATTTAAATTTTTAATTATTTTCCAATATATTTACCTGAAGGCGATAGAAAGTAAAAATTTAAGTTCAATAAATTATACGAATAAGTCCATATGATTTTTTATTTTATTTTATTCATTTTATTTATTTATTTATTTATTTATTACACAAATACTCGTATAGTAGAGTTGTTAAAATTTATCACAATGAAATATAAAATAAAATGAAATAAGAAAAATCATTATCAGTAATAAACAGTCTATTTACCTTCAGAGAAATTTCTAATGTAAAAAAAAAAAAAAAAAAAAAAAAATCAAATCGATGTTCTTGTAACTAACTATTCATTCCACATTGAAGAGCAACCAATATCTAAGTAACATTAATTGAATTTAATGTAAAATATTATAAATTATCTACATAGTTACTAATTACAATGATTAACAAACTAACTAAAAAAAAAGCAAATATTGAATTACTGATATAAAATACAAATTAAAACATTCTGTCAACAACATTAATTAAACTATTTAATTACATCCTTTGATAACTTAATTAAATACTACTTTAGTTTTTACAGACATCTTAATTATTTACAGACAAATACAATTTAGTGTAGACTTGTTTATACAGATCTAAAATAATAAATCAAATTAAATATTTGTTTAAGATATTTAATTATATAAAATCTCAGTTTTTTTTTTTTTTTTTTTTTTTTTTTTGCTCAAAATTTAATTTACTTTCGTAAAGAAAAGCATTTTTTCCCTCAGTAATAAATATTGAAAAGTGTTTTTTTTTTTTTTTTTTTTTTAACGGAAGAAAGTATTTATATAATTAATTCCTCAGAATGAAAACTAAAGCATTGGAAAGCTATGAAAAATAAATAAATAAATCTCATTTTAATTATTAAACCCAAATCCTAATAAACCATTAAAATATCTTCATTTAATTGTTTTTTCATGGTACTTTGTTTTTCAATAAAATAAAGTATATGTTTCGTATCATTTAAAAAATTGTCATACCCCACAGCATATAAATTTAAATATTAATTTCAGAAAATTAAACAACAGAATTGTTTTATTAATGCATTAGTATAATACAATAGCTTTCTATGTTTATAATCTAAAACAATATTAAATTAATTTCAGAATTCAATTTTTTTAAATTAACTTTTCAAATTATGTGTTGTATGTATGTCACCCCTGCGAAAGTTCTAATTAATATTCCGTAGAGTTGTCAGTACATTTTTTTTTTCTTTCCAATAATAATTATACAGGGTGTTAATCCAATAATAATTATACAGGGTGTTAATCCAATAATAATTATACAAGGTGTTAATAATAATTATACAGGCGGACGCATTTTGATGTTTAATAACTCATAAAATAATAAAGATAGATTAAAATTAATAACATAAATGGTTAGATAGACTCAAAAAGTTTCATGACCCTTGTCAATGATCTTCCACGTGTGTCCCCTTCGTCGCACGGAGAATATCAAGTCGATAAAATACGCACCATAAAATATGTGCTTTCTCTTGTGGTGTATGCATTCTCCTTAATATCCGCTCGAATAAAACATCACATACAAAAGTACTACATAGAACAAACACATCAAAAGTAAACATAACATTGCAATAGTTGGCAAAAACAAAACAGAGAAAAATGCAATTAATAAGCAGACGATATTTAGAAAAGTACAGATATTTTGACTGGAAAATGAAATTATCTGAAATTAACCACACGCGCAGACGATATTTACAAAAGTAAAGATATTCAAACCTGAAAAGAAAATATATGAGTTATTCCATCAATAAATGTCATAAGTTTGTTTATATCTTCATTATTTTATGAGTTATTAAACGTCAAAACGGGTCCAGAACGTTATAAACACTCTGTATTTTCCTTATCCAATCATAACATATATTGTGTGGAGAAAGGGCGGTTATAAACAATACTACGCAGTATTAATTAGAATGCTGGTAGGTATGATATGATGATATGACATGACAATTTCACAGGAAAAGTTTACTTAGATATCTTGTGTTTTTTAATTGCCTAATGTATTATACTTATATTATATTATATATATTGTAATTAAATAAATAAATAAGTAAAGTTGTGTTAATGTTGTTTTATAAATACAATACAGTATCAACTAAATTCAATGCCCGGGCATGTAAAATACTATAATAGATTGGTGAATTTGTCAGAGTAGTGCTAATATTTTTAAAGTAAAAAATAAAAATAAATTTCTAGAAATTTTGTTATGTATCTCTAAGTACTGAAGGAATTATCTTGAAACTTTAGGAGTGTTCAGAACATGTTATACTTCAAACATTACAGTTAAAGTTTTACCTCGAAAGTAAAAGCATTACCAATAAAAAATTAAAACGTTGATCGCCCTGTCAGCCATCGGTGGCTGACAATGTCAAATATGATATAAAGCCGCGTCAACCATCGGTGGCGGATATAAAATAGGATATAAAACTAAAAATATTACATTTAATGATTGAAAATTTATTAAAAATTTGCTTAATTTTTATTTATTACAGGAGGAATCATTATGGAATTTTAATGGATTTTAAGAATTTGCGTGTCTCTCAACGTGTTAGCAGACGTATAATTAAAAAAAAAAAAAAGTCTTTATATAAAAGCAGTATTTCAGTTAACCTTGGAGGAATTATATAAGAGGAGTTGGTATACGGCGTACCAGTATGCAAGACAAATGAAGTTATGATAACTGTTGTCGACTCAAAATGGCTACCACAATAGCAACCAATGCTACCACTGGAGCCATTATTTTGTGTCTACCAAAACATTGGCTAGTTCTATGTTAATTTATTTATTTGATACTTATTTGATATCTTTGAGATCTATAGTTACAATGACTGCCGTCTCGAATGATCTATGTATCATAATTTCAATATAACAATGCAGAATTTTTTATTATAACTGCATCTGCCAAGTTTTTTTATTTATTCGGGAATGCTGTTAGTTCCGCCCCTTTTGCACACCGTAGTATTTTTAGATTGATTTTCTTAATATTTAATCGTAATTATATATTGAAGAAAATCTTTCTACAAAGATTACGGTGTGAAAAAAGGGCGCGGCTAAGAACATTTCGGAATAAATTAAAAAAACTTGGCAGCTATGTAACTGTGTTACCAAATAGCTCCTGCGGTGACGATTCTGATTTCATGTTTTTCTGGACATATCATCTCTTCATATATCATTCATCCAAGGACTTAACACTCAATGAATATGTATAGCAGTCTTGTCTGGCAAGAGTTGAGTTGCAATCTTGAAAAAAAAAAATCAGTCGGGATTCAAATTATGCGCTGGGAGTTCGCAGTGTGTGGCAAGGGTAACTAGACTTGCGAAAAACACAGTTAGCTTTATGAAGAGAGTAAAATATATCATATTTTAGGAAATATTCCTGAGTCTTTATATTATTAAATGAAATTCTAAATTGAATAATATTGAAATAATTAACGTAATAAAAAAGGGAAAAACTTTAGAGCGAAAAGTTGAATAAATTTTAGCAAGTAGTCAGTACGTGAATATCTGTGTTCTTGCTTCACATGCATCAATGCTATATGTTCCCGATACTTGGTCCACAGATATTCTTTTGTGACTATTGTAATTTACACAAAGTTTGGCTTTGTGATTGTTAGAACATTGGTATATCACGCCAAAGACACGTGATAAGTGATTCAGCTGGTCACATGTCTCATCATTATTTATTTAATTATTTATTTATTTTCTTTATTACTTATTTTATCTCATTTTTGTTGTTGTTGTTAGCTTTTCAATCCGGGAAAATTTGATGCAATAATTTTTCATTTAAATTATGCTATTCAAACAGGAACTATTAGGAAAAATTAGCTTGAAAATGCTTGATTATATATAATTTTATTTTTATTAAAATTAATCCCTTTAAACCAAGATATTACTATATTAAAAATTCGAAATTGATAAATACACAAGTAATATTACTTTTCAATTTATTGCCGCTATGATTTATTTAAATGTGCTTATTAACGCTTTTCAACAAAGTTAAAAAGTGATTACGACTTCAGTTTTTCTGTTTCTCTGTCCGTGCTCTAACTCCAGTAAATATTCATGGAATTCCTTAAAACTTATATATGTTATTCAAGTTCCTTAAGGGCTGTTCCCTGTTGAAAATGGAGTAAACACAACTGGCTTGTACAGTCGAAACAATTTTAAAGCATTGCATTTTATGAGAGAGATTTCTGTAAACCCTTTAATGCCTTTATTTTGCACAAATGATAAGAAAATTGACATTTATTATTCGTATGCGCAAAAAAAATGTTTTTTGTAGAATGTATTATGACCAACATTCAGAATTACATGGCCACACAAATATATTAAGGGCTATAAGTTGAAATTTTTGCCTTTTCGCTTTTGTTATGCGTTTTTAACACTTTCTAACAACGATTAAAAATGATTATGGTTTGAATTAGACTATTTGTCTCTCTGTCCATCTGACTTGCCGCCTGTCCGTCTCTGTTGTGCGTAAATATTTTCAGAATTTCTTCTAAATTAATAATGTCATTACAGTTTACTATGGGATACATCCTATTTAAAATGAAATAAATAGCACAACTGGTTTGTGTACAGGGACACACAAAAGAATTTCAATGCATTGCGTTTTATGAGATGATTTTTTGTAAATTCTATCTTATATAGATAAAAATCAAAATCATTTTTATAAAAAAAAAAAAAAAAAAAAAACTTATAAGAATAGCATTTTTTTTTTTTAAATATAAAATTGAGCTCGTTTTTTCTCTCATGCAAAATAATATATATATATATATATATATATATATATATATATATATATATATATATATATATATATATATACTATAAATATTCATATTATATTAAACCATGTTGCAAAGTGGTACAATCAAACCAAACTTTATGCATTTTTAATCTGTATTAAAAGAAAAAGTTAAAGAATTATCTAATCTCTTTACATATATCTAATATTGGTTAACTAACATAATGTTACATGGGTTCTCTATTTACATGTTTAAATCTTTTCAGACTCTTTTAAAAAATTTAATAAGTTTTTTTTTTTTTTTTTTTTTTCAAGTTTCCCTATTATAAAGCTGTATTATCTCTGAGTAGCTTATACTGTAACTCGTTTTTATTATTTATTTATTTATTTTTAAAGGAATAATAATTCAAAATTTCAATATTTATAAATAATTAAGTCAGGAAAAAAAAGTCGTTTTTTTAGCAGCTTTATAAGCTTGACTTGAAAATTATGGTTTATACGTAAAATTTATGGTTTGAGGTTTTTGAAATTGTTGATATGAAAACTAGAATGACTATTAGGGGTCTTTATGTTTTTGCAGTACAAATTCTTTCTAGCCGGCATTTTGTTTCTTATATCACTTGTGCCTTATCATATTGGCTGTATCACGTTCAAATTTTGTCCAACGGTTCTCTCATTTTGCTGTTTTATAGTAGACGCTGCCGAAGGCAATGAAAACACTCACAGGTTCACGTGCGAATTGGTTTCGTTTTTCATGTACGCACTTAAGACGCTGCTGCAGGCTGCAGGTTTCCTGAAACCCTCACATCATGGACGAGGAAGACGTTGCCGAAGTCAGAGAGATTTTCGTACCGAGGTATTGACCGATTTCAATAGAATATCATCTCAGAGTTTAAATATTTTGAGATTTTTCATTTATAAGTGGTCCAACTGTACATAATGGTTGGTAAAGCCCGCTAGTTATATGTATACATATATATATATATATATATATATATATATATATATATATATATAAGCATGTTTTAAAACTCTTTAAAGTGACTTATCTTCACGAATAATTTAAAAAAGAAAAAAGTCATTTAACTGGCTTAAAATTATGTAATATACTTTAAATAATTTTGCAAAATAATACAATCAGACGACACTATTATACCTTCTAAGTTTAAAAGTAATGAGGCGAGAATGTATTTTCTCTCACCTTATATTAGTAACATTAGTTTATTAATTCGATATTACATCGAACATTTATATGCATGTTTAAAATTATTTCGCAGTGGGACATTTTTTCAAGAGAACTATAAACATATTTTCTCCAGAAAGCATTTGTTAAAAGAAACAAGGAGCGCACATTTTAAAACTTTTTTCCAAAGATTTATGCTTCACAAATCATTAACAACCGACATTTAATTGCTTTCAAAACTGGTGTGATATACTTTAAATCATGTTGCAACGACATTATGTATTTTCTAAGTTTTAAAATAATGAGGGGAAAATATATTTAATCTCAACTAGAATATTCCAGACTTTCCTAACAGATGCTAGTTCACGCCGATGAATTTCTCGTTCAACAATGAAATATACTGGAAGATCGATATGAAACACGTGAATATTTAATGCCAGAATCATAAATCTCACATGTCAAAAGCGTTCCGGATATTAAACGAAGATCCTTAATGATTTCGAGCTTTTTGTAAAATTAATTCCTACCATCATATTAAAAATGCTCGTTGATAAGAATTTAAAGTTTGAAGTGTGAAAGAGACAAATTTTTAAACCGCAATGACAGCTGATTAAACTGGCTGTTTGAGCGATTGAGTGTAAGAAATAACCGGTTCTCTTTGTTTCAAGCAAATACTTTTGTTCTAACGCGGGATGATTTATTACTTTCTGGATATTATGTGAATTATGAACGGAAATTTAACAGCGAAAATTCTGATACATATTTCTAGCGGCAAGTAATGTGTGACTAGCACTTTTAAAACATACTTTTAACAAATCTAAAACGTGATTTTATTTCAGAAACATTTCATTGTTAATTAAAAAATTGTTAATTTAGGAATTTAGTTATTTTGTATTTTTGTCTATAAACTGCATCGCTTTCATTTAAGCTTTATAAAACTTTTATCAATGAGGTTTATTTATTATTTTTTAAAGATATTAATAAATGTATGGAAATAATAATAAAATTTGAATATTATTTTTTCACAAATACAATAAACTCCCAAATATCTGCGAGAAGATTATGCTCGTTGCGGATTATCCATGGGGACAGAAATAGATTGGGACCAAGAAAAAGGATTTGCAGAACAAGAAACAAAAGTAAGCGTTTTTTTTTTTTTTTTTTTTTTTTTTTTTTTACGAAAAAATGCAAATAGAAATAACTTTTTTTCCTTTTTTTTTTTTTTCCTTTCAGTACAGTACGGTACCAGATATGGCAAAATTTTAATTTATTGCGATGCTTTATTAGCACCCGCCTTTTACTTCAAAAACATTTATTGAAGAATACTTCTATTCTTATTTAATCGTAATTAGATATTTGAGAAAACTTCTCAATAAATAAAGTGGTGTGTAAAATGGGCGGTCATTTACAATGCTCCGGAAAAAAATTAAAATGTTGCCCTGTTTGCGGAACTGTTTAATTTAGAACATAATTTAGCGTACAGACTGTACCTTGGTTTCATCGTAAGTGTACTTTTTTTTTTTATGATTTTTACATCCTTTAGTGTATAAAATACAAATATTTTTTATTATATTGTGAATATTTTCACTGTACGTATCATGTTTTATATACAATATAATCGAGTTTTTAAGCTAGAATATTTTTTTTTATCTATACCCTCATTTCCAGCCATTTTGCGGTGTATCCGCGATCTACATTATCCACGGAACCATACCAAACGATTCCGCTGATAATCGTGACTAAGCTGTATTTTCTTTTTCATTCATATTTATCATGCATATAACAGAATATAGTTCAGCTAAGCATTTCTGTTAAATTAATATTTTAAAGTTTTTAATTATTTTTGGGAAGCAGTTTTCAGAAAATAAATCAGTTTCATGGATGCATTTTCGTTTTCTTATAATTATTTCCAGAGCTACTTCGATACATTTTTACTCTGGGTATCTTAAAGTTGACGATGGAAAACCCAATCATAGCCCTTTTATATTTGAATTCTTTAGTATAACCTATCAGTACAAAAACCCTTAACGGGTTAAAAGTTTGTGACGCAGCTACTTTATCGCTATAAAATTTTGAAATATGGGTCTTAAAAATAATGATATAAATTTTAAGTGACGCTTTACTATTAGTTAAAATATACGTAGATTTTCTTATTTGATCATTTGCTTTTTTCTTTTATTTATATTTACAATGCAAACATAATATTTTTAACTTCAAGATAAGACAAATATATTAAATATACTCACTGATACTTTTTCATTTGCACTTCAATTTCAAAATAACAGTTTTAAAAGGAATGATATAAAAATTCCAGTGACTCCTCGGTGTCATTTTAAAAGATTTGTTTTTAGATTCCATTAAAATTACCTTTGTTTTGTCTATTAAAGTATATTTACACATTGAAACAGTGCTTTTAATTTTCAAATATACTGTCAAATAATCACACTTTCACTGAGTTTGCATTATAAATTGAAATTATTTATTTCAATAAATTGATTTGTCTTTTGCGTCACGCTATCCAAAACTGCAAACAAAATTTGTGCAAATGTATTCTTTGCATCACACTATCTCTTTGCACAAATTTTCACTTAGTTGGATACTATGATACAAAGTAACATTTACATAAATTTTATTCACAGTTTTGGATAGCGTGACGCAAAAGACAAATCAATTTATTGAAATAAATAATTTCAATTTATAATGCAAACTCAGTGAAAGTGTGATTATTTGACAGTATATTTGAAAATTAAAAGCACTGTTTCAATGTGTAAATATACTTTAATAGACAAAACAAAGATAATTTTAATGGAATCTAAAAACAAATCTTTTAAAATGACACCGAGGAGTCACTGGAATTTTTATATCATTCCTTTTAAAACTGTTATTTTGAAATTGAAGTGCAAATGAAAAAGTATCAGTGAGTATATTTAATATATTTGTCTTATCTTGAAGTTAAAAATATTATGTTTGCATTGTAAATATAAATAAAAGAAAAAAGCAAATGATCAAATAAGAAAATCTACGTATATTTTAACTAATAGTAAAGCGTCACTTAAAACTTATATCATTATTTTTAAGACCCATATTTCAAAATTTTATAGCGATAAAGTAGCTGCGTCACAAACTTTTAACCCGTTAAGGGTTTTTTTTACTGATATCATTACTTTTTAGAGGTTATTGATCAAAAAATTAAAACAAGTCCTTCCGGCTCATAGGAAGGTTAGGTTGATTTATCTTTTCTTAAGAAGTTGCCCCCATTTTTTCAAAATGGCAGCTACAGTTTATTAATGAATTTGATGGATTTATTAATGAGGGCTATGTATATATGGAGTTTTAAGCAAATCGGTTCAAGGGTTATTGTGATAATTTTCAAGTGGCCACCATTTTGAAACAAAAGGACAGAGTGACTGAGATGCCCAGTGAACTTATCAAAGGTACTTGAATGATATGTCAACTGTGCAAACATGATTCGAACTGATTCAGTATTACAAAAGTTATTGTAATAAAAAAAATTTAAGTGGCCGCCACTTGGAAACAAAATGGTGGAGCAAGTTGCCTAGCAAACTTATCCAAGATATTTGAATTGTAAGTTCACTTCCCAACTTTGATTTGAACCAGTTTAGTATTCTAAAAGTTACTATGGTGGCGCATTTTTAAGTAGCAGCCTGATTTCAAGCGGCTGCAACTTGGAAACTAAATATTGGTACAAAATTCATCCAAGGTATTGGTGTGATAAGTTCAATGTCCAACTTGAACTGATTCAGTATTTCAAAAGGTATTCTGATGATAAATTTACAAGTGGTATCCTGATTTGAAATGGCCGTACTAAAGATATCGGTCATTTTGTTAAAAATGGCAGATAAAATTCATTAATAAATACTTGGTTGAGACCTTTATGTGGTCAATGTAAACATCAAAATTCAAAATGTGGATTTGAAATTTTCACGTAGCTGCCACTTGAAAACAAACTGCAGAGCAACTTAGTTAACGAACTCATCTAAGATATTTGTACGATAAGTTTGCTGTATAACTTTGGTTCAATTCAATTTTGAGTATTATGTCAAGTTATCGTAATCACAAAATTTCCATTACAAAAAAACCCAATTTATACATCTTTTACATTTATACGACCTTTTAGTGAAGTCCTGATTCATTCCTATTCATTTGAATGAAAAATTTCTTTGTTTATAAGTCACACAATATTAGTTATGTCTTTTCCACTTTTCTAAAATTCACAAAATTTCTTGACTGGTCATTATTTTACCATTCTAAATATAAATTTTGATGAGTATGTGAACTTTGATATTATATCATGACTTTGGAGTTATTCACAATCTATTAACTAATTAAAAACAAATTGTCTGATGCTAATTTAAGTGATAATGATGTAGAATGTGGAGAAGTTATTCTTAAGAGAGGACAATACCTAATCTTGGCAACAGCTATGGCCTATCTTATGGGAAGATCTATTTTCATAACTAGGGGGCTCTGCTCCTTGCTCGCTCCGCTCACCAACCCCTGAGGGAGGCTTCGCCTTCCCCCGACTCACTTTACTTGTTAACACATGCAGAGCTCTGCCTTTCACTGCCTTTCACTTTCCTTTCACTGAATAGGAATGTCAATAGTGCATAACACAAGACAAAAGCAGAAAATTATTATATAAATCCCCATATTCAATGTCAAATTGAAATATGTAATATTTAATAGCACATAATTTTATTTTTATAAAAATCATGCTTAAAATCAGTTTTTTTTTTTTTTTTTAATAGAAAGAAATCCGTAATATCCAGACTATTTTCTATTATAGCTTTAGTATATCACCTTTGTTTTTTAACTATAGATCAGGACCGTGGCACCCCAGTCGATAGCACGCCGACCTCGTAATTGGAAGATTGCGGGTTCGGTACTCGAGCTGGCCAAAGACCGTTGTGTACACTAATGGTGGCTGGTGCACGTAAAATCTGTTGTGGCGACAATATCCTCCATATTCCCATCAAAACTATACCTTTTTGGGTCACCAAAGCGGGGGAGCCATCTCTTCCGTGTAGGATCAAAAATGTGATGGCATGTCTCCGAAACATACCTAGGGGTGTGCCCCAGATCGTCGCCAATTATCCATAGTGCAGTAATGGCCAATGTCATATCCAACCTATCTAACTACCTACCTACCTACAACCATGGATATTTTAATTTTCCCATGTAAGAAAATTTACTTTCTAAAAGTAGAGAAAAAAAGTTATTAATAGCAACACTGACATTTATTTTTTACAACCATGGTTCCGAGCAGCGGTATAGCCAGTCCATAAAGTACCGAGCTCATAATTGGAAGATTGCTGATTCGATACTTGAGCCGGTCAAAGACCGTCGTGTGCACTAATGGTGTCTGGTGCACATAAAATCTGTCGTGGCCACAAAGTCCTCCATGTTCCCATCAAAAATATACGTCTGGGGAATCTCCTCCATGGAGGATCAAAATTGTGATGTCTCTGGTGTATGTCTCTGGAACATCCCTAGAAGTGCTTCCCAGACAGTCACCAATTACCCATAGCGCAGTACTTGGGCGATGTTAAATCCAACCTACCTACCTACAACCATGGATTGTATTTTATTTTTCTCGTGTAAAATGACTTCATGACAGAAGACCAACGTCACTGGGAGAAACTTTTTTCAAGGTGGCAAATAGAGTACTTTCATAAATTTGTCGTTTATAGCTAATAACTTCTTTAATTAAAATGATAGAAATTTCTAAGCAGCTGAAATGTCTTCCTTTAAGTATTCGGAACACATTGATACCTCTCATGATGCGAAGGACCCTGCCCTCCGCGAGAAGATGCTGTCGCAGACAAAAAAAATTTGACGCCAGCGACAGTAATTTTTTTTTTTTTTATATATATACAGAGATTACTCATTACCAAATGTAGTTTATAAATTCCATTTTCACTTTCAGAAAATTCACAACCATTAAATTGGTACTCATTTTCGAAGAAATTGATTTTTAAAAATTTTTATATATTTTTTTCGTTCAAAAATGCAAATTTTCACACAAATTGCTTTCTTTAACCACAAAACGAAATACTAAAAATTTAAAAAATCAATTTTTGGAAAATGGGTACTAATTTAACGACTTTGAATTTTCTGAATATATTTCTTATTTTAATTTTGTAAAAAAAAAATTATTACTTGGTAATAGAAATTCCAGATGAAAAAAATACAAAATTAAATTTTACTTCCACATAGAAAAGTTATTTATTTATTTTTCACAAAAGTAATGTCTTTAATAATATAAATGTGACATATGTATGACTGTATATATATATATAATCAATTTGATAAATATGCAGAAACTTAAAGAGAAATAATAAAAATGTTGAGTGATTCCAGTCGACTTTCTGAACATGAAAGTAATTCACTGTTGTTTAAATAAAATAACGTAAGAGAAGTCATTAAATAAACAATCGAGAAAATTATTTGATTATTTGCTCACAAATAATATATTGTTTAATGGAATGGAATGCATCCAAATTATTTTGTGTATATCTGTAAAAGAACTAATAGTGTTAGATTCACCAAAATGTATATAGTTTGTGTGACATATACTTATAATTTGTATATGAATTCAAAGCTCAATTAAATGAGGCTTCAGACGCCATCACATTTTAAATAAATTCAGACTATAGGCCATAATATTACAGAATTTTTCGTTATTTCCCTGTAAAAAAAACTATAAATGCTAGATTCAGCAAAATATATCTATACGATTCATTCAACAGTGACTGATAACATGTATATAAAAGTTTCAGCTGAATTGAATAAGGAATTCAGATGCTATCACACATCAAATTATTTGAGCCCATAGACTATAATGATAAAGAATTTATCTTTCTGTCCTGGTTAAAATAAATAAATAAAATTGTGCTAGATTCTCCAAGATGTATACAGTTTGTACTACGATAACCTATAACATATGCACCAACTTTTAGCTCATTTGAACAAAGCATTTAGACAATATTGTGTTCACTCTACTCAGATATGTACATACATTATCGTAAAATAGCAAAAATGAACTCATGGAACTTCAAACATGTAGATACACTAACTTCACGTCAAATTTTTGTTATAATTACAATACTTTCCTTACCTATGTATTTTCAGAAAGTAAAAAAATCCATGAAATATATGTGAATCATTCATTTCATCATGCTTAATAACAAATTTTTTAAAGGTGTTTACGACTATGAGGGAGGAGATGATAATGTAGTTGAAAGCAGTGGGGGGGGGGGGGGAAAGGAGGGGAATTAAAATTGAAACTATAAACTATACTTTTGCACCCAATTCACCCTTAGAAATAGATATATTTATTTATTAAATATTGTTAACTTTGCATGCCTATTGCAATCATTTATGTCTATTTTGAAATATTTAAATTGATTTTATTTACATACACAGGTTTAACCTGGCAAAAAAATTACTTTAGAATTTTAGCGAAAATAGGCAAGCACTATTTTAGCTTTTTCGAAAGTTAATTAATTATTTGGATACCATTGATTTCTTTTACTTACAAGGAACATCACCCAAGCGTCCGGCTCGGATTTCAATGAGAGAGAGGCGTTTCTTTCATATTTGATATGCTATCAAATTTTACTCAAAAATATGCGAAAAATTTGTATTTATACAGCAAGTGAATACTCAAATGAATAATTCAGTTGAAATAATTTTCAGTACTACTATAAATTTTCATTTGTAACTTAAACATGAAAGCGCAAAATCATTTAGTATTTTTAAGTCACACCCAAAGGCGGAGCTTACTGTTGATATGTGGCTGATATGGTTTTTAACATTTTAAAAATTCAATAAATAGAGAAAACATGGATGATAGCAAAAATTTCTGTGATAAAAAATACTTGGTACATGCCCTCTATCAGAAATTAAAGTTTCATTAAAATCACAGCCAGACACGGTGTTCCTTGTTAGCTTTGTTATCCTCAGTTTTGTTTTCTATTCCTTTTGTTCATTGATGATTTTAACCAAGCATCCATATTTGTGACTTTAAAAATATGAATCAGGAAAACTATGTTTTGATTTCAACAATAGAAAAAGAGGTACTCATATCATACATGTAAAATGAAAAAGCAATTTAAAAATTAAATAAAGTGTAGTAGATAATCGTGAAATACTAGTGCTAAGAATGCTTCTATGAAGCAAATTCTGACATACTTTTAAATATTTTTGCATTTAAATTCAATCATTAAAAATAAATCCAAATTACTATACAAATAATGATTCCCAAAAATTTCAGTTCTTTCGTAGTTTTTGCCTGCAAATATTACAAAAAAAAATCTGAGTTATTATATGGAGATATTTTATATAGTTATCCAGTTTTAGCTTTTTAGTGAAATTCTGACCAACATGTTTTAGCAAAATGCTAAAAAAACTTATGGCAGTTTAAACCCTGCACAGGGTTCAGGAATTTATTAAAAAATATGGTCGCCAACAAAAAATTATGGTAGCCCATAAAAAAATATTCTCCAACATTTTCTTTCTTTCTTTTTTTTTTTCTTTTTATTCCGTTTCAAAATTTACTTGAATATAGCAGGGGTGCAGAATATGTCCGAACATGCGAACAATGTTCGGGGGAAATTCTGGCTGTCTGGGGAAATTTTGAATAATTATTATCTTAGAATAAAATAAAAATGAAAACGGAAGTAAGAAAAAATTACCGAAAAAACAAATTTTCGAATATTAAACTACAAATTAACAGCTGTATTCTTCTTTTACAAGTGTATTCCCTTTAAATACCCGTTACCCCCTCCCCCCCCCCCAAAAAAAAAAAAAACTTTCAGATAATAGGTTGATGCGTTATTTTTGGGGAAATTTCAGAGGTCTGAACATTTTCTGCACCCCTGGAATATAGAAATTAAGATTCTATATTAGAGATGCAACGATTATTCGGCCGAAGCCGAATGTTCGGCCTATTCGGCCTGTTAGCCGAATATTCGGCTTCGGCCGAATATCAGATCCATTATTCGGCCCAGGCCGAATAATTCTGTAAGAAATGTTTTTATTTATATAAATAAAATATAAATAAAAAACACACAATATAAATAAAACACAATATATTACTCAATAAAATTTTTTAATTTTAGAATTTATATTTGTCATGTATTGTGAAAATTTTATTTGAAATATATAACTAATATCCCCCCTTCTCCCCCCCCCCAAAAAAAAAGAGCTTTCATACTTTGAATTAATTTCATCATACCATTTTAATGTAAGGATCATGTAAAAACTTTTATGCTATATCAATAAGTGCAAAACAGTAGTAAGCTAACATAATCTGTTAAATTTAAAATTAATCTTATTCAAAATTGTCCCTACTGAACCATACAAGCAAATTCTGATTTTTTTTTTTTTTTAAAGCATAATGAAAAAATTTAATATTTATCCTTCGTTATTTAATAATAATAAAAAAAAAATCCTTCCAGTGATATTTTTAATTATTGGGGGAAGGTGGGGGACAAAAAATTAGAAATTGAGTTAGACCGTTCAAAATTGGTATACATAGGTTTTGGGAGCCTAAAAGTGGAATGAGGATATTTTCGAAAGTGTAAAATTATTAGGGGGGTGCAAAATATTAGAAATTGAGCTGAACCATTCTAAATTGGTATTTATAGGTTTTGGTGGCCTACGAGTCGAATAAGGATATTTCTGAAAGTGTAAAATTATTAGAGGGGCAGGAAGGGCAAAAAATTAGAAATTGAGTTAGACTGTTCAAAATTGGTATGTATAGGTTTTGGGGGCCTAAGAGCCGAATGAAGATATTTTAGAAAGTGTAAAATTATTAGGGAGCAGGAGGGGGGGGGGCAAAAACATAGAAATTGAGTTAGACCATTCAAAACTGCTATATATAGGTTTTGGGGCCTACAATTGAATGAGGATATTTTCGAAAGTGCTACATTATTAAGGGGAGGCGGAAAGAGGGACTAGGGGGACAAAAAAACGGAAATTGAGTTAGACTGTTCAAAACTGGTATATGTAGGTTAATTAGGAGGGGCAGGAAAGGTGGGGAATAAATATGCGTATCCCTTAATCTGTGCATGCGCAGTGCGCACGGGTCTACGCTGCCGACGGCAGTGGGGACCTGGTGTAAGTTTTCACTCTATCAAAAATATTTTTTTTTTATGAGTGAGAATATGGAATTTTGAGAATTCATTCATTATAGTGATTCATTTAAAAATAGTGACCCGCTAGCGTACGAAGCTCACTAGTATCTATTAAAACATGATTAGACTATACCTCATAAAAACATGCAAAGAATTATTATTATTGAGGCAATTTTTAAGCCGAACATAGCCGAATATTTTTTTTCAGAATCAAATAGTGGTTTTAAAAATTAAAAATTTGTATAAAAATAACTTTTAAAAAAGAAAATAATACATTTTAGTTATGAAATGTACAAAGAATTGTGCATATAGTGTATACTATACTATGTTTTTACATAAAAATGAGTTCATTATTCGGCGGCCGAATAGGCCGAATATTCGGCTATAATTTGGCCGATTAATTGGTATTCGGTTATTCGGCCAAACCATTGTTCGTTCCATCTCTATTCTATATACCAATTATTATACCAACTAAAAATCATGGAATGATTTATTTTTTACATCAGGAAACACTTGTTTAAATTTAACATCATGAAACTGGTTTTATTATTTTCACTAAATTAATACACCATCGGCAATGGTACATCATTACACAGGTACAAAAATTCAGCACCAGATCGATAGCATGCACAGACAGGAGCAGTGTAAACCAATTTCCTAAAACGGTGCAATAATTTAACACAGAGTTGTGAAACATGCACGGAGATGTGTAAATTCCCTAATTCAACACAGTGTCTCAAAAAGTGGTGAGGGCAAAACAGCGAAAGTAGAATTGGAGCCCGATTTCGGGACCAATTCTTTTACCAAAATATATATATTAAAAAAAAAAATCCTTAAAGTTGAAAACATTATTACTAGTTTTAAAAAATATTGGTCGCCAATGGCGACCGTATTTCACAAGCTCTCACATACACATAATGATAAAGAATTGTTTTATATATATGGAAAGAATAAAGGTAATTTTTAATTTAGGACTCGCAAATAATTAATAGTGGACAAAACGGTATTTTGTCCGGGGCGATTTTAACCAGGTTTTTTCCACTATGGAAAAAACCGAACAACCCTGACCCAAAGTACCCCATGTTTTAAAATCATTAATTACATTAAAACTATTAAAACATAAACGAGGAGCAAACATTCAAACCACGTTTTCACCTTTAGATACAATTTTTCAGACAAGAAAAAAAAAAAAAAAAAAAAAAAAAAAAACTAATAAATTTAAAAAATAACTCTTTTTTTTTTTTTTTTTTTTTCTTTTTTAAGAAAAAACTTGATTTGAACATTTGCTCCCCAAATGTTTCAATTCGATAAAATGTTAAAGTAAACATATATAATGTGCAGTATATACCTAAATTTGGAAAATATATAGCAGCATGTTAATTAGCAGCACTGTTTGAAAGTACTTGTTTTGATTGAATTGCCATCTTCAAAAACTAAAATATTTTTTGTGTCAATTTCAATGTTGCTAATATATTTTCAGTACATAATTATAGGTAATGATGATGTATATAAATGTGAATTCTTGTAGGCATATGAAATTATTAGTTTTCATTTTATTTCATGAAATATAATTCATACCCAAATCCAAAATTATCCCTATTCTATTAGCAATTCATGAAATGCATAAGATTTGCAGCTACAAGGAAAATAAATTACAAATATACACTTCCATTACTATGATTTAGAGGCAAGTGTTTTATAGTTTTATTTTCTAAAATGTAGTTATTCATATTTCCGAAAAGTAAATAAATGTCTGTTGATCTGTTGGCTAAAACAAAAATATCTTCAAGTATAAACAAATCACTTGTAACCTCTATTTTTCGAATATGCCTGTTTTAAAGTTCCACACTTCAATATTCAAACATTTACTTGAGAAATTAATCTTCTAAAATACAAAATATTAATTTAAACTAAATGTAATTTAATTCACTTTAATTAATAGTAAATTCTGTTTCTAAACAAAAAAGAAAATGCAGACAACTTATTCATGCACTATGTTCCAGTGGCGGATCTAAAACTTTTTTTTCTTTTTTTTTTTTTTTTTGGGGGGGGGGTAAGATTTTTCAAGATGTTATTCCATATCAATGAAAAATTTCCAATTGTAATATTCAATTATGAATGTCAGTACTTTTAGCCTAGCCCCCCCCCCCCCCCTAGATCCGGCGCTGCTATGTTCTTGCATGCATGAGCATACCACAGTTAAAAAGAAAAAAGTGGCAGAATGGCTCTTTTTGCAATGTTTACCGCAAGAGAGTTTTCTGTTTTCAGTGGTGTACAGAATGAAATTCAAGAGGAAAAGTAAAAGTAAAGATATTAACAGACATGTTACTTTTCAGACTTTTTAAGCTTGAAAATTATTATTCTTGGGATCAATGCAAATCTGCATTAAAACTTTTTGGACATGTGTAGGGGGGGGGGGTCAGCCTGAATTTGTACAATATATTATTAGCAATTTCTATGTGATTGGCTTTCAAGAAATGTCAAATTCAAACTTTGAGAAAATGAAAAAGAAATAGCTCTTCAACTGCATTTTCCTAATAAACTAGAACTACATTATTCTGCTAATCAATTGCCCCAGCAAACAATGCTTCTACAGAATAAACTTATTTTCAAGTATACGTAATAAGTTTGTCTGTTTTTTAAGCACTTACAACAATTTTAATTATAATTAATATGATATTCAATATGAGATTTATTGTTCTGATTTTGTTTATTGTGTGTGCATGTATGCAATCAAATTTAACATTATTTTTATTATTGAAAAATTTATATTGTGTCAGTTGCCTGATACCACTTTTGAGGGGGGGAGGATCGGGAAAAGTTCAGCCTTTTTTTCTGTAAGATTGTACCATGTCTGTATTAATTAAAACTTTAGCTCTACGAAAATAATCAGTTTTAGACACTTTTCATGGTTAATCTGTTTATTTAATGATTTTGGCCGAATGCCGTATATTTGGCCAGCTAATTACTGACAATCAGCTGTCAACTTCCTAATTTTTTTCGAACTATTTAAATAGTAATATTTTACTTTTTTAATTATGAGAAATTAACATAAAAAATTCCTTTTCAGAAATGGTGATTGATTTAAATGTAGAAAATTACTAGAAAATATTACAATACTCAGTGGCATGATGCTGAGCTCACAGCAAAGAAAGTTATTAACTGTTAGATTCCTCAATAAATACTTAAACTTTCTTAGATGACAACATCATGTTGCACCCCAGCAATAAAAAATAATCTTTGAGAAAAATCAACTTAAAGATAACAATAAAGCATTGACTAGCTTACAATAAAACTAACAAAAATGCCTCTCACTCATCAGGGTTGGCAAGTTTCTTCCAAGGCGGAAAAAACCGCAGAAAAAACCATGGAAAAAACCGGCCGGAAGAAATAGGTTTCTTCCAAGTGGAAGAAATGGAAGAAACTGTTTTTCTTAAAAATTTATCCTATAAATTTCAGATTTGTAAGATACAATGGATGCATTTGTCGTATAAACAACTTTATGTAACTTTAATTATACCTATAAAAATTTAATTACATATTTAATTAATAATTATGAGATTTTTACCGAAGTGATCTTCGGTATCTGATAATCAGGTTCCAAAATACTCAAAATCCAGTAAAAAAATCAATTTCAATTTAAAAAGCGTAAAGTTTTATAATTTATTATTTAGACAATTTTGTTTCTTTAACTGGTAATAAATAATAGTTTGTATCACTTGCTTATACTTTCTGTTAAAACAGCTCTAACATTCAGTTAATTAAAAGAGCCAGTATTCAATAATTACTGTATTACAAAATGTCATCAAAAACTTCATTTTCCTAATACAGTACAGTGAAAAAGAAATTTACATCTCATATTTCAAATTCACATTTCTCACATTTTTACTTTTTTTTAAATCAAATTTTTAGCTTAATCCTTGCTTTGAAACTCAACTTGGGAGGGGGGGGGGTTAACATTCTTGTATTTATTATCCTGCAATTCTTACAGACTAGTGCTTAAAACAAATCACTATTACATCAATGTTTAACAAAATTAATCAGTGATGAATGTTATTTCCGAACTTTCAAAAATATTTAGTTTCATATTTTTTAAATATGTTTGTTTGTTTACATTTTATAGGTACCTATTATTTGAATATGCTTAAATTATTTATCACATAAGAATGTGATTGATTAGCTTTATTAATATTGAAGAAATACTTTATTCGAAAATTTATTAGAAATCGTCTTTCCATTCTGATGTCTATTCTCTTGAATTAATAATAACTGACTCTGTATCTGCAAAAGAAAACTGTAAACAAAGGCAATGATCTCTAATCTACAAATTCCTATAATCCGCACAACCTCTAGACAAAATTTTTGAGAGTTAGAGGGAGTTAAAAACTGTAAAACAAATAAAATGTTTTTTAGAGTAGTTCAATACTGCACTTTATTTTTCAACTTAAAATAGATAAATACAAACTATGCTTTTTTTTTATAAATCCTAGAGAACTTGCAGGAGAGTTTAAAAGTAGGTATATTACTTATTGATACAGTTTATCAGCTTCGAGTTTATATAAAAAATTGTATCCTTTAAAAAAAAAAAGTGCAAATATTATGGTTAATTCCGTAATTATTATCACTTGTACTGTCTGAATGTATACTAATATGAGATAGTATATATGCAAAAAGTTCTAAAAATATCAGCATTGAAAAGTAAAAACCCATCACCTATATATATTTAGTGTTTGTTATAAAATAATTTATTTTTCTAACAATATTTTTAATATTAATTGGATTATAGTTTAGATTTGACATTATATTTATGCTTTGAGTTTATATAGTTCATAAATTTTAATTTCGAACATCTGTTTTGTCTTTTGGTTAGTTTCTTCCATTTCTTCCGGTTTCTTCCATTTCTTCCAGTTTCTTCCGGTTTTTTCCAGTTTCTTCCACTGTCCTGGAAGAAACTAGTTTCTTCCGGAAGAAACTCAACCCTGCACTCAGGTGGATAAACTGCATGATATAGCTTAGGTGGGACACTTTTCAATTTTCATATGACATAAACTGAAATTCACTATTTTTTTACTTGTATCATGTATCACCTTTTTTAACGGGTGTGGACATAATATTTGTTTGATCTCCTAAAATGTCCTAGATGGCAACATTATCTAAAATATGTGCACTCCTTGTTAACTCGATTTTAAAGATATAATCTTTATTTAAGTACTGTTGTTAACAAAAACAACTTTTGTTAGATATTAGTGCTACACCAAATAGCACTTTGACCGAGTAGTTGCTGAGTGCTTGGACGAGCACCGAATACCGAGTAGTTGCAAGAAAGAATAATTGAAGCATATATGAAAATTTGCACATCTTAAAATTACAAAAAAAAAAGGCTTTTGAACATAAAATTTAGTTAAATGGTAAACAGCACGCTTTCATGCAGAACTTTTGTAGTGTATATACATAATTAGGTTCATTGCTACATTTTGATACTTACAGCATAGTGAATTACTAAAACCAAAACTGATAACTTTATTCTTAACATCTTTTTTAGATGCGAAATTATCATCCTCAGATAATTCTTAGAGAATATAAAAGTTATTATGCTCTAAGACTTAATTTAAGATACATGAAATTTACATATGAAAGGGGAACATTAAAATATTTTATAATTTCAAACATTAATCTTCAGATCGTAGAAATGGCCATAATTGGCAAAATAGCAGATTTAATTATGCAAATACGTTTTAGATAACGTTTTAGTGTATTTACCTTTTTTATATATACCGTAAAATACCATAAAATCCTTTACTCAGTTAAATGCCCCTCCTCTTTTCACATTTTTTTTTGTCCTTAAAATACTAAATAAGCACACCTTTTGCTCGACGGTTGACTGTATCTGAATAGATGATAGTTTTTTACATTATTTATTTTATAGTATAAAATTCAAAATCAATCTTAGATTCATCTAGCCAAATAATTTCATATTCAGCATTACGGTCGAATATCGAATATATATACTGAATATTCAGTACATTCCTAATAACTAGCTAATTATTTTGTAAAAGCAAATTTAGTTCTGCATTTTGGGGTAAAATTCTGTTATGCTTGATTTCATAAATAATGCCTGCCTTGAACTGTTAGCGGCAAAATGCTTGTGCATTTTAATAACAGATTACAAAATTATTGTATATTTTGGTAAACAGAACTGAACAAAAAAAAAAAAAAAGTAAAAATTTTATTGATAAGCAGTGAAATAACAGCATGTAAGCAATTGTGATTAAACTATTAAACTGGTAATCCAAAAAGCATACTTTACTGCTGTCCATAATAAGTTTATCGGAATAATCTGCAGCGCTTGCTGCTAGAAAGCTCCCTCTTATATTTTATTATTATCATATTACAGAGTGATTTGAAAATCTTTAATTTTGGTATTTACCCAATCACATCTATAGTTATTTTACAATTGTTCTATTTTTATCATATGTAATTGTATTTCAAAATTATTTTGTACATGTCGGTAGTTGTTCAGAGCATTTTTTATTTTCACAAACTGTAAAAATTATAAGTGGGTTACCATTCTCAAAAACCTAGATTGACCTCTGCTGAAAATAAGAAAGAAATTTACTTTTAGGTTACATAACATATATATTTTGCAACACATAACATATATATTTTGGTTACCGAGCAATACATAAACATGGAACTAAAAAACAGGCATATTTTGAAAATTACAGGCGATTATGAGTAATAATTTGTTTAGGCTTGGCAGTGCAAACAGATCAAAGATAAGATATATAAACACATTTATTGACTAATCGAAAAAAAATATGTAACCATAATAAAACACGTACCTCTAGATGCAAACATAGTATTAAGTTTTGCTTTTCTCAAATCATTTATTTAAACCTTCCCCTATCAATTAATTTAGGGTTTTCAACTAGAATATCTCCTTTCTTGATTAAATAATGCACTTCGTAGTAATAAATAAAATAGAAAAACGTAATGAAACTGAAAGCTTGATAGGCGGAATAATACAGTGCAAACCTCGATGGTAAACAATTAGCGCCTGTCTACAGCGAGTCAGCAAGCGCCAAAAATTTTGGATGTACGCATGCGCTCTAAAGATCATGAACCATGGTATAAATTTGTGTGCATGAGTGATAAACTTTTTCGCTTTAAAAAGAAATTAATTCATTATAAATAACGATGAAATAGAATATCTATGATTACAAAATACTTCTTTTACTTTAAATATTATCTAAATAATTTTTTGACGAAATGGGAAATTTTAAAATTAAAAATATTTTCTTCATAACAAAAAGTTATTGACTGCATTCACGTTGGTCAGCCAACCAACAAAGCCTTGCAAGCAAGAAGTAAGAACCGATTTACGGCCATTTTCGCCGAAGAAAAGCATGCAATTGGCGGAGTAATATAGTTCTATTTTTAAAACAACTTTTATAAAAAACAAGAGTTTTCCTGAAAAAAACGAAGACGTTACTAGATTAAGAAAGATCCTATTAACAGCATATATTAATTATATGAAAATCCTTCGAGCCGTTTTAGAGATATTTTTCAGAATTTAGTCCATTACACCAATCGTTTTCCCTTTTTGGCTTTAAATTGAGATTCAGATCTCAAAACATACTGCATGTAGAAATGTAAAATTTTAAGGATAGATTAAGACCGTAGATAAAAGACTATTTTGAAAAGATCAGAACAAAATATGGCATATTTGCTGAGATATTAAGTGTCGGCTTTTACAAATCTCTCTGATGTCAAACTAGCCGTATATATGAGTTCGCAGCGTTCAGTTTGGGCTTCCGCTTGCGTCACTCGAAAAACTGCCGTTTTTCATGATAAATGAAGGATAAATTCTTTTTATCCTTCTGTAAGAAGTATGTTTTTGTTTAAAAAAAAATAAGTTTTTTCATTGTTTTTAGTATAGATAAAATATGTTGAGCTGTACCCTATAGAAAATTCCTCTATACAAGTAATATACAGAAATTTTCTCATAATTAGTTTAATTTATTATATAATTATCAATAGTTTAATCTCTTATAGAAGAAAATAATATATTACTACTTTCTTCTATATACACAAGGAGAAAGTATTAAATACGTGAAAACTTTTTATCGATTTACTGGTTTTGAGATGCCCTGAACACTATTTGACCATTCATAAAAAATGTGAGTGTGTATTTGCACGTATTATAAATTTTACGGGCGCGTGTATCTTACGAATTTAGCGTACAGACTGTACCTTGGTTTCATCGTAAGTGTACTTCTTTTTATAAGTTTTTACATCCTTTAGTGTATAAAATACAAATATTTTTTATTATATTGTGAATATTTTCACTGTACGTATCATGTTTTATATACAATATAATCGAGTTTTTAAGCTAGAATATTTTTTTTTTATCTATACCCTCATTTCCAGCCATTTTGCGGTGTATCCGCGATCTACATTATCCACGGAACCATACCAAACGATTCCGCTGATAATCGTGACTAAGCTGTATTTTCTTTTTTATTCATATTTATCATGCATATAACAGCATATAGTTCAGCTAAGCATTTCTGTTAAATTAATATTTTAAAGTTTTTAATTATTTTTGGGAAGCAGTTTTCAGAAAATAAATCAGTTTCATGGATGCATTTTCGTTTTCTTATAATTATTTCCAGAGCTACTTCGATACATTTTTGCTCTGGGTATCTTAAAGTTGACGATGGAAAACTCAATCATAGCCCTTTTATATCTGAATTCTTTAGTATAACCTATAAATGAAGGATAAATTCTTTTTATCCTTCTGTAAGAAGTATGTTTTTGTTAAAAAAAAATAAGTTTTTTCATTGTTTTTAGTATAGATAAAATATGTTGAGCTGTACCCTATAGAAAATTCCTCTATACAAGTAATATACAGAAATTTTCTCATAATTAGTTTAATTTATTATATAATTATCAATAGTTTAATCTCTTATAGAAGAAAATAATATATTACTACTTTCTTCTATATACACAAGGAGAAAGTATTAAATACGTGAAAACTTTTTATCGATTTACTGGTTTTGAGATGCCCTGAACACTATTTGACCATTCATAAAAAATGTGAGTGTGTATTTGCACGTATTATAAATTTTACGGGTGCGTGTATCTCACGAACCAATGAACAAAATGTAACCAGACTTTGTATTTAGATTAGACTTTGTATTTGATTGAAAGCTGTTCTGTTTGACTTTTCTATGGAGTTTTGGTGGTAAGAAGAACAAACCATTTAAAACATGCAAAATCCCCAAAAACAGTTGCCAAGAAATCGATTATCGCTAAAAGAAAGCGAAAAAAACGCAGTGATGTTTCGGGAATTTTTCTCCTTAGCCGGTATAGTGAATTCGTACTCTACTATTATACCTGCACAGTGAGTCCCTTTATTAAAATGATTTACTTCATTTTACACGAAATACTCACTCTAAAATTACTCAAATTCAATTTCTTTCTACCTTCGCAATCTCCGTAAATCTTGTTCTTAATTTTCTAAACTACTTCTCTAATTGCTAGAGACACTCTATGCCAATCCAAATGTACCTCTACTCGACATGTTCATTAATCTTTCAATGTTCCGTAATAATCCATTTCCATAAATGAAGAAAGTAATTGTTCTTTTGCATTTTATTTATTCACTTCACAAAACATATAGAACACGGATCCACAATAAAAACATAAATAAACATTTAATTAACGCTATATTTTTAAACGGTCAAGCATGACCGAATCCTTTCAGATCACATTCTCAACTAGTCAGTAATATACATCGGCGCGTCGAAAAATGACGACTAGTAGCGCCGCCTGAGAGGATGCAAAGACAATTCAATTTGCAACACGACACTTCTCAGTCCAACCTGATATACTCCCCAAAACATCGCCAAATGATCCTGCATCCAGTTAGTGACCATTCACTTTCTCAACCCAATATTCTAACACAACTCTACGTTATCACTTTAAACCAACTTCAATACTAAATCCAACTGGCGATTTTTATTTTCTCGACCCAATACTTCTTGCTCGACACCAGCACTTGTAACCACCTCCAATATTAAATTTAACTGGTGACCTTTACCTTCTCAACTCGAAGCCATACATACCTTACAAACTGGTCTTGATTAAACTTGGAGATCAATCACTCAACAGGTGACGACGGCATCCTATTTTTTCATAATTTTTAATGTGACACCATAGGACAAAATTTCGTATAAATACCATAATAATAATTATTTTTAACCTTTCAATGTCAGCTTTAAATAAATATTTATTATAGAAATATTGAACCAGGAAAAAACATTTGTTCATATAGAGCCATCATTTCCAACCCCAAATGGGATGTATGTTTTCAATATAGTTATCTTTCAAAAGAACTCGTCAGTATTTTTAAAACAAATGATTGTATCATGTATCTGTGACAATTTAACAAAAAATTGTAATAAACCTTATAAAAATAAATAAATAAATAAAAAGCTTTTCGACAAATCTCGGTATAAAATTGACTTTCTTTGTATTTACTGTTATGCTTCTTCGTCATGGAAGTCATCTGCATTCATCGTAGAAAATAATTTAAAAATAATATGTAATTTATAATATAGAAGAAAGTGCTGTGGTGGCCACAACATACTAGTTTTATACAGCAATGTACATTAAGTGATTGTCCAATCTCAATAAAATGTTTCGTGTAATATTCCAATACTAGCAAAGAGCCGGATCGGGAACGAACCGATTTCCGAATGCGGGAAAAATTTCAAAATCAAACTCGAAATATACAAAACTCGTCCTAATGCTGCCTGCATGCCAATAGATCAAAGTTTGTTAACGAAACCATTTTTTAATTCATGGAACCAATGAAGGTAGTGAATCAAAGAAGGCTTTTTTCACTTCGCTGGTCACTGTATTTAAAGGAAACTCTTTTCTATATCGCATTACAAACAAAAATAAAATTTAAAGAAATCATGAAACTGCTTTAAAGCCCGCTTTGGTTCCCCACTGCCTTCGGCAGGGATCCACTCATTCGCCGACTCTCGGGTGTCTGTCCATGTTGCCTGTGACAATATCTTACCAGTGGGCTTCCATTTGGGTGCTTATCAGATGACAGTTTCGAAACGGACAGTATCGAAAAAATTGAAGTAGACATTTTATATTTGAATCCCAGTTACATATGAACAACACTATACGTGGTGTGCATAATATTTTCTTTCACGTTATTTTCTATATTTATTTGATTTATTCGATCAACCATAAAATGCACACCAAATATAATATTACAATGTGCTATGATCGGCTATGTCTATCGCATGAGACAATTAATTTTTGTGGTTACAATAGTAGTTCAGTTAGTTAGCAATAGTTGGTATATAGAAAAATAAATAATGAAATATGTAAACCTGATCATGGTACGGCCATAATGTAGCTCCCCTTGGCGACTTTAGAAGTTTTATCGTCACTTTAGACAAAAGTACATAATTTATGTTATTATTTTTTGTTTCTTTCTCTTCTTTTCGTTTTCCTTTCCCTTCCTTTTCTTTCTTTTCTGTTTTTCAATATTTTATAATTTTTTTATAATTTTTATGCGCTACTTGGCTTAAAGTGTCTTTTACGAAAGTGGGGTCCTTGGCGAAAAATGTCCGATCTATTTCAGCATCAAAATTTTTTAAATTACCTAGGATTATCAATACGTAAATCTCTTTAATGAGATGCTGAATTAGCTTTCATGCCAAGAGCGATTCATCCGTGCTAAAAACATACTATTTAAACAAAGGGGGGGGGGGGGGAATCTAAAATTGAGGTACATTATTTTTTATTGCTATTATTATATATATATATATATATATATATATATATATATATATATATATATATATATATATTACTCCATATTCATATATTCATTTTTTCATGTGCAGAAGCAAATTTAATATTTTTTTTTTCTTTTTCGCGTTAAAGAATATTTTATTTTATGTTGGGAAAAAAAAATAATATATTGCAACAATTAAAAATTTAAATGTCCATTTTTAAAGCTTTTACCAGGTTATTATTTTCACATTTTAATTAATTTTAAAAAATCCAATCAAAATTTCGTTACAAATAAGGTACCAAATGAAAGGGGTATTTTTTTTCTGAATCCGTCAGTTTAACGGCCCTCTTCACTTGAAAAAAATTCCGATGCCGGCTAAAAGCAGATAAAAAGTGTCCCACGTGGTTTTGACAGGAGGTGGAGAAGATTGACAGATTCACTGACGAATCATTGACTTTTTGGAAGAATAAATCAAAAATCAGCCACGTCCTATATTGCGGTTTCGTCGGAGATTTGTTTTGTTTTGATTCTTTCTTTCTTTTTTTATTTTTGTATTTCCTTTTTTCTTTTCTTTTTATTTTCCATTTTCACATGACATCAAATAACTTTCCTCATTTATTCTAATCTATTTATATGTAGCTCGATCCGACCAAGTACTTTATACTATTTTCAGCCCGGTTCAGGCTTTCTTTAGTTATACCAGCGAATTACGTAACAGTGAAATTTAATATATATATATATATATATATACTTTATAATTATACTTGAAGTCTGATATAATTAATTTAACTAAACTAGTATGTTGTGGCCACCACATGACTTTCTTCTATATTTTCCTATACAAATTCCCTCAGTAAAAATAATTTATTAAAATTATTATAAAAAAAAATTTTCTTCCATGATAATGCAGACGATTTCCATATTAGAGAAGTAGTTCCATTTATTCTCAATAAAAATAATAATAATAATAATAATAATAATAATAAATTACGATTTTTTTTTTTTTTTTTTTTCAAAAGTTTTTTTTTTTTTTTTTTTTCGTTAAAAGTAACAACAACAAAAAAAACCCGATAACTTTGTTTTAAATTATCATAGATCTACAATTCAACCATTCGTTTTAAAGGTATTGACAAGATCTTTCGAAAGATACCCATCTTGAAAATTTATCACTCCCGGGGGGGGGGGGGGACTTTCTTCTATATGTAATATAGAGAAAGTATTGGATTCGTGAAAATTTTCGAACTCCGGTTTTCGATGGATTTGCACGTTTTTGGATGTGCTGAACATGATTTGATAGTTTTTAGAAAATGTCTGTCTCTCTCTCTGTGTGTGTGTGTGTGTCACGAATTTTTGGAGGCTGTATCTCACGAACCAATGAACGAAATTTAACCAAACTTGGTATTTAGTTGGACCCTGACATAAACTGGTGCTGATTAGATTTAGGGATCAATCACCCAATAGGTGGCGCTGTGATAGCATTTTTTCTAAATTTTTAACATGGCAGTATAGGACAAAATTTCGTATAAATGTACATAATGAGAGTTATTTTTAACTTTTGATTGTAAAACTAATATGAATTATTGATAAAAGTAGTTGTTAACTAGGGGAAAAAAATTGTGCTTGTGGGAGCGTCGCCCTCCCCCGGGCGAAGTAAATTTTCAAGATGGGTATCTTTCGGAAGGTCTCGTCAATACCTTTAAAACGAATGGTTGAACTATAGATCTGTGATAATGTGAAACAAAGTTATTGATATTTTTTTTTTTTTTTACTTTTAATAAAAAAAAACTTTGAAAAAAAAAATCGTAATTATTATTATTATTATTATTATTATTATTAATATTTTGAGAATAAAATAGACTTTTTTTTTGGATATTTACTGTTATACTACTTTTCTGATATGGGGGGAGGGGGAGGGGCAAAACGTAATTTCACAAAATCCTTCATATCTCAAGCAAAAAAACAGATATCCCTAAAATTTTTGCTTTTAAATATAGCTAATACAAATGTCTAAAAATCGGTTTCTGGAATTTTTCAAATTCGGTCCCCAAGGGGGCAGGGGGGGGGGCAAAACGTGATTTCACATGCGTAAAACGTGATTTCGCATAATCCTATATATCTCAAACAAAAAAAATAGATATACGTGAAATTTTTGCTCTAAAATATAGCTAATGCAACTATCTAAAAAACAATTTCTGGAATTTTAGAAATTCAGCACCCAGGTGGGGCAGCAAGGGGGGGGGCTATGTAGCAAAAACAAATAGAAGTACAGTTAGGCCGTTCAAAATTGGTACAAATAGGTTTTAAAGGCCTGCAAGTCGAATTGGGATATTTTCGATTGTGTAAAGTTATTAGGAGGGGCAAGAAGCGGGGAGGGGAGGGGGGGGGGCAAAAAAAATAAAAATTGTGTCAGGTCGTTCAAAATTGGTACGTAGAGGTTTTTGATACTTACAAATCGATTGCGGATATTTTTGAATTTGTAAAATTATTAGGAGGGCGGGTAGGGGGGTGGGGCGGTAAGGGGGGCTATTGGGCAAAAACAAATAGAAATACAGTTAGGCCGTTCAAAATTGGTACAGATAGGTTTAAGAGGCCTGCAAGTCGAATGGGGATATTTTCGATTGTGTAAAGATATTAGGAGGGGCAAGAAGCGGGGAGGGGAGGTGGGGGGGGCAAAAAAAATAAAAATAGTGTCAGATCGTTCAAAATTGGTACGTAGAGGTTTTCGATACTTACAAATCGATTGCGGATATTTTTGAATTTGTAAAATTATTAGGAGGGGCGGGTAGGGGGTGGGGCGGTAAGGGGGGGCTATGGGGCAAAAACAAATAGAAATACAGTTAGGCCGTTCAAAATTGGTACAGATAGGTTTAAGAGGCCTGCAAGTCGAATGGGGATATTTTCGATTGTGTAAAGATATTAGGAGGGGCAAGAAGGCGGGGAGGGGAGGCGGGGGGGGGGCAAAAAAATAAAAATAGTGTCAGATCGTTCAAAATTGGTACGTAGAGGTTTTCGATACTTACAAATCGATTGCGGATATTTTTGAATTTGTAAAATTATTAGGAGGGGCGGGTAGGGGTGGGGTGGTAAGGGGGGGCTATGGGGCAAAAACAAATAGAAATACAGTTAGGCCGTTCAAAATTGGTACAGATAGGTTTAAGAGGCATGCAAGTCGAATGGGGTAATTTCGATTGTGTAAAGTTATTAGGAGGGGCAAGAAGGGGGAGGGGAGGGGGGGTGCAAAAAAATAAAAATAGTGTCAGGTCTTTGAAAATTGGTACGTAGAGGTTTTCGATACTTACAAATCGATTGCGGATATTTTTGAATTTGTAAAATTATTAAGAGGGGCGGGTAGGGGTGGGGTGGTAAGGGGGGGGCTATGGGGCAAAAACAAATAGAAATACAGTTAGGCCATTCAAAATTGGTACAGATAGGTTTTAGAGGCCTGCAAATCGAATGGGGATATTTTCGAAAGTGTAAAGTTATAAGAAGGGCCGGGAAGGGTGGGGGGGGGCAGAGGGGCAAAAAAAAATATATCGATCAAGATCATTCAAAATTGGTACATCGAGGTTTTCGATACCTACAAATCGGTTGCGGATATTTTTGAATTTTTAAAATTATTGGGAGGGGCGGGAAGGGAGGAGGAAGCGGAGGGGCAAAAGAATAAAAATAGAGATAGATCGTTCGAAACTGGTGCATAGAGGTTTTTGATACTTTCAAATCGATTGCGGATATTTTCGAATTTGTAAAATTATTAGGGAGCTCATATATATGCAATCGCGCACGGGTCTACGCTGCCGAAGGCAGTGGGGACCTGGTGCGACATTTTTCCCGATCAGAGTTTTTTTTTTTTTTTTTTTTCCGCATGATAAAAATTAATGCAATTTTGAGAATTCATTAATTATAATGATTCATTTAAAAATAGTGACCATCGAAGCGGGCGTAGCCTGCTAGTCTATTTATATGTATTTTAATAACGTAGCCCGACCCGACGAAGTATTTTATTCTATATTCAGCCCGTTTTAGGCTTTCAGTAGTTATATCGGCGAATTCTGTAACAATGAAATTTAACAAAAGAAAATATTTTTATGATTAAACTTGCGGTTTGATATAATTAATTTAACTAAAAAATAACAAAGATATATAACATTATAACATTACTGATATATAGAGATGGGTTATCTGCACTCTGGAGCTCAGACTACTGAACGCAGAGCTGGACGGGGTGTGCGACAGGTCGTGACCTTCGGGATCGTATTTCGAAGACCACGGACAGGTGCGGTCGCACAAGTCCTCCAGGTTTTTTTTCTAAAGAAAGTGTACTTGTGTTGTTATTTATACGTGTTTCTTTATACAAGTCAATTTTTTTATAAGTAGTATAATATATAAATAGTGTTGAATTATAGTGCCTACATTTATTTAAAAATCTGGTGTGAAACAACCACACGACTTCCATTACCCACTATTACACGTATTATATGCAATTTTTGAAGATAATGTTAACAGAAGACATGGAATTGTCCTAATGAAATAGACACCTAAAAATTTTCCGGTAAGGGAAAGTTAATACACGTGTAAAAACATAAAACAGAGTTTGCACAGCGATTTTTTTTTTAAAGAAAGGGGAAGAAAATTGGCAGAGTTTATTTATTTGAAACACCAAGTTTCGAGATGTAAAACTGATCTGTCTGATCAGGATGACTATTAATTTTCCTGTGATAACCAAGTAAAGCATGAGAAAGGATATCTAAAATGGGTTTATGTAACAATTTTCAAGAAAATCGTTAGAGCCGTATTTGAGATACCGATTTTTACCAAAGCTTGACAAAATTTATTGTTGGCCAGAAAACAACAATTATATGTAAAAGGATATTTAAAAGAGGGTCAATATGGCAAGTTTGAAAAAAAAAAAAAAAAAAAAACATACAGCCGTTTTGACAGGGAAGCATTTGCAGGACCTGAAATTTAGCTATTTGTACAGGGCGCCTATCAATTTTCCTGAACTAACCAACTATATCCTTCGAAAGGATATATAATAGAGTGTTTATACAGCAATTTTAAAGAAAATCGTTAGAGCCGTTTTTGAGATATGGACTTATGGCCTCACTTCCGGTTTCAGATGTCCCACTTCTGCTTTTCCAATTTTCAAAAAAAATTGAAAAGTTTATCTGTACACCAGAACAGTTTCAATTCTAAAGTTTCGTAGTTCTGTCTTTATTAGTTTCCGACATATAATAGCTAGAATATTTTCCACATACATACATACACACAGAGACCAATTGCTAAAAACCACTTTTTTGAACTCAGGAGACCTTAAAACATGTAAATCAGGTGAAATCTCGATATCGAATTTTTGGACCAAATACAATACTTCCATTACCTATGGTAGTCGGGTAATGGAAGTAAAAATAAATCAAATACAAGACTCTTATTAATGTGTCTTGAAACTTGCCAGTCTTGATCAACTTTACAAGTAGCAGCCACATATCAATTTCAAAATACCAAATTTGAATTTCCTGAAGTTATTTAAGTTATGTTGATACAGGGTTGTTCGGTTTTTTTCCATAATCGAAAAAACCTGGTTAAAACCGTCCCAGATAAAATACCATTTCGTCCACTTTTATTCACTATTAATTATTTGCGAGTAGTAAATTAAAAGTTATCTTTATTCTTTCAATTAAAAAAAAAAAAAAAATTACTTCCATTACCCTACTACAGTATGTAATGGAAGTATTTGTATTCGGTCTGAAAATTCGATATCGAGATTTCACCTTATTTACACGTTTTAAGGTCCCCTGAGTCCAAAAAAGTGGTTTTTGGCAATTGGTCAGTGTGTGTGGGGGGGGGGGGGGAGGATCTTCTGGCTATTATGTATCGGAAACTAATAAAGATAGAACTACGAAACTTTAGAATTGAAACAAGTCTGGTGTACAAATGAATTTTCCATATTTTGGAGAAAATTGAAAAACCGGAAGTGGGACATCAGAAACCGTAAGTGGGACCGTAAGTCCGTATCTCAAAAACGGCTCTAACGATTTTCTTCAAATTTGTTACATAAACACTCTATTAGATGTCCTTTCGAATGATATAGCTGGTTAGTTCAGAAAAATTGACAGGCGGTCTGTATAAATAGCTCAATTTCAGGTCTCGGAAGTGCGTTCCTTTAAAACCAGCTGTACGGATTTTTTTTCAAACTCGCCATATTAACTCACTTTTAAATATGCTTTTGTATGTAATTATTGTTTTCCTGTCAATGATTGAGTTTTGGTAAAATTTGGTATCTCAAAAACGGCTTTAACGATTTTCTTGAAAATTGTTATATAAATCCATTTCTTTCTTATGTATCACGTAATTATTAGAGGAAAATTAACTGCTTCCCTGTTTAGGTAGGTCAGAAGTTTAGGTAGATCTCGAAAATTGGTGTTTCAAAAAATAACTCTACTACATATATATATATTATTTTTCCTTATTTTTTACCTCGCTTTATGTACGCTTCGTTTTATATGTCTTTACATGTGTATAAAGTTTATCTTACCAGAAAAATGTTAGGTTTCTACTTCTTTAGGTCACTTTTATATCTTGTGATCACATTATCTCCAAAAAATGCATATAATATGTGTAATAGTTTGTAATGGAAGTCGTGTTGTTGTTTCACACCAGATATTTTATTAATATGTTTGTATAATCAATTTGAATTTTTCAAAATAGACATGGAATATAAGCAAAATTTACAATATTTAATAAATGAAATATTTGTATTTTTCTAAGGGTGGGTGTAAAGGTATATTTTATATCTTGAATTTCAATCCTCCACTTTTTCCCTCCATTGTTTACAACTGCATTGTCATTTCCTCTCTCATAGACACATATACCTTTTAAAAATTAGTTATTAAGCATGATGAAATGAAATGATTCACATACCTTTCATTCTTTCCTCCCTCCTGTCAAGAATTACAAAATCGTACATAATGTTTTATTTATACTCAAATCTTGTTTCCTCATGTGCAATTTCTTCAGCGTGAAGTAATTTGGGGCCGAGTTATGCTTACAAACTTTTTTTTTTGCTTCCTACCCCCCAGGGTGAAAGGGGGGGGGGAGATTTCGATAAATTCCGTTACTTTAGGGGTCGGATACATATATAAGCAATCCAAGCATCAAACTTTCTGACCCTGACCACAGCTCTCATAAATTTCGCAGGACAAATTTAGCGCTAAAAGTGGTGACTCGAATTTGCCCTTTGTAACACATACCTATCCCCCCCCCCCCCCCCCCACTTAAAAAAAAAAAAAAAAAAAAAAAAAAAAAAAAATGTGTTTTGAAAATGTCTTAAAGAAGACCCATGGCTGTTTTCAACATCTTTTTTCCATTTTTGTTAAAATTTTACTAAAAATCTGGAATTTGAACAATTTTCCGCCAAAAGTTGATTTCCCTCTTCCTTTCCCTTAAAAATCGAAATTTCCTAAATCGCAATGTTTTATTTATTCCAATAAATCCCATTACTTTAGGTGTCGGATAGATACATATAATCCGAGCACCGAAATTCGTGACCGCAGCTTCCATAGATTTCTCAAGAAAAATTTAGCGCTAAAAGGGTTGTCTCGATTTTGACCCTTCGTAACCCCCTCCTCACAAAAACATCGGAAATTAGGAAAAAAGAAATGTGTTTTTGGAAATTTTCTAAGGAAGTCTCGTAGCTTTTTTTAACATCTTTGTTCCATTTTTTTTTGTAGAGTTCTTTAAAAAATTCGGAAATTGCGAAATTTCTCGCCACCGGAATTTACGAACAAAATTTAAATAAAAGAAATTTTTCATTTTCAGGTTAAAAAAAAGGGCCTTTTCTAAAATGTTATAAACGTAAATTTTTGCTAAAAAATTTACGGGATGAGTTTTTGCACTTGAGAATTAAAATTAGGTGTTCCATCAGCGGGAACACTGCGGCTGAAAGGGTTAATAATCGAAAATTTCTAAATTGCAGATAACTTTTTATTTATACTCATGTCTATTCTTTATATGTTCAATTTCTTTACAGTGAAGTAATTTGGAGCGGTGTTATGCTTACAAACATGTTTTTAACTTTTGTTCTCCCCATCCCGGCGATAACTGGGGAGGGAATTTCGAAAAAGTTGGCAGATTTTAGTTGCGTAAAGACCTAAATTTCTGCCAAGCGCCGTTGAATTCCATCCAGCCATTCTCACGTGATACCCGGACAATAATAGCGTTACAGACATACAGACACGATGACACACACACAGACAAAATTTTCTGAAGTAATTTTCGAATTTTATGGTGTGTGGAAAGTGAAGATATCGCTTTTTTTTTTTTTTCCTGATAAATTTACAGAGAAAAGTCTGATTTTATTAATATCGATACACAGCTTGATATCCAGTTACTGTAATTCTAAAAGAACGCATAGAAACAGCGTTCATGTTCAGGTACCATACTTAAAATTTCAGCTGTGCTTTTATGTTAGGCGTGAAAATAAGAGCGCAAAATCTTTGAAAATAATAGTGTGATTTCGTCGTTTATAAATAATTTCACAAACACTTGACTCCCATTTCTTGCAAACTTTAATTAGTTTTAGTTTCTTCAGTTATAAAATCAACTTGCTTATGTGCTTAAAAATATTTGTTTCACTCAATTCCTAGACTTCAATATTAATACAACTTATTTTGCTCAGGAATGTAAATTAATTCTTCATACCTAAGAGTAAATAAAATATTTAGTTTAATTTGAAGTCTTGTTTTTTTTTTTTTTTTACTTTCTCTTACCCATAAGGTAGAGAAAGTATTGTTTTTGGGTCAAATTTTCGAACGCGAGATTTTGTTATATTTACACGTTTTGAGGTCCCCTGAATACGAAAATCATGTTTTTAGCAAATGGTCTGTGTGTCTGTCTGTCATCAGCATATCTCAAAAACAAATTATGGCAGAAAGTTCAAACTTAGTATTCTAAATGTGTATCATATAGGGATGCTACACTAAGCTTTTCGTTAATATCAAGCAAATGGTTCGTGTACAGGTACAATCAAGATAATTCTAATACATTACGTCTATGGGGGAAATTGCAGGAAAATAGAGTTTAACGTCTATAGACTGCACTAAACCAAATGAAACAAATATATGTATTTTGTAATAGAGACAGTTAACTGGGGAAAAAAATTGTGTATGTAGGAGCCTCGCCTCCCCCCCTGGGGGGGAAGTCCCCCCTCGAGGGGAGTAAATTTTCATGATGGGTATCTTTCAAAAGAGCTCGCCAATACCTTTAAAACGAATGGTTGAACCATCGATCTGCGATAATTTAAAACAAAGTTATCGATTTTTTTACTTTTAACGAAAAAAAAAGCTTTTTTTTTTTTTATTGAGAATAAAATGGACTTTTTTGGATATTTGGTGTTATACTACTTCTCTAATATGGAAATCGTCTGCCTTATCATAAAAGACAATTTTTTAAAATAATAATTTTAATAAATTATTTTTTAATAACCAAATAAAATTCTATATAAATGTAGGTGCATTAATGAAACGGGGGGTTGAGGGGGGGCTACCGCCCCTCTCACACAGAACTAATTATCATATAAAAATCTTCAGAAGCTTAATATGAATTGTTTAACATAGGTTTACATAACAGTACTCGTTATCTTACCTATTAATCTGCAACCTGTATTTATAGTATTAAATTTCAGGGTAAGAGAAAGTCGTGTGAGTGACACACCAGATTATTTTAAATAACTACGTATTTTGAGATTCCGTGAATAATTAAACAAAGTTTTTAACAGTTGTTCTTTGTGAGTCTGTTATCAGTGTAACTTTAAAAACTAAATACCGGCAGGGAACTCAAGCGTTATATTTTAAAGTTCATATGAAATTCATACTTGAACAGTTTGATCAATATTGATAAGTTTCAACGAGTGATACGGATTAAAGTTGTCAATAAATGTGATTGAAAGTTATTGTTGAACATAATTTTAAATTTAATATTAGTCGTGAATTCTATAGAAATGTAGATATTAGTTTCAAATATGGGTTGAGAAGGGTGGTACTCCCCACCGCCCTTCCCACAGAAAATTATTTGTCAAATTAAATTATTCGTAAAGCTAGCTTAAATTCTTTTTACTATAGAATTTTATACAGTATTGATATTTTATTCCTCAATCTGAATTTCTCTTTATAAAATTTAAATGTAGGGTAATAAAAAGTCGTGTGGGTGCCACACCAGATTATATACTTTAAAATAAAATTTATTATTGAAAATCTGCTTAATTTAGTAAAAAGTTTTATATAACTTGTTAAAAAAATTTTTTGTATATTGTCAATCGTGGCATTATCAGTAAAATATCAGATTTACGTACAAAGTATTCATATAATATTAGTATTACGCGCAATGAAAAACTATTTAAAATAAAATGTGATCATATATGTCCTATAAATAAGTCTCTGAACGATTGTCTTCTAAATTGTTATGTTACTCACATCCGTAATACAGGTGAAATCTATAATAATAATAATAATATAAAAAAAAAAAGTAACTGAATAAAAAACCACAACGCCTAGACGTATCTTCACCACAGAAATGTAAACATCTTTTCTTCGAAACCACGAACGAGAGGCGTAGCCAGATAAAGGGTGTGTCAAAGAGGAAAATCGGCACAAATTTGTAAAATTTTTGGACTTTCTTTGCGAATTTAATTGATTTAAAATTTTATTAAAATACAGGATTTTTTTCCGCATTGAATTAAACTCTTTGAGATTGACGCAGCTTTTTAAATTCTGTTTTAAAAAATTGAAAGATTTTTTTATAAGCCATTTAATGCATCAACCCAAATATTGCAATAAAACAGCTTTCTTAAAAAACAACTGTTATTTTTTCATAAAATCTACAAAAGCTGCGTCAGTTTACGAAATGAGAGTAATCCAATAAAAAAAACCGCATCTCAATCAATTAATTTGTCACTGTTTTAAGTGCAAAGAAAGTTTTACATAGGATAACATTGGATTTTAGAAAAGGAAATGCTGAGTGAAGAGGGCCCTTAATTAACTTATCGATCGCACAATTAGATTTTCTAAAGTTAACTAAAGTATGAAACGCTGGTGGCAACTTGCGTCGACACACAGACAAACAGACTCAAAAATCTCTTAGACATATTTCAAACACTGAGTTTGGGCTTTCTGTTGACATATGTTTTAACTACCAACAAAAAAAAAGAGGTGTGATAAGTTTTAAGCCTTTTTCTGTCTATGGCAATGTAGCTTCAAAAAGAATAGACCAAAGTTAATGCATTTTTAAAATCAATTATAATGTATTCTTAAAAAAAAAAAAAAAAAAAAACTCCTTGGGTTGTTATTTTGAAATTTGAAAGTGCCCAAACTTCTGACTTCCAGATAAGTCAAGTTTTTGTTTGTTTACTTTACTTTTTATAATTAGAGTACAAAAAAGGCTTTTTTAAATATTTCGAAATTTTAAACAATTTTAACAAAATGAAAATTTAGATAAAAGTAGCGACTGTGAGTTCACAGTCTGAAAATCACTAAACTCGGTTGAAAATTGGATTTTTTTTTTTTTTTTTTTTTTTTTTTTATAGTAATATTTAATTAAATTCAAGTGAATCTGATAATTTTTGGGTAAACTTTCTTCCAAAACTGTTAATTCAAAATCGTAGGATTTTACAAAGCTAGTTTTGCAATTGTTGAGTAATGTTGATAATAAATATACAGACTAATTGATAGTAATAATAATAATAATAATAATAATAATCTAAGTATCTGACTCTAAAAAACCTGACTCTAGTAAACTCTAAAAAATAAATAAATAAATAAATAAATAAAAAAGTTAATTTCGAAAACATGTCTCAAAAATGACACTTTTGTACGGCGTACAGATAAGGATAATTAAAAAGGTTTTTCTGATTATCAATAATTCTACACTTTTAAACAATTGAAACAACTACACTTGTTTTAAACAATTTTAACAAAATGAAAATTTAGATAAAAATAGCGACTGTGAGTTCACAGTCTGAAAATCACTAAACTCGGTTGAAAATTAGATTTTTTTTTTTTTTTTTTTTTATAGTAATATTTAATTAAATTCAAGGGAATCTGATAATTTTTGAGTAAACTTTCTTCCAAAACTGTTAATTCAAAATCGTAGGTTTTTACAAAGCTAGTTTTGCACTTGTTGAGAAATGTTGATAATAAATATACAGACTAATTGATAAAAAAAAAAAAAAAAAAAAAATAAATATAATAATAATAATAATAATCTAAGTATCTGACTCTAAAAAACCTGACTCTAGTAAACTCTGAAAAATAAATAAATAAATAAATAAATAAAAAAGTTAATTTCGAAAACATGTCTCAAAAATGACACTTTTGTACGGCGTACAGATAAGAATAATTAAAAAGGTTTTTCTGATTATCAATAATTCTACACTTTTAAACAATTGAAACAACTGCACTTGTTTTAAACAATTTTAACAAAATGAAAATTTAGATAAAAATAACGACTGTGAGTTCACAGTCCGAAAATCACTGAAATCGGTTGAAAAATTAGTTTTTTTTTTTTTTTTTTTTTTTTTTTTTTTAATAGTAATATTTAATTAAATTCAAAGGAATCTGATAATTTTTGAGTAAACTTTCTTCCAAAACTATTAATTATAGATTGCATAGAAAAATATTATACAATTAAATTCAAAATCGTGGGTGCTAGTTTTGCACTTGTTGAGTAATGTTGATAATAAAGATATAGACTAACTGATTAAAAAAATAAAAATCTAAGTATCTGTTTAATGAATCTTAAAAAAAAATGAAATTCTAAAAAAAAAAAAAAAAAAAAAAAAAAAAAAAAAAAAAAAGTTAATTTCGAAAACTTTTTTTAAAAACGACACTTTTGTACGGTGTACAGATAAGAACAATTAAAACGTTTTTTTTCTGATTATCAATAATTCTACACTTTACATGCTTAAACAAAATTAGAAATGCCAAATTAGAAGGTCGTGTAAGTATTTAAATTAAACGAATTTACGCCTGTAACACTGGATACCAAAAATATGTTTTAGAAATTTCCGAATAGAGCAAAAGAAATTCAAATACTTAAAATGCCTAATAATTTTTTAAGGCATTAAGATATTTTTAGAGAGGATGAACAAATGAATCTTTGACTATTGATATTCGCAGGGGTCGTACTCTCCACCTTTTTTTCAGGACACTCTCAGAGGTGAGAAATTTCCACCTGTGTTGCTACCACTATTTTTATGCAACAATCTGTACCCTTTTTAGTCTGGATATATTACTATAAAAAGTGTCATAAAGTTTTCTACATGAAATTAGTGGGAGGCGGAAAAAGAGAAAATTTTTCATCCCTGAGTATGTTCAGAAAGGCTGACGCATCCGCCATTTTCTAGCCCACAAGACCGGCTGACGATTTATTATTGGTGATTTTTCGGCAATAAATCGCACGAATAACCCCAGAAAAGGGCACCACTTGTTTAAATTTTCTTCTAATTCAGAAAGAAGGAAAAATTGGATTATATTGCAGATATAACTCGTGGATACCCGGAGCAGGAGCACATTTTTTGTAGCGCAAGATTTCCCTTATTTTCAACTTATTTAATTTTATTTTCAAAGTTCTTTGACAAATTTAACTTGAATGTACTTGTTTTTTTTTTTTTTTTTTTTTTTATTATTATTATTTTAAAATTAAAATTACATTTCTTTTCTTTTAACGTGAAGGGTTGCATTTTTGAGAATGTTGGCGATGTTCTTAAAATTGCCAACTTGTTTGTTTCGTGATAAGAAGTTCTAGCTCACATGATTTGTGTAGAAGTTTAAAGACGATAACAATGCCAATCAGGTAACCAAGCTTTTTCTACCGCCAACGTTTCCCCACATGGGCTAGAAAATGGCGGACACTGCGCCAGCTCGTACCATATAAGAGCTTTAGTCCTGAAAAAAAGGACGGAGAGTACGACCTCTGTATTCATTCCCTTTGATACAGGTGAATTGTTGATAGTACAGTACAATTTGAGATGCGTTTCAAACCATCTCCAAACATAGCACTAATGTATTAGAATTCTTTTGTGTTGTCCTGTAAATGATGTATAAATATATTTTATACTATACATTTTCAAGAGCGCTGACAGGCACACATACATACTTATCTTTATTTATATAGATTAACATATTTCATTCGTCTAATATATATATTTCATTATGATCTACTTAAGAATGAGAAATTTGTATGTTTTGCTTTATACTTATTTCTCTACCTGCAGTATTACTTTACTCCAGACATCTAAAAGAAATGCATTGTATTCAAGAAAATTCGATGGAATTTCGCGTTTTCAGAAGTCTTGAATACGATTTAACAATTTTTAGAAAAATTCTATCTCCATGTGCGCATCCAAAATTTTGTTGAATTTCCTGAACTAGTGATCGGAATTTTAGCAAAATTCATGATTAGTTGTATCCTGGCATAAATTAAAACTGATTACATTTCGTAATCAATCACTCAACCGAATTCTTCATAATTTGGCTATATAATACAAAATTTCTAAATATGCGCAAAATGTGCATTATTTTTAACTATTCAGTGTGAAATTAAATATATATATACTTATATTTATAAGAGTAATATTCAACCCGAAAAATCTTTCTACTATCAGTAGGAGCCACACAAAAAAATAAATAAATAAAATAAATAAATAAATAAATAAATAAATAAATGAAACAAACAAAAAAAATAAATAAATAAAAGCATTTTTTTAGATGCCATTCATAGAGCCCAAATTCGATTTTGTTTCGACATTTAGTCTATACTTCTTTGAGATGAAAATCGTCTGCATTTGCCATGGAACGAAAGTTTAATAAATAATTGATATTGGAAAATATAGAAGAATGTTCTGTTACGGCCACAACGGCCACCACACTCTCTCCCGGGAGTTATTTCTCTTCCCCTCCCCCCAGTCCAATTTTCCTGATGTGCATAACTGGCCCTAAATCACATAGCAACAATACAATATCTGTTCTCTGGTAATAAATAAATAAATAAATAAATATACTTCAACAGAAACTATTACATTTTATGGTTGATCAAGTAAAATTTTTATTTATTTATTTATTACTTTATTTTATTTTATTTACTTTTATTTATTTATTTATTTTTTACTGACTTTCTTTTAATGTGTGTGTGTATATATAAGAGGAAAAAGTGGATTAATACGTAAAAGAACAAAAATAGCCTAATTTTAAAAACTTTAACTTTAAATATTTTCAGTAACAAATAAATTGCAAACTTTTAAGTATAACCCATACGTTTTATTATCTTAGATAAATTTTATAAAACAGAATCGTGAAATAATTCATTTCGGCAGAAAAATGTAATTTAATTATGTAATATGAAACTTTGTTAATTTTTTTTTTTTTTTTTTTTTTTTTTTTTATTGTGTTATGTGAAATTTATTTTATTTATTTACTTTTTTTTTTTTTTTTTTTTTAATGACTTTCTTTTAACGTGTGTGCGTGTACATATAAGAGGAAAAGGTGGATCAATATATAAAGAACAATAATAATCTAATTTTAAAAACTTTACGTTTTATTTTCTTACATGAATTTTATAAACAAAATCATTAAATAATGCATTTCGGCAGAAAAATGCAATTCAGTTATGTAATATGGAATTTAATTGTTCATGTGTATGGTAGGAAAGCTCTGATAAATGTGAATTTAATTCTCCTTTTTTCACATTTCTTTGATTTTTCTAAACGTAAAATTAGCATAGGATTAGATGAATTCACTCTGAACGCTATATATAATATATTGCAGTATATAATGCAATTCACATTTGAAAGACAATAAAAACACTATTCCCACTAAACGCTAAATTTGCATATCTCTGTAATTATTAAATATATATATTTATATATATAGTGTTTATATTATAGATATATATATAAAGTGTCGTATTTTTTACCGAATACACATGGAATATTCCATAACTGGTAACATTTATAAGTTATTCCGGAGTACTGAAACACTCGCCATTTTTCATACCCGTATATTTGAAAACCATTTATCTTCTTATTTCCTTGTAATTACCTATTCGAGAAAACTTCTTTGAAATTAAAGTAACATGAAAAAAAAAGGGCGGGAGTATCACTACTTCGGAATAAATTATAAAAGTTACTAAGTAGGGATGTTAAAATAATTATTGAATAATTATTTTTATTTTTAATTTGATTTTTAATTTATTTATTTATTTATTTATTTATTCTTTTTTTTTTTTTTTTTATTAACAAAATACTCCGTAGCTTATAAGTATACATTTTAATGGAATCTTTCATGACTGGATGTCTAACAATTTCTGTTAAAAAGATTTTATAAAAATGATAAAGATTTAGTTTCTTAAAAACGTACTGCGAAATAATTAAATTTAGATTTCTTTCTATTAATTATTTTCAGGTACTACAAAATGTAAGTAAAATTTTACGAGCACAGTTTAAAGAACTCTTAAAAACTTTAAAATATAGAATTGTAAAATATTTTTAATGGTAAAGCATACTTAAAAAAACAAAATGCAGTTCTTCAATAAATTATTTTTTTAGAAGAATACTCCTTGTAAACACTGTAAAAAATACTTTAAGTATTTTATTTCTAACAAGAAAAAAAAATTCAGAAAGAAGGTTTTTTTCTAATGTTTAATAAGTCATCATTTAACTTTTCTCATCGAATTTTTGAACATGACAGTTTAAACAATTCCCTTTTTTTTTTTTTTTTTTTCCTTCTCTAAATGAAGAAAAAAATATTTTATAGGTCATTACTGTGGTGTTCACTTAAATACTACTTAAAAATCATACGCTTTATTTTTGTTCCATTCTACAGCACTTGAAATAAAAGTTAAGTCCCTCGTTCCATACTCATGGTGTTACAGTAAAACCCTCATTCAATGAAAAGTGAAGACTTTTTTACTGCGTTTGACAATGAACGATATATGGTCTGATAAGAGAGCATGAATATTTAATGACAATAAATCGTTAATCTTACTTTTCTAAAGTATTTTCGATATTACTCAAGATTTAGATTGATTAGAGTCTTTTTTATAAATTTATCTCCCAGTATCTCATTAAAATTGGTGCATGTTAAAATTTAAAGAACCTAATTTTTAAAGCGATTTGTTGAGAAAAAAAAAAAAAAAAATATTTTCTGTCTTTAAAGAAAAATTGATGTTACTCAAAAAGAACACTTAAATTTTAATTTTATTCAAAAGCTTACTTGTTGTTTTAAATTGATTTAAGTATGATTATTTTCTTGAAAGAAATACTGTTTCAGGAAATTTGAAAATAATCTAATTTTTAACACATTTTACGCCCCATTAAACTATAAACAGCTTTTTGCTTCTGTAATGAATCTAGAAATTTCAAAGTATCTAATATATATATATTAACTATTAGGATTTTAAAAAATATTAAAAAGATAAATATAAGTAACACATAATGCATATAAAATACTAAACTGTATGATAACAACAAAAATATTGCGAAAAGATACAAATTAAAAAATTTTACAAAACTAAGAAACGGAATAACTTATGATATGCATACAAAGAAAATATCGCAGAACACATTTTTCATATTTTTAAATAGGCTTTACATATAAGTTAAACAGTTTGTGGTGATCGCTATACATTCTTTAAAAACTACATACTAATGACGATAGAGGCATATCTTATGAGATTGTATACAATAATTAATTTTCTTTCATACATCTCCAGTTGACATTATACGTCAAAATATGATCTATTAAACTAGACAGATGGAATTGCATATTAACCGCAGATTTGGCATTAGACATTCCAAAAGGAATTAATTAATTTTCTGCATTTAATTAATACTAGCAGGCCTCGCCCGCTTCGCTGGGCACTATATTTAATGGTTTTCTTTCTAATTGAATAACTGAAACGTTTAAATAAATATATTTCGATTATCGACTATTTTCTTCACAGTTTTAGTATGGGATATTCTTGACAATATCAAACATTATTTGAACTTCTCGAATCTGTGCAACAAAACTATTATTAAAACGAATATTCTCGAAAATAGTCAAATAGAAATGTTAATTCTTCGAATATTCTGAAAACAGTTGAAGCTGTTACTCATACAGTAAAAGTCACTATTCAATGAATGGTTGAATCAGAGAACGCACGTAAGTCGTTTTCGCAGCAATCACTCTAACGCACGTATGTACGCTTCACACACATGGAAAGTAACACACACACAAGAAAAAAATCACTGGACAGCCCTACAGCGTTGTGCATGAATCTCAGAACACACGAAACTCGGTTCCACAGCAATCACTATCACGCATGTTAAAACCAAAAAACATAACTGTACACCCCTATGTCGCTGTGCATGAATCTGAAAACGCACGAAACTCGGTTCCGTGGCAATCACTATCACGCATGTTAAAGCCAAAAAAACACCACTGGACACCCCTACCTCACTGTGCATTAATCTGAAAACGAACGAAACTTGTTTTCGCAGCAATCACTGTCAAGCATGTTAAAACCAAAAAACATCACTGGACACCCCTACCTCAAATCAATGAAAACCAAATAAACCAATTATATCTCTCGTAATTCTCATAACGTAGCACTAGTTTAATGTAAAATACACTCAAATCAATGAAAAACAAATAAACCAATCAAATATGTCGTAATTCCTCATAACGTAGCACTAGTTCAACGTAAAATACACTCAAATCAATGAAAATCAAACAAACCAATCAAATCTCTTGTAATTCCTCATAACGTAGCTGTAGTTCAATGTAAAATACACTCAAACCAACGAAAATCAAAAAAACCAATCAAATCTCTCGTAATTCCTCATAACGTAGCTCTAGTTCAACGTAAAATACACTCAAATCAATGAAAATCAAATAAACCAATGAAATCTCTCCTAAGATTTTCCATTGTGCGTCATTATAGAAATGGGAAGTTTTATTTTCATATTTTTATTAATTAAAAGAAAACTAATCAAACATTCAGAAATCTGACTTCGATGGGCACAATGACCCTTCGGAGGGCACCTTTGTGTTAAATCACGTGACTGTCCGAGCTACCGTTTTTGAGAACAGTGAAATATACATATATATATATACAAAAATTGCTCACTTAATAGTATAAGAAAAATAGGGATTCAGATTCTCCCGAATTCAGAATTCGGAACGAAATGGAATTCATTTCACTAAAAATGAGATCGAAATATCTCAGTAAATTCATGTAAGAATACAAGCTTGCTTTGCCCGCTTCGTTGGTCACTCTATTTAAATTAATCATTTTTATAATAATAAGTCTCATATTCCTGCATTTATTATTAAGCCTCGAAAATATGAACAGTCATCGTTTGCTACAAATGAATTATTTTTTAAATAATTCCTTTGTAAAACATATTCCTTGAATGGCAACACTTTAAAAAAAGAAAAAATGTTGATCTAAGAAACGAACTTGTAATTGCTATGCATACGAATGTTTATCTGTAACATAGAAAAGTCTTCTGATAACTAAATAGTATATAAATACGAGATACCACTGATTCACTCATTAATCTATGAATGTCGAGTTCAAATCATTGAAGCTAAAAGCATTGCATTTCAATAACTAAGGCTCCTATATATACGAGCTGGCGCATCAGGCATTTTGTTGCCTTAGGGTTGCCACATGTACCCATCGTGTTTCTCTGATAAACAAACGACAAACATTTTTTTTTTTTCGTCTTACGTTACTTTAGAGTAACTTGTTTTATTATATTTCATAATTTTAGCTAAGTAAACTATGATATGGAAGTTTGTTTCGCGATAAACTGCTATAATCATTCAAGAAGTGAATATAAAGTGTTCACAGACCTTCTGTTACTGTGTATTTGAGTTTTGGCGACATTTTGTAAAAGAAACAGAAACCGCCCTAACAGTACATCCATAGGATATCCTCAGAATAAAATGACGTCCTGAGACTGTACTGTGAAAAAAATGTGTTTTTAGGAATATTATTGTTGCTTATTGCTCTTATCTTGACCGGATTAGCTTCAGATCAAGCTTTCTTAAAATCTTCAGAGAAGCGATAACAACGCCAAGCGGGAATGCTGTCCTCTTCGGAGGCAAAAAAAATGGCTGTTATGCGCTGGCCTATTATTTTATTTAGGGGCTCTATCAATAACCGGTTCTTTTCATGACGTACGGGTTTCATATAAAAGAATTTAACAAAACTTGATATTTAAGGATTAAAAGAAGAAATCAAAATTTTTGTAAACTTTTCTCCGTATCTATGCAGTGGTTTCCAACAGAAGCCTGGAAATTAGCAAAATGTCTTCTCTAAGGCCCTAATTAAGGAAAAGATGAGAATCTTACGAAATTTAGTCCTTAAAGGATTGAAAGGGGTGTCAATCATTTCTGCCCGGTCTTCACACATGGAAAATCGCAGTGGTTTCAAATAAAAGTTTGAAAATTATCAAAATGTCTCTTCTTAGAGCCTAATTAAGGTAATAGATAAGAATCTTCTGAAATGTAACCCTTAAAGGTTTGAAAAGTATAACATTTCCAACCGTTCTTCGCACAAGGAAAATCGCAGTGGTTTAATGTAAATGCTCGAAATTTAGAAAAAAATGTCTTCGCATAGGCCTTCATTAAGGACAAAATATGAGAATATTCCATAATTTAACACTTATGGGTAAGAGGGAATTTCTAGCATTTCTTTTCTCTCTTAACATGTGTAAATTCGCGATGGCTTCCAATGGAATGGTGGTTTCAATAGATTTGAAAAAAGATTTGTTTTCATCAGAACTCGAAATTAAAAATCTTTAGAAAACAGCACTAAAAAAAAAAAAAAAATGTTAAAAGTACAGGAAAAATCTGACAGCTGGAGTGCCAGTATTTCTCCGTCAAATATACAGTTTAAAACCGTAAAATTGTATTACTGACATATATTTTACACAGGAATCCTGTAAATCAAACAGGTATTAAAAGTACAGTTTTGTCCTGTATATCTGACGGAGAAATACTGGCACCACAGCTGCCAGATTTTTCCTGTACTTTTAATAGTTTTTTTTTCTTTACAGTCAGTGGTTTTACTTTCAATTAATTTAAGTGGTTTTACTTTCAATTTTTTTCCTCGTGCAAAGAACGGGTCGAATCACTAGTTGTATTATAATTTGAAACTAAGGTTTTATTTCTTGTTACTTATTCTATCACAAGTAAATGAAAACGCTGTATAATCATAATGACATGTACCAGTTTTCTCTATGAAAAGACACTTTTCTTATTGAATGACTTTTTAGAAATAACATCTTTTTCTAAAACGATAATACTTAATTTGGGAGATTTTCTGAAAGTGACGTCATTCTACCATGTTGTAAACATTTTGACTTTAACTTAAGACAGTATGTCATTTGAATGCATTCACAGTAAAATTTTTAAATAGCATGCATGAAGTTTTGACAAAAGTGTAAACTTAAAGCATTTTTTAATCATTTTACAGATTTTTAATATCAGATTTTTATAAACCTCTACTTAAGCAGATTATATTAAGGCTCCTATATATACGAGCTGGCGCATCAGGCATTTTGTTGCCTTGGGGTTGCCACATGTACCCAGCGCGTTTCTCTGATAAACAAACGACAAACATTTTTTTTTTTTTTTTTTTTTATCGTCTTACGTTACTTTAGAGCAACTTGTTTTATTATATTTCATAATTTTAGCTAAGTAAACTCTGATATGGAAGTTTGTTTAGCGATAAGCTGCTATAATCATTCAAGAAGTGAATATAAAGTGTTCACAGACCTTCTATTATTGTGTATTTGAGTTTTGGCGACAGTATGTAAAAGAAAACAGAAACCGCCCGAACAACACACCTTACACCAGTACATCCATAGGATATCCTCAGAATAAAATGACATACTAGGAATGTACTATGAAAAAAAATGTGTTTTTAGGAATATTATTGTTGCTTATTGCTCTTATCTTGACCGGATTAGCTTCAGATCAAGATTTCTTAAAATCATTAGGGAAGCGATAAGGACGCCAAGCGGGAATGTTGTGCTCTTCGGAGGCAAAAAAATGGCGGTGATGCGCCGGCCAATTATTTTATTTAGGGGCTCTAGATTACATACATTAGAAGTAACTTACGAATCAAATTTGAAGCTTGTAGCTACATTATTATTGTACAAAACATACAAAAATATGATTTTTGGAAGGGTTTATTCCTCGACCCTTTACATCGCGCATGAGATAGAAATTTTAAACACCCATAACACTTAAACTCTGGTCATAAATATTAAGTGTGTCAAATTTGGTTAAAATCATTTCATTGGTTTGAGAAAAGATCTGAGAGATACCCAGAATCACATACACCCGCATATAATGACAATTATTTATATTAAGGTTTTAAGAATTTCGTTTGGAGATATACATTTTTCTGGAATTATGAACGGAATAACATTCCGTATAAGATTCTGATTTCAAGTTATAGAAAAATACAACCTATGTTAACTATTTTCAAGAATATCAAATTTTAAGTGTGAATAATTAAATGGGATACTACCATTTTTAACATATTTTGCTTTCATTCTTCTTGGCTTCTGAAAAAATATTTTATGACGGAAAGTTTGTATATTCTTATTTAAGAATTTTTTTAATTTTTTTTTTTTTAAATTTTTACATAATAAAAATATTTAAGTAAATGAAAAGACAGTACTTTAAATGAAAATAATAAATGACTATTTTAGTTATGAATATTACTCTCTCTAAACAACTAACTAAAAATTATGGAGAGTATTTCATTTTATTATGATTTAATTTTATTTATGATAATAGCATAAATTAAAATTACGAAAATGTTTATGAAATAGGCAAGGAATAAATTAACTTAATCTTAAATAAATTTATAAAAGATAACTACAATAAATCGTTCATCTCTGAAATTAGATATTTCTCTTTAAAATTTTGATATGATAGAGAATATTTTCTAGTACGTAATAAAGAGTATAGTTAGTGCGTAGTAATCAAACATAAATTATAAAATATATTTTAGTAACAGGCTTTACATAAGTGCTAAATTAAATTTTTAATAAAAAAGTTTAATTTGTCATATTCTGTACAGTATACTGAAATACTGGTGTTGTGCAAGATTGGTTAGTACACTCTAGGACGAAAAAACGACGCACAACGAAGAAGTAATGCAAATTGCACACAAATGGACTCGTCTACAGGTTTCGATGGAAAATGCAAATTTTTAAAGTTTGGCGGCCAATGAATGATCATGTGACGCTACAGCGCATTTTAACTGTGCAACGGGCAGGATATTAAAGAGGAGAAATTTTAATTCCAGTTTATAAATTCTTCAAAAATTTTATTCCGTCTACTCAGGTAGACAGTAAGTATGCCTCGCATGCAGGTGCGCAAACAATATGCGCATATGTCTACATTTGAGAGAAATGTGTAGTTGGGCTCAAAGAAGCCGGTTTATCTAATCCGCGAATTGTTTGACAACTGGAAAGAAAAGATTCCATTATTAGATGATATTGACAGGAATGGGTGAACCATGGCTAAACACAGCGTCAGGAAAGAAGGCCTACATGGAGGACAGAACGTGAGAACCAATGAATCATCAGAGCTGTACTCAAATCTCCAATTAAACATTATCATCGATCCTACGTGCAACTGGTGCTTCCGTGACTTCAAATACCATTAACAGGCGGCTCAAAGAAATGGGGTTGAGCTAACGGAGCCCCTTGTGCGGACTACTATTAAACTTTGTATACCGACAAGCAAGTTTGCAGTGATATCAGGATCGTTTGAACTGGAATGTCATTGGATGGAGAAGATGATGACAGTCGTCTTCAGTGATCACCGCCTGCAGTGATGAGTCACACTCAGATTTGAGCCCCGATGTGCAGCGAAGACGTGTCTGGAGACGCCCCGAAAAAAGGGGGATTCCAACCTGACTGTCACCAGCTACACGGCCCCACAACCAAGAGTGATGGTCTTGGGCGCCATTTCATTTGATAGCAGGACCCCTTTGGTTGCGATCCGCAGCATCTTTAAAAGCAAAGTGTTACGTCAAAGAAATTCTACGTTCCGTTTTGTTGTACTTCATATCACGAAATTTTGAACGTATATTTCAACATGATAATGCCCGCCCACATACGAAGGTAGTTTTTACTGCATGTTTTCTTCCTTGCACAACATTATTTTGCCCAGCAGAGTCACCGAATCTCTCTACCACTGAGGACGTCTGGAGCATCATGAAAAGGGTCCTACAACCAACTCGGGAATTTCCAATCTAACACACAAATTGGACAGAATTTGGTACGATATCTCGCAGGAGGACATCTGCCAACTCTATCAGTTAATGCCAAGCCGAAGAACTGCTTACATAAGGGCCAGAAGAGGGCCAACGCGTTATTGACTTATTCACTTTGTGAGGCTCTTTCTCTTCATTAAATCCTCCTAAATTTCTTAAACTGTAATCATTTGTTTTTCTCCACATGTACATCACATCTACTAATTTTCATCCCATTCGAATAACTCCTTCTTGGTGCGTCTTTTTTTTTTTTTTTTTTTTTTTTATAAACAAAAGTTTTAAAAGCAAAATCGATAATATGAAATAAAATGTTTCAGTTCGAAATAATTAAGCACGACACTTCATGAGACTAAGAAAGTTTGTGAGTTGCTTCTTTCATGCTACACTTGTATATACATATCTTTTTTAAGACGAGGATTTTTGTTTAATTTCGACTGAAAACAATAGTCACACATTTTTAGGTAATGTACAGTTTTTTTTTTTTTTTCATTCGTATTACAGTTCAGTTTTCTGAGTCCATTTAATTACATTTAGCATATTAACTCAGACTATTTTTACAATAGGTTTAAGATGGAATGACTGAATTAAGTTTCATAAGAACAAAAAGTGATCAGGCCTAGATTCAAACCTATAATCTTTGGATTAACTTTATAATGTTCTACTAATTTAACTATCCTGGTCAATAAAACAAATTTTTCAAAAGTATTCACATGAAGGAATTGTGTGAGTCAGATGTTCATGGATATCTAGCAGTCACAGAGTTAAAATAATTAAATAATCTTGCATATTGAAACATAAAGTTGTTAGATCAAAATCAGAACACTTGGATACTTGTAAAATCTTTGAGACAATCTAATACGGTCACATTCGAGTTATTAGACATTGGCTGATACGAACCATTCGCGAATAAACCTCTCCATAAGAATCGAAAACAGAAGGTTGTGATTGATTTTGAGTTGTATTAAAGCAGTAAGACTCTCTAGAGATACGAAATGGGCAATGGACGAGGATCTGGGATTTACCTCTAGAGATAGTCCAGAGACATGCCATCAAAATTGTTATCGTCCGAGGTGAGGATCAAGAAAATGAATAAAAGTTGAGTCTGAGTTTAAATGGGTTTGTGGGATGCTCAGGAGCTACACAGAGATCAATTGGCAGCTGTCTGGGATTCACACCTAGCGATGGTCTGGAGATATGCCCTACCAATTTTAAGCTTATGTGATTTTTTTTTCGTTTTAGAAATTATGTCTTAGATGTTTTTGACAATTTCATCATCTTTTAAGTTGACTTTCGTGTCACGACTTCACACCGATAATGCCCATTTTGATTGTCCACGAATGACGTTTGGTAACACCCATATATATTATTTTTACAAAAATCTGTTGCCATGACAAATTTTACTTGCACTAATCACCCTTATTTTATGGTGTTTGACGGCTCAAGTGACGAATCTGCAAGTCTCGGATTGTTGCAGACTTTTTGAGAAAGATGCAAATAGGAAAGTAAAGATTTAAGCCAAATAACCGCGATTTAAACTTAAACTTGACGTCCTAAAGAAGAAATAGAATATATACAGGGTGACAAGAAATAACTTGGACGAAGTTTCAAACCAAATATCTGTAACTACCACTATCGCAGACTCATTTTGGAAGATGTTGTCCTACCTTGGTCGCAAAAGTTCTTTGGAAATAAAAGGGGGTGCTTCCAACAGGATTCTACACCTGCACACAGAGCTAAAGGCACTTAAGATTGGTGCAAGACAAATTTTCCTGGCTTTATTGGAGCTCAAGAATGGCCACCGTATTCCACAGATTTGAACCCAATGGATTATTCTGTTTGGTCCATCTTGGAGACAAGGGTGTGTGCTAAACCTCATAAAACTTTGGCATCCCTGAAGGGATTCTTATGCAAGGAATGGGATAAAATATCAGTTAGTGAGTTAAAAAATTTGTGACACGTTTAAAGCTTTGTATGAAGGCTAAAGGTAGCCACATTGAAAATTTGTAAATATAATAGACAAAATAATGTATTTATATTTATTGAAGTTTGGTCGTAATAATTTCATTAGCGTTAAAGTTATAATGTATCTGGTTTGTCCAAGTTATTTCTTGTCACCCTGTATATATAATGCATTAAATATTTCATTTTTGTTTTCTGTGAAAAAAGAATTACAAACGTATACAAGTGTCACTTAAAGCCTTAAAAAATTTATTGTGTTTATATTAGAAGTTTTATTCTCGTCGCATTTAAAACTGCAGTTGTAGGTAGCTGAGTCTACTCCTCTATGGATATTATAAAAAACACAGTCAGGCTAAACGGACGAAGCTACGCTAGTAATAATAGTAAAATTCATCCGTATACTCAGTCTCCATGTAGAATTTTTTTTTTTTTTTTTTTTACTAATCTCCATTTCCCGTATAGGCAAATTGTGCGGATACCAGAGATTGGCCTATATCTCAGTTAGCAGAGCAATGGAGTGCCAAGCTGAATATTCTATGTTTGATTCTTAGCCTGGTAATTTTTCGCTCTTATAAAAATTGTTTCGATAAGTGCATCGTAAAACTATTGGTAATTAATTATATGTTTAAATAAATAGTAATTACACGCAAATAAATTTCGTTTAAAACACATTGCCATGAAAAGTTATAAAAATATTTAGTTTGACATTAATAAAGTAATATATTTTCAAATGTTGCTTTTGAAAATGTACGCAAAAGTACCTCCTCTGCCTTTAGTTTTATTATAATGAATGATTGTCAGATTAATGGGCAAAGTAAATGATTGATTAAAGGTTTAATGACGTACGCATCAGATAATGTTTTAAATAATGGTTAATCATCTCACTCTTTCCGATAAGTTAATAGATTATCTTTTCTGTCGCATATTTTTATTCAAATGCAGCTTTATACACATTACTTTTCAAACACAATTAATGGAGTTCAACTTCATAAAAGTTTCTCCTTAGACTAGAGTCTTCTTGCATTGATAATGAGTATAAATGTATAACGTTGAGATTTGTTGCCAGTTCAGTCATTCTAAACTGATATAAATTGAATTAATATTTTGTTATTAAATTAGGTAAAATAATTATTGTATAATCAATTAATTTAAACTTTAAGTAAAGCTTGTGATACATATGACACTGATTTCATTTATTAAAATATTTCATATTTATAAAATATATTTCACATGTTGAATAATTAACTTCTGCTACCCTAAGTGTAATACAAATTAATATCAATTTATTTTGAGATATCTATAGCTAAACTTATGAAATTGCTAATGTTCAGATTTATTAAAGAGAAAACAAAATCCCGTACTTGTCATTCTGTTGTAGGTTAGCTAAAATTGATTTCTAAATTTCAAACATTTTTATCGAATAATTAAATACAATTTGAACTAGTACGTTATGACCATCACAAAACATTCTTATATGTAATTCTACATAAATCCCTGCAGTGAAAATTATTATTTTTAATTATCATTTCTTTACTATTTGTTTATTTACAGGAAGATAATATTTGCTGGCGAACATGTGTAGAGCATTAACACCTTTTTCCGGGAATATCCAAACACATCGTTATTTGTGAATGAGAATCTCCCTGCAAAGATCATATACCTCACCTAATGGCCGTATCAGGGGAGAGATTTCACGCAACATTTTACTAAACACAACATAATGAAAGCAAAAACTGTTTTATTTAAGAGACAAAAATTTAAGTTAAAATACATTTAAAAAATAAAAAATACATATAAAAACAATTAAAATCTAGACGTTTTGAAACCCGTCCGGGTTTCCTCATCAGTAATTACAACACAATATGCAAACATTACATGAATACTCAAGGAATTTAAAGGAGTACCGAATATTGAGGAGCCAGTGCGCATGTTTCATTGATAGTGTGGAGATGCTTGGCAGTGTGCCAGCTCTTAAGGAAAATACGCGATTTATAATTCTGAAAACCAGAATTTAGAATTTCTATATTATCGAAGTCAGGAATATGATCAGTTTCTATTGAATGGATTACAATTTTAGAATTTTGGTTACAATTTTTAAAAGATCGTCTATGCTCTTGTAGTCTAATTTTTGCTGTAAGGCCAGTTTCACCTATATAAACATATTTGCAATTTTTACAAGGAATTAAATATATTACTCCAATTAAATCCAGAGAAGGGGTTATGGGTTTAAAGTTAAAAAGGACGTTTTTTAATTCTTTAATTGGCCGGAAAGCAGTAAAAATGCTATGCGGCTTAAGTAATTTAGAAATAAATTCTGGAGGAAAACCAAAATATGGCACAGAAATATAATTGTTCTAATTAATTAATGAATTTTTCATTTTCATTGGAGTAGAGGGGGAATTTGCAGGAGGAAACGAAGGTTTCCTCGGCAGCAAAATTATTGAAGCGCACATCCACACTTTTCATATATATATATACATTAGTTTGATCGCTAATTTTTATCCTCAACTTACTTTTTTATAATCAGAATAAGACTCCACAAATATTTACTTAGCAAAGTAGTATTAGGGAACCATCTTTTAAATAGGAATTATTGCTAGTGCTTCAATAATTTTGGATCCGACTGTACCAATTGAGTATCGAACCCCCAGTCTTCCAATTTAGGAGTTTGTGATATAAGAAGAATGACAATGTCGCGTATCAGCATGTAGGGCAAATAAATTTAACTATTGTATACTGAAGATGGCTGCCGTAATAGAACCCATGCTACTCATAGATCTATAACCATAACTAGACAAAGCATTCACAGCAATTCTTCAAGCAAATTGAACAGTTTTAAGCTTAATGTTGTACGAAAGTGTTATGTTCCGGTATTATTTTCACATATTATGATGCCCTGCTGCAGCGCAAGAAACTGCCATATAAAATCGGATTGTGATAAATGACCTGTTCATCAGTCAGTAATTTTTAACACGCTTTTATTAGCTTCACCTGTATTTACGTATGTATGTTTGTATGTATGTTTGTATGTATGTTTGTATGTTTGTAACCGCTCTGGGAGCAAAAAAAATCTATATTGTAAAAAAAGACTTCCCCTACGTGAACGATGTGGCTATGAGGTAAGACGCCGCGCTACGAACCTAAAGGTCTAGCGTTCAATCCCAGTTAGTGGAGATTTTTTAAAAATGGTTTTTGTTTAATTCTAGGTAATTTTAATTAAAGATTTAAATGTATGTAAATATTATGGTGTGTCACTCACACGATTTTCTCTTACCCTGCATTTTAATACTAAGTTAGATATTTTGTGCTTTTTAGTTCACATTTCTATAAAAGCGTGTTCTTTAATTTTTTAAAACTATAATATTATTTATTATTATTTACGCTGTATTTATACCATACATGGAAAAGTTTGACCGTCCGGTAGCTTTTATTTACGTGAAGATAGTAAACGTTATTGCACCTAATTTTAAATTTTTACCATTATATGTCGTATTTTGTTTACTTACTCAGTTATCTTATTTTTATGCAAACTCCCATTTAAAGGACATAAGATTTTAAAACAATTTAAAAGTGTATAAATGCCTGGATTTGATTGACAGAGTTTCAGACTGCTTCACGATCGCCGATAGCGAAAACTGGCTTTGCGTGGTTTAGTTATACTCGTATTTTAAGGTCTACCGCAAATGCCATATTGAGTCTACCAAAATCTTGGCTAGTAACGTGTTATCTTATTGATTTGACAGTTATTTGACAGCGTTGAGACATACAGTTACAGTAACGTTCATCTGAAATTATCTATGTTACATAATTTCACAATAACAATGCAGAAGTTCTTATATAGATGTGTTACACAATGGCTTCTGGGTTAAGATTTTAGCTTCGTACTTTCTGGACATGTCATATCCTCTTGTATCATTCCTCTAAGATTCCAGTTATGAGCTCGGCGTTCCGACAAGTAGGCTACCGCGATTCAAAGGAGTGGATCAAGACAGAATACTTGCTCAGGTACCAAGAGGCGTTTGCATGTCCGAGGGCAGTTGGTACTTTTTTAAAGTGGAGGGAAAATAAGCGAGAGCAGTTAGTAGTCTCCCTCTTATTGTTTATAATGAAAAGTAAAAGAAAAAATTTAAATTTGAATGGGTTAAACTAGATTGTCATTTTTTTTTTATTTTTTTACTTGTAATAAATACTGGAAGAAATAATAGGTTAATTCTGTTGATATAGCGTGCAATTTCATATAATTTTAGCCTTTAAAATTTTATTCCTAAAAATAATCTAAGTTTTATAATTTTATGATTTTGCCTAAAAAAAATATAACTTCTGAAGAACTTTACATTTAACATATGAATCGATAGTTCCGCCAAGACAATAATTTAACCTCAAATCTAGACGAGCAAGTGTGCTGTCTCGATCCACTCCTCGATTCAATAGTTAAATGAGAAGGAAAAAGAAAATTTTATGAATGGTAAGTGAAGTATTGTTGAAAAACTAAAACAATAGCAAACAATATAGAAAAGAAGTAACAATGAAATTAAGCAATGAATTAAACTTAAAATGAACAATTGTTGTTACTTTAAGTAATATCATCAAAGTTCATATCTAAGTTTATTTTTTCCTCATCATTTGCAATAGAAATATATGTTAAAATAGAACATGGCAGATCAATCAAACTATATTCACATTGATAATATTAGATATTGCAGAGCTTGTATGGATTGTCCAGAATATCAGTAAGCATGCTAAAAATTTGTTTTCTGTATCAAATAAAATTATTATATATATATACAGTGGCGGTTCTACATTAAGGGCCAGCGGGCACGGCCCCACCTAAATTTTTTCTCGATTAAAATAGTAGTAATAATAATAATAATAATTTTGTTTTTTATAACTATTCAAAAACATATATACAAAATAACTACGTCTATCTAATTTTTTCTTACTCTTCTTTCATTATCATTTATTTGTCAATTTATTTTTTCAGCTGTCACAGATCACTAATGACTCCCCTTCCTTATCTAAGAGAATAGGGCCTTTTTCAGCCGGCCCAAAATTGGCATGTTTATTTGCACAGTTTATTCTACTAGAAGATCGGGTTGACATATTTGGCGACTAATTGCTTCATCAGTTTAAGCACGCTGGAATTTTCTCGTCGTTGGGCCAGGAGAGTCCGGGGCCTCTGGAACAAAACTATAGGGGAAAAAACTGTCTGTTAACCATGGATAATATTTGGCGACTTCTGCATTGCGTTTTTCTTTTCCTTTTCCTTTTCTTTTCTTTTCCCTCATTGATTTCTCGGTGAATTTTTTTCAGTTATATATGACAGTTTAAAATTTTAGTGTTTAAAAAAAGAAATCTGGAAATAGTCAAAAATATTTTCTAGACTAGCCTTTGAGATAAAAGCTTGTTTAAGAATTTAAGACCGCTTTAACTAAAGTGTTTTGAATTTAAATGAGGGGGGGGGGGGATAAAAATAATATGCAATTTTTTTTTTCTTTCAGAATAGTGTATTAAAACTTTTATGTAAATAAATTGTAAAATTTTTAGATAAATAATTAATGGATTTACATGGATAAAGGGATTAAATAGCTGCATAAAATTGTGATTTATTATTAATTAAAGAATTTTTCTTTTAAATGCGATTTAACAGAAATATCCGCAATATGGTTTTTTTTTCTTTATTTTATTATCCTTCTTTCTTTCTTTCTTTTTTTTTTTTTAAGATGGTAGACCGTTTTATTTTTTTATTTATTGAAAGTTAGTTTAAATTATCTAAAATTAGGTGAGAAATATGTTTTTTTTTTTTTTTTTTTTTTTTTTTTTTAAGCTATTGTATAGCTTTTATCGCGGGCTTTGAGCGCGGCGACCGAATCGAAAAATTCCGTAACGAAAAAAAAACCTAACACAGTTCGGCAAACTTCGGTAGACTTCGGCTGTACGAAGCTCGCACGGATCGAGACGAGCTACTCCGAAATCGGACGAATGCGTAAGCAGCTGTTTGTGAGAAAGTATATAGGTGTATAGGTATCTATCATCTATGTACAACAGTGAATAGCTGTACGCGTAAAATTTGTGTATAAAGTACATCAGATAAAACTTGAATATCCCCATTCGACTTGCAGGCCTTTAAAACCTATTAAATACCTTTTCTCTATTAAAATTTGTTTTCTTATCGGTCACCACGCTCAAAAAGTGTAACTTGAATTAATATCAAAGAAAAAACTTGAATATCCCCATTCGACTTGCAGGCCTTTAAAACCTATTAAAATACCTTTTCTCTATTAAAATTTGTTTTCTTATAGGTCACCACGCTCAAAAAAGGTAACTTGAATTAATATCAAAGAAAAAACTTGAATATCCCCATTCGACTTGCAGGCCTTTAAAACCTATTGAAATACCTTTTCTCTATTAAAATTTGTTTTCTTATCATTATTGTTATCTTATCATTATTGTTATCTTATTCATTAATATCAATGAAAAACCTTGAATATCCCCATTCGACTTGTAGGCCTTTAAAACCTATTAAATACCTTTTCTCTATTAAAATTTGTTTTATATCGGTCACCACGCTCAAAAAGTGTAACTTGAATTAATATCAAAGAAAAAACTTGAATATCCCCATTCGACTTGCAGGCCTTTAAAACCTATTAAAATACCTTTTTTCTATTAAAATTTGTTTTCTTATAGGTCACCACGCTCAAAAAAGGTAACTTGAATTAATATCAAAGAAAAAACTTGAATATCCCCATTCGACTTGCAGGCCTTTAAAACCTATTGAAATACCTTTTCTCTATTAAAATTTGTTTTCTTATCATTATTGTTATCTTATCATTATTGTTATCTTATTCATTAATATCAAAGAAAAACCTTGAATATCCCCATTCGACTTGCAGACCTTTAAAACCTATTAAATACCTTTTCTCTATTAAAATTTGTTTTATATCGGTCACCACGCTCAAAAAGTGTAACTTGAATTAATATCAAAGAAAAAACTTGAATATCCCCATTCGACTTGCAGGCCTTTAAAACCTATTAAAATACCTTTTCTCTATTAAAATTTGTTTTCTTATCATTATTGTTATCTTATCATTATTGTTATCTTATCATTATTGTTATCTTATTCATTAATATCAATGAAAAACCTTGAATATCCCCATTCGACTTGTAGGCCTTTAAAACCTATTAAATACCTTTTCTCTATTAAAATTTGTTTTATATCGGTCCCCACGCTCAAAAAGTGTAACTTGAATTAATATCAAAGAAAAAACTTGAATATCCCCATTCGACTTGCAGGACTTTAAAACCTATTAAATACCTTTTCTCTATTAAATTTTGTTTTCTTATCGGTCACCACGCTCAAAAATTGTAACTTGAATTAGTATCAAAGAAAAACTTGAATATCCCCATTCGACTTGCAGGCCTTTAAAACCTACTAAAATACCTTTTCACTATTAAAATTTGTTTTCTTATCATTATTGTTATCTTATCATTATTGTTATCTTATTCATTAATATCAAAGAAAAAACTTGAATACCCCCATTCGACTTGCAGGCCTTTAAAACCTATTAAATACCTTTTCTCTATTAAAATTCGTTTTCTTATCGGTCACCACGCTCAAAAAGTGTAACTTGAATTAATATCAAAGAAAAAACTTGAATATCCCCATTCGAGTTGCAGGCCTTTAAAACCTATTAATTACCTTTTCTCTATTAAAATTTGTTTTCTTATCATTATTGTTATCTTATTCATTAATATCAAAGAAAAAACTTGAATATCCCCATTCGACTTGCAGGCCTTTAAAACCTATTAAGTACCTTTTCTCTATTAAAATTCGTTTTCTTATCGGTCACCACGCTCAAAAAGTGTAACTTGAATTAATATCAAAGAAAAAACTTGAATATCCCCATTCGACTTCCAGGCCTTTAAAACCTATTAAATACCTTTTCTCTATTAAAATTCGTTTTCTTATCGGTCACCACGCTCAAAAAGTGTAACTTGAATTAATATAAAAAAAAAAACTTGAATATCCCCATTCGACTTGCTGGCCTTTAAAACCTATTAAAACACCTTTTCTCTATTAAAATTTGTTTTCTTATCATTATTGTTATCTTATCATTATTGTTATCTTATTCATTAATATCAAAGAAAAAACTTGAATATCCCCATTCGACTTGCAGGCCTTTAAAACTTATTAAAATACCTTTTCTCTATTAAAATTTGTTTTGTTATCATTATTGTTATCTTATTCATTAATATCAAAGAAAAACCTTGAATATCCCCATTCGACTTGCAGGCCTTTAAAACCTATTAAATACCTTTTCTCTATTAAAATTTGTTTTCTTATCGGTCACCACGCTCAAAAAGCGTAACTTGAATTGATATCAAAGAAAAAACTTGAATATCCCCATTCGACTTGCAGGCCTTTAAAACCTATTAAATACCTTTTCTCTATTAAAATTTGTTTTCTTATCGGTCACCACGCTCAAAAAGTGTAACTTGAAATTATATCAAAGAAAAAACTTGAATATCCCCATTCGACTTGCAGGCCTTTAAAAACCTATTAAAATACCTTTTCTCAAAAAATAGAGTTAGATCATTCAAATTTGGTACATCGAGGTTTTCGATACCTACAAATCGATTGCGGATATTTTTGATATATTCTCATTGCGGATATATTCTCATTTATTCAATAAAAGAAAAAATTTGTTTTCTTATCTGTCACCACGCTCAAAAAGTGTAACTTGAATTAATATCAAAGAAAAAACTTGAATTAATATCAAAAAAAAAAAATACTGCATAAATAAAATAAATAAATAATTATAATTGCATAAGTTGATAAAAAATGCTATGCAATAGCTTTACCGTGGCAGTCCTCGAGTGCCACACGTATTTTTTTTTTCTTTTGTTGCAACCTGCATAAATTCCAACTGCACAATTTTGCAACAGATTCATTTTTTGCCTTAAATGATTTCGAAAACTTATGAATGTTTCACTTTGTGATAACTTTTATTATTTTTACGTACATAAATTACGTAGTCCTCAAATTAATATAGTTTTATTTATTTTTATTATATCGAAAATAGAATATAAATTCAACATATTAAATATGCATATGAATCAATAACTTATTGGTAAATAACAATGTGTTGCCACGAAACAAATATATTTCATCACATTTTTCCTGCGTTTTTTATTTTTCTGTTTAATCTCATAAAAATGTTTTAACCATTTATCGATCTCTACATATTTTCTTCTGAAAAGTGCCAAACTAATTTTAATAATCTGGTGTGTTACTCACACTACATTCTCTGACCCTGCATTTGAATAAAATAAAGAGAGACTGCAGATTAAGACGTGAAACCAATAAAGTAAGATAATAAAGTTCATTCTATATTAAAAGTAATCTAAATTAGGTTTACGGACAATTTTATTAGACATATAATTCTGTGTGAGGGGAGCTACCACCCTCTCAACCCCCTTTTATTTATAGTGCCTAAATTTATTAATAAATAAGTAAAATTCAAGACTGTTATTAATTTGCCTTGAAATTTGCCATTCTTGATCAAATTTTCAGTGGCAACTACATACCAACTTCAAAATACCGCGTTGGGGACATAATCTCGCGGGACAAAATCTCGCTGGACAAAATCTCGCTGGACAAAATATAAATATCGCGTGGACTAAATAAGCTCCTTCGGACAAATATCTCGCGGGTACAAAATATAGCTATATAGGACAAAATTTCGTAGGGACAATATCTCGCCTCCCAACAGGACAAAATCTCGCCTTGATAAATGAATAGAGAGCAAAATAATGTGAATAATGATTGAGTTGGAACCGGAGAAAATGACACATTTTAGAGCATTTTTCTTTGAATAGTGTGGCAATTGTGAGTAATATTAAATAAAATTTCTTGACAAGACATATATACTTACCTCACTCAGAGCACTGACATACAGACAAACTCTTGAAAATGTTTTTTTTTTTTTTTTTTTTTTTTTTTTCAATTTTTCTTAAAAGGTGTTAAATATTATGTTTATTACATTGAAAGGAACGTAATGTTATAATTTTTAATTCAGGTTTGTTAACGGTATTTAATTTTCATGTCAGTAGTGATGCAAAGTGTTTTTAAAGCGTATTTCAAAAGTTGAAAAGCAAATAATAATAATAATAATAATAATAATAATCCCGCAAAATTCAATGTAGATAAAATAATAAAATTCCATTCCATGATATATAGGGTAAGTGCACCAGTGATTGACCCTTTTAGAGCAATCTCTGATGTTTTTAATGTTCTAGTCATCAGAAAATATTTTTAGAAATCTATTTTTAGTAGTATATATGGCTTGAAAGACATTCAGAACCACATATATGTTAAAATATATACATTTGATAACATTTTTTTTTTTTTTTTTTTTTTTTTTTTTTTTTTTACGAATTTTTATTTGACGCCCACTCAATGTTCCAATAATTGACACTGCCAGTTTATCATTTTATCAGTAATTGGCCCCTATGTTCTAGTGTTTGACACTGCTAGTTATTCATTTTACCAGTTATTAGCACCCTATGTTCCAGTGTTTTACATAAAATGTTAAAATTCTTATATGGAAAATATATGATTTTATTATTTTTTTTTTTTAATATGTATCCACATTATATTAATCATGACTTTCTAAATTCAAATAGATAAGAAACATGAATATAACACTTGGAATTCTATAATTAAAATATTTCGGGATATAATTAGCGTAAGCTAAATAATATTACACTCTGAGACTTTTGAATTAAATTTTAATGGTGTGTAGTGTTAGGGTTAAAGCCAGTTGACTAAAAGAGGGTCCTAGACTTGAGTGGTGTACTCTCTGTAGAAAGCGTTTCTAAGTGTTACATATTCCTTTTTATTTGAGTTTTGGAGAAAACCATAGTAAACTCCAAATGTATATGTCGACGAAAGCGATCTGGTATCGAACTTGAAAATTTCCGCCTACTAGCTTCCAGATATTTAAATTTTGATATTCCATTGATCAGAACATTTCAGAATTTTTCAATTGTATTTATAAAACTATTTTTGTGATAATTTTATGCAATGTTTTCCATAGTGTTGAAATTCGCCATCATAAATAAATAAATAAATAAATAAATAAAAAATAAATAAATAAAATATCCTAAGTTTCATTTTACATCCCATTTTAATAATGTTTGTTTTCATGTTTAAATAATGGATATTATTAAAGTTAAATTACGCATCATACGATGGATTGGGCCCCACCTGTGAAAATTTGCACGAGCCGCCACTGTATATATATATATATATATATATATTAGCAATTTATTTTATGGCATCGGTTGAACAGTTTTTTAAAATTTGCTAAATTGGTGCGGCATCACGCTTTGTAGCAAACTTCCAGTAAACATAATAAAATATCTTTGAAATGAGCAAAATTTGAAACGTATTCCAAAAAATATCGCCAAAACAAATTTAGCGCCAAGCAGTGCATTAAACTGTGTTTCAACTCTTAGTATATTAAAGAGAAACATAAGTACAATTTCATACCAAAATCTAAAAAATAATTAAAAATTATAATATTTGAAATAATTTAAAATAAATGAGCTAATTAAAAAAAAAAATAAGCTTTTATGCATAAAATGTATGTATATTTATACTATAAAAATGTTTGCTCAATAATAAAAAATAAATAAAATTCACAAATATTCATGTTTTTCTATATTTAAAAACTATACTATAACATGTTTATCATGGTTATTCATTTACTTAAAACTTCTAAAATGGGAAAAGTAACAGACATTTAAAATAATTTTTTCGCGTATTTATATACTTTGAGACATATTTTGTATTTTATGTGTTCGTCTAATTTAAAACATTCTAGATATACTCCCACTCCTTAAATGTCAATCAATTTTGATTTTTGTATTTCTTAATATTCTTTTTTTGATTTTCCACTCTTAATTAAAAATAGGACATAGGTATATTTTCTCAAGATGCAATGAAAAAATACCATAAAAAAGAAAAAATATCGCTAAGATTTATACGCATATCACGCCTCTCTTGAAAATTATTTTTAATGACAATATTAATTATGTTAATAATTTTAAAAATAATTTTAAAAAAAATTACAATATGTATTTAGTTTATAGAATGCGATTCAAAAATAATGTTCACATATTTCCATAGATTTAGAGACATGGGCTAAATTTTCTCCTCCTAATGCCAGTCGTTTCCCACTTCAAAAAATAAATCCAAAATACCATGATAAATCATTAGGAGTATTAGTTATATATTGAATTAGAAAAGTTCATTTTTATAGTAGTTTCAAATAAGTTTTAATAACCTGTTGTATTATAAAATCGGTCCATATCAATTTTTAAAGTATGCAGATATTAACAAATGGATGTTAAAACATTGCATTCTAAAAGCATTTCTGCTAAATACTATAAAGCCAGATCTTTTGATTATCGAAAAATGTAGCCACAAATGTAATTTGAAAACAGCAACGCATAGCTTGTAAACTGCCTTCATTCTTATATTAATGAATTTGAAATTAACTTTTATGATGTTTTGAAAATTCATCATCGTCACCTTCTTCAAGAATTAGTCTGGAAACCTGCTACGGCTTTTTGGTATAACCATCGTTTTCTGTGTCTACCGCGGTCTCGCTTGCCCCTTGGAATGCAGCAGAAGGCAGTTCTCGGTAGTCTTCCGCATGTTATACACTGGGTACGATTTTTCCAATTAGTGCGGTATTCACTGAAATTATTTTAAAAGTTTTTATAGGAATATACAAACGATTTTAAGTGCTATAACATAATTTAACGTTAACACATTAGCTGCCACTGAAAATTATATTTTCATACTCTGAAGATTTTAAAAATAAATCAAGTAACTTATGATAGTCAACCGACGTCCCTGAGCATTGCTGACATACGATGTTGTAGCATTTCGTGCGGTGAGCGCGCGATAATAACCTCTCTAATAATAATATTTGTAGCGTTTTAATAACCTACTGAAAATTGTCTCACAGATTTCTTCTGTCTCATCCATTAAATTTCATTAAAAATGAGTTAAACTCTATATATTTTATTATTTGTTTTAGCTACAGTGTGGCTATTAAATACTGTAACACTCCCAAAATTCGGATTTAATTTTCATCATTTGTTGAAACAATTTATCCTATTTTTTCTGTGATTGGCAACCTTGCTTTAGCGCAGACGATTTTTTTAAAGGAAAAAGTTTATGGAATTTTTTAAGTACGGAAGCTAAAAGAATAATAGTTAAATAGTTCTTTGATCGTGGATTTTCTGCAGGTGAAATCTTTAAGCAATTAAAATGTCTTGGGTTTAATAGGGTATTTATATAAAGGGCAATAAATCGATTATTGGAGACTAATAGCTGCAAAGATAAACCTCGGCCTGGTCGTCCACGCTCGGCTCGCACAAAAGAGAGCATAAAAAGAATTCGTGGAAATATACGAAGAAATCCTCAACGTGCTGTAAATGAAATGGCTGCAGAAGATAATGTGAGTCGTAGAACTATGCAAGTTATCGTAAATAAAGACCTGAGATTTCGTCCTTATCGCAAAAAAAAAAATTCAATGTTCGACTAAATCACGAAGAATTAAAAAGGTTACAAACATATAAGTAATTGCTTAAATGGCACGATAAAAAGAGAGTTGATAGAATAATATTTCCCGATGAGAAACAATTTTACACTGAACAATGTTATAATGCCAAAACTGATGTCGTATATTCAATACCTATCAAGGATATACCTTAAAACATTCGAACAGTCAAGCGCTTTCAAAACAAGAGTTCTGCTATGATTTGGGGAGCAGTCTCAAACAATGGAAAATTGTCTCTGAAATTCATTGATAAAAGGGTCAAAATCAATGTTGAGTTTTACAAACAGGGCATATTGGCAACACATTTATTGCCATATGATGACAGATTATGTCATAAAAAAGAAATGGATATTTCAATAAGACTCTCCACCTTCACATGGAGCAAAATCAACACAGGATTGGCTTCATGACAACAGTCCCAAATTTATCAAGCAAGAAGATTAGCCACCTTCATCACCGGATCATAATCCATTACATTATTGCATCTGGGGTATTTTAGAGACTAAAGTGAATGCTAAATAACATAGAATTTTGGACTCACTTAAAGCTTTAATATTGCAAGAATAGGACAAATTACCTCTAAAAATGATTCGTGCCGCAATCGGACAGTGGCGCAATAGATTATCTTTATTAATCGATAAAGATGGTGGATCGTTCATGTAACAGTTTATAAAATTTGAGATGTGAGAAATCGAAAAGTTGCACAATGGGTGTGGTATCAGTTTCTAGGTTGGTTAATAAATTAAATAAATTAAATTTCCATAAAGAATGAATAAGGTAATTAAATTTGTTATATCAAGTTAAGGCTGAAATAAAAATTTTGGGATATTTTAAAACCACACATTGAAAAATCAGGAAAATGCGTAATTAAGTATATATATTACATGTGTATATATTGTGATAATAGACTTTTTTTTTATTATTGCTGTTTAATAAATAATAATAAATGGAAAGGTTTGTTTCTCTGTGTGTCTGTTCATGCATGCGTTCAGCTCCTATTGAACGTAGAAGTACAAAAACTGACATACGGGTGTTCAGAGGCCTTCCGGAGGGGATAGTGAAAAAAGTATGTAAAAATTTTAATTAGTTGCAGAGATATTAATTAAAACGATAACCAATGCCATATAATAAACGAGTCAATTCTGAGTTTAAGAAGCGTTCAAGGTGCGTTAAATGACCAAATAAATTACAAATATTGCTCTAATTTTTTTAAGTTTAGTGCCAAATGAAAGAAGCAATTTTTCTTAATCCAGGTGTGCAACTTCCATATCGATTTGACAATTAGAATATAAATTTATCACACTACAGTGGCAAATTTAGATGATATTACATATTAATTATTACATATTAATCTACATATTTTAACAGAGAATCAATCGGTCGGGAACAAATTTGATTTTCACACTCTCAGAAATAATATACTCAATTTTAACGATTCAGACATCCTCGGGCTTAACTTCGTTGTTTTTGATAAGCATTTCGTCAAGCGATCACGTGATTTTTGAGGAAACGTGAACTCTCAAATATTTGACGAAGCTGTTTACTCACAATAGCATGTACTAGCTTTCCTTACTGCCATGCTGAGTTTTTTCCTGTGTTGTTTGGACTTTACGTTACAATGACTTTTATTTGCCGGCCTGGTGGTTCGATCGGTAGGGCGCTGCCCTCTGGATTCCCACGTCCCGGGATCGAATCGCGGTGCGAGCATGGATGTTTGTGATGTCCTATGTCTACAAAATATTGTGTGCGCTTGTTTCTGTGAATTTCTGTAAAAATATGGACCAATTGAGACAAAAATCATTGTAACTATAGGTCTTAAAGTTGTCAAATAAATGTCCAAATAATTTTTATTTTTTTGCTCTGTTTTATTTATATTTTCATTAAATATAATTAGGATTTAATGCCTAAAGCAACGAACTTTGCAAGTAATTTTATAATTCTATAATTTGTATATCAATCTGTATCACGAAACTAGGATGAAAAAATGTATCTTTACTTTTGACGAAATTTGTATGTTCAAACAAGTGACGAAAGTAATTTTCTCAATTTGACGAAATAAGAAAGAAAAAATATTTTTTTTATTTTTGACGAAATTCGTATTTTCAAATAGATAACGAAACAAATTTCGTCAATTTGACGAAATGTTCGCTCGGAGCATATCCCTAGAAACACTTTCGTCAAAAATGAAGAAATTTTCGTGAAATTTAAGTATCCATTTCCGAGAGTGCAGTTTTCTACATACCACGTGACAAACTACTGGAATTGAAAATAGCATTTTTTTTCTTCCTTCCAATTTTAAACTGATTTAAGTGGGAATTGGTAATCGCCAATGATTACTGCTCATCTGTCTCTAGTTCAAAAGTCTAAGACGTAGCTTTAAAAACAAGAATTTTAAAGAAATAAAATTTATTTAAATTCATTTTTCTTTCATCTGTTTATATAAAAAGCGAAAAATTCCTTTTAAAGAAGAAATATTTTTTTCCCCTATTTTTCTTTTTTGAAAAGGGGAGTTTAAAAGCCCTGATGAAGATTCTTTCAAATTTTCAAATATATATATATATATATACATGCATATATATTGGCTACGCTAAGTTTTATTATTATTATTTTTTTTTTTTTTTACATGTTTTATAGTGCTACCTTTTGGCCGATATGCGCGCAAATTAAAATTTGAGCTAGAAATTTGTCACTTGATACACAGCGCCATCTGCCGACCGATTTACATACAGATTTTAAGCCATTCTGATTAAATATTTTTGGCATAAAATAAAATTACCCGAGTTTAATTTATTGTTTATTTATTAAAAGAAAGTGAGAGATACATTTTTCCAACGCTGTAATGTTCAATAGAAGATGGGATATAGCCTAAATGTTAAAATATGTAGAATAGTAGCTCTAACTTTCAGGCGATATTCACCAAAATGCGCTATAAAATTTTAGATATAACTTTCCTGTGAGCGGGGAAAACTGAAGATTATCAACGGAGCGTAAAAGCCTGCCGATATGAATACAAAATTTTAAATGTCGCTAATATGGCCTTGAAAAATTTCATATTGTAAGGTTTTTGAGTCAAAGGTCATTTTCACGGTGAGTGAACTAACTATTTCAAAGGAAGGGGCAGAATAGGGCGCCACAGGCACAGAGGAGCGGGAATTTGCTGCGGTCAGAATTCCCAACGATCATTTGCACGGTCAGCGAAACGGCTGTTTCAGACCCTGAAACGGGAAGAGCACTCGTCGCAGGCGCTACCGAGAGGGAATTTACTATAGTTAAACTTTCAATAAAGCTATTTGCATTATGTGCCAATAAGTTGTTGCATGTCCTGAAACGAGAAGAAGGTGCTACCGATTGAAATTTTCGTATGGCCATATTTTTCAAGAATCGCGAACCAGTTGGTCACCGTCGGCGGCTATTTATAGAATTAAAGAAGTTTCTTAGTTGTATTAGAAGGAATAATTTTACATTTCGTTACCTATAATAAGTTAGTATATGAATTATAAAACATTATTTATAGGAAAAATAACTTGAAATGAAAAATATTAACTTCGGTATTAAATATACTTTCTTAATAAAGTATGTTTACTACTGAATTTCCATATTAAATATATATTTATATTAATATGTAATATATATTACTTTGTATAATATTATATAAATCTATCATTAAAAGCAAACGAGAAATATCTTTAAAAAGTTACTTTTTTAATGTATGAAAAGTTTCTCATACTTCAATGTTTTAACTTATTTTTTCTTATTGTTGTTATTACTTTGGTTATTATTATTATTATTATTATTATTATTTAATTTTTTTTCTTAGTAGGGAAGGCATGTACAGTGACATCGGTGTTACGCACATGATAACAAAAGATGGCATGTTGATTCCCACTCCTGGCGTGCAGTATGCTAATTTGAACCCTTCTTTGACAAGACATATGTAAGTCCATCATTTTCATACTTTGAACGCATTAAATTTATTTATAAACATTTTTTCATGTTCTAAAATACTGAGCCGGCCTGGTGGTTCGGTCGGCAGGGCGCTGCCGTCTGGACCCTCAGGTTCCGGGGTCGAATCCCGGTGCGAACATGGATGCTTGTGAAGTCCTATGTCTACAAAATATTATGCACTTGTTTCTGTAAATTTCTATAATATGGATCAATCCAGACAAAAGTCATTGTAACTATAGATCTCAAAACTGTCAAAATAAATGTCAAATGTACATTTAACTGCCTTATCTAACATTTATTTGCAAAATGTGCTTCAAGACAGATTGCGGATTACGATATAAGAAAAGAAATACTGCATATGCCTATACTTTAAAAACAGTTTTAGAAATAGTTTTATTTGGCATATATTTTTGTGTGAAATGAGTTTCTGCCTCCTCAGCCTCCTGTTTGAATATAGTGTCTACATTCATAAAAATTTACGGGTGTTCTCAAACGTATTTTCTTTCCAAATCATTTAGACAATTAATACATACGCCACTACTAAAATTTTAGCAATGTTTGTAAAGAATTGCAAGTTGCACTCTCCTTTCATCTTCGAAATACCAAACTTAAATTTCTAGCAATTTTGTTTTTAAGTTATGCTGAAAAAAGATATGTATACATATCGATTGCTAAATACATGATTTTCATATTCACAGGAACACAAAGTGCGCAATATAGCAGAAAATAAACGTTAAATATAAGATTTCGAACAATGTTTTGCCTACCATATGGCTATGAAAATGTAATTGTCATTCCTAAACAACTTTCCTGGACTTCGTGAATTTAGTAAAGTTCTCCTATCAGTTAGGGAAAAGTAGGTGAAAATGGAATTACCATTTCTATTTGAACTCACCATAATAAACTGAAGCATTTTGAAATACAATATATTAAAATCACACAATCAACTGATAGGGAAGAAAATCATATTTATTGAAATTTATTTTTCCGACTGAGTGAAAATAATGCCTGGACCAGGAGTCGAACCCCAGATCTTTGACTTACCAGGTCAAGGCTCTACCAATTGAGCTATCCAGCCGACAACCGGTGGACACTACTCACTCAGACAACCTTTAGGCAGAAACATCTGGTCTATCATGTAGATAGCTCAACAGAAATAAGCCGCAGGTAAAGGAAAACACCACTAAACAATGGGAGAAAGAAATACAATATATTAAAATCACACAATCAACTGATTGGGAAGAAAATCATATTTATTGAAATTTATTTTTCCGACTGAGTGAAAATAATGCCTGGACCAGGAGTCGAACCCCAGATCTTTGACTTACCAGGTCAAGGCTCTACCAATTGAGCTATCCAGCCGACAACCGGTGGACACTACTCACTCAGACAACCTTTAGGCAGAAACATCTGGTCTATCATGTAGATAGCTCAACAGAAATAAGCCGCAGGTAAAGGAAAACACCACTAAACAATGGGAGAAAGAAATACAATATATTAAAATCACACATTCAACTGACTAGGAAGAAAATCATATTTATTGAAATTTATTTTTCCGACTGAGTGAAAATAATGCCTGGACCGGGAGTCGAACCCCAGATCTTTGACTTACAAGGTCAAGGCTCTACCAATTGAGCAATCCAGCCGACAACCGTTGGACAATGGACCGGTGGACCTCCCTAAAGGTTGTCTGAGTAAGTAATGTCCACCGGTTGTCGGCCTGGATAGCTCAATTGATAGAGCCTTGACCTTGTAAGTCAAAGATCTGGGGTTCGACTCCCGGTCCAGGCATTATTTTCACTCAGTCGGAAAAATAAATTTCAATAAATATGAAGTATTTTGGATCATTCCGGTTTCTACAATTGCAAACTCTCAAGTACTGTTAATGTGTTTTCCTGGTTTTATGCTACAAAATATAGAGTTTGCATGCGGATTTTTTGGTTAACACGTTGAGTGCCACGCAAATTCTTAAAATCCATTAAAGTTCCATGATGATTCCTCCTGTAATAAATGAAAATTAAGCAAATTTTTAATAAATTGTCAATCATTAAATAGGATATTTTTAGTTTTATATCCTATTTTATATCCGTCACCGATGGTTGACGCGGCTTTATATCATATTTGACACTGTCAACCACAGATGACGGACAAGGCGCTCAATGTTTTAATTTTTTATTGGTACTGCTTTTACTTTCGGGGTAAAACTTTCACTGAAATGTTTGAAGTATAACATGTTAAGGACAAACAATGTATACTATGTTAGTTTAATATGAACCGAGCGGGTATTATGGAATAGTTAAAAAGAGAAAGATGGCACATCCATTTCCTTGAAGGATAATGTGGAATAGGGTAATATTTTTGAAGAAAGTCATAACTAATTACAACATAAATATTTGTTTTCAAATTATTATTGGAAATAAATAGCATTGAAAAAATTATCAACATTCAAGTTTTACAAAAATAGCAAATAACGTGGAAGAGCTGGTATTCCATATTACCAGAATGGTCATCTTAGAGAATAACTCAACTTCAACCTCCTGGTGGTAGAAAAAAGTTCATGGAAGTCTGTCTACTAACTAACTCAACTCCCCTACCGTAAATAACACTAGATTATCACTCATTTTACTGTTTCTTAAATGGAATATAGGATTCGTAATACTTACCTCCAAAAATTTTGATTTTTGATAAACCAAAGAAGTTTAATGACACAAAATCTGCTCTACCCACTGACACAAGGTGAACTACACTGTAAAAAAAATGTCCTACTTGCTGCCAGAAATTCTCTGTAATTTGAGAAAATTCGCGTAATTAACGAAAAAATTACGCTGTCAGAACGTATTTCCTCAAATTACAGAGAATTTCTGGCAGCAAATAGGACATATTTTTTACAGTGTACCGTTTACATGTGATGCCCTTTGAAGACATATGACGTGATTCCGATAGGTTACATCACCGTACAGGAGAGATATAATAGTATTCCATTTTATCCGACTTTTCCAAATCCAGAGTAAAATTTTAACAGTGTATTCCAGGGTACCACAAATTATTCCAGAGTAAAATTTTAACAAATTAATAATTTGTTAAAATTTCACTCTCAGATATTATGTTTTATAACTATTTACACGTCATTAGAAATGCCAGTATATAAAATAATGAAAGCAAAATTATTTCGGTAGTGTTAAGCATACCATCATCAGTGCAGGAACGATAATCTTAACGCTACCGAAACTGCAGTTTGCTTTTAATATTTTTTACATTAGCATTCACAGCGTTGTGTAAATTTTTATACTTCTGTTCAACGTCAAGTCTGTTATATATACGTTGTTAAAAATTTCAGTTCAAACTTTAACTGCTATATAGAGTAAAGTTATAAGCAGTTCCATAATGTAGTACAACTTCACTTTTTACTTTTTGCGATTGAATTTCAGTTGTACCAAAGCTTGGAGCTACCATACATCCACTCACAAGGGAAGTATTTCAGCGTGCATGCAATTCTAATTCCCTGTGTATACAGGAGATGGCGCCACAAACGCACTGAAAATCACCGGCTGTAAGCCGGAGAGAGTAAATAAAATTTGTGAAAAGAGATCGTGTGTGATTATGGCATTCAAAACGAACATTCATTACAAGAAGAAAAGACTTATTTTTTCAATTAATCACTAACCAGATGTTTCTATAAGAAAGTTCGTTGAAGTGTATCCTTTTCAGAAGAGAGAAAAATCTATTATACAGTCCAAGAAGTGTGAATCAGTAAAGTTCTTTTTGAAATCAAACCTAACTTAAATTATATGGCGTGGTCGGAATCGGAAACATAGGGTAAAGTGCAAATTTTGTACAAGAACTCATCCATGAGTCAAAATAAGACACTAGAAAATTTAGCCCTTTTATCAAAATAAACGAAACATAATTAGCGGGAAAGGAAGCGTGGCACAGTGCCAGTGAGTTTGACTTGGGACAAGAGGGTCTTCAGTTCGATCCCTGTTTCAGTCGATTTTTTTTTTTTTTTTTTTTTTTTTTTTTACATGGTACCAATATTTAGTTCGACATAAAATTACCAAATCATGGTAAAAGGTTAAACCATCGGGTGGTCGCAGCTACTTCAGTACCGAGTTTTGGTTCAAACTAACACCAAATTTTTAACAGTGTAGATTATGTTTTATTAGATCTTATAGAAAACTATCTTTATTCATAAAAGCAACTATAATTCCTTACTATTAAAAAATACATTATACTTTTCTACGTATACAGTTTTCTAAAAGTAATCTATTTTCATATGTTTCAAACATGTTGTAGTATACTTCAAGTTAATTTATAATAGTACATTTTTAATTACATAGTTCTTTTTCAAATAATACATATCAAATTCGAAATGTAAAACATACATTTCTTATTCTGTAACAAATAAATACATTAAAAAAAATCTGCAAAACTTCATAGTCTATCTATATATTGGATTAAGAAAAATGTTTTTCAATTGAATAGAACATTTAAATTAATATATATATATATTCTACATGCAAACTTTTGTCCAAATACGAACTTTCATGTTATTAGAACCAAAAATTTTTAATTGACGTTTAACTCTCCAGCGATATATATACACATAATTAGTTTTTAAAAACCAAAAGTCTGACATGTATTATAATCTTACCTTGATTTTATCCTTCAGGGTTTTATTAAAATAAATTTATTTCTAAATTTTACAACTCGTAAATTTATTCATTACCTAGAAACGCGGTGTCTTTCCTAGATAAAATAAATAGATTTAATGATAAATGACAGAAAGTAAAGCTGTGGGAGTAGCAAGCGTGTATTATGTCAACAAAGAATCTTTACCTTCACACCTACCTGATTTTCGGCCAAACATCCACCCGACCTTTGATTTTTCGCACAGTGCTTGAGCATATTCTCAAGACAAAGTATAGCAATTTGTAAATCGATCTGAAACTTATTATTATTATTTTGCATTAATAGGCCTAATCTTTTAGGATATGCATCGTTTGAGCCAGAAATTTGTATGAATACTACATTTTACTTGCATTATTCTCTTTTTTTTTTTTTTTTTTTTTTTTTTTTTTTTTTTTTTTTAGAACTGAGGACTAACTCTACGGATTTTTACGATACCAGTTTTACGATAGCTGTACATTTATCGAAAATATAATTGAATAATTTGAAAGCAATGTTATAATTTGAAAAAAAAAAAAAAAAAAACTAATAGTCCTCCATACTAAACTAAATTCTCCTTTTGCTAGAATTTCAACAGTCTTTTTAAAATAATAATAATAATAACTATCAGTTTTAAAAAGGATAGTATCGAAAAAGTTTTTTTTTTTTTTTTTTTTAATTAAATAAAAAATAAAATAAGATTTATAAATGGACAATATTTAAGCTCATGGACTCAGTTCAATGATATAAGAAAAAATGACAACATTAGTCTAATGAGATTTTTTTTTTTTTTTTTTTTTTTTTTAAGGATTAATACATAAAATTATTATTTGAGAAAACTACGAATTATGGAATTATGGTTTAGCAAAATTTTCATAACAGCTTAATGAAAAGTGGTATTGTTAGTTAAATTGTAGACTTTATTAGTACGGAGGACTATTAGTCTCAATCTGCGGAAAAAACGTAGTCGCCAGTTTTACGATGGTTGGACATTTATCGAAAACATAATTGAACAATTTTAAAACGATGTTATAATTAAAAAAAAAAAAAAAAAAAACTAATACTCCATCGTACTAAACTAAGTTCTGCTTTAGCCAGAATTTCATCAAAATCTTTTTTTTTTTTTTTTTTTTTTTTTAAGGGGAAAAAAAAAAGATAAAATATAAAAATTTTGACCTTCTCACCCTTCCCCCCCCCCTCTAAAAAAAGAAAAAAAAAAAAAACTCTCTTGATACTGATTATTATCAATTTTTTTTCTTTTCTTTTTCTTTCAAAAATATATAAAGAAATAAATAAGTAAAGAAATAAATAAAAAGATTTTGATGAAATTCTGGCAAAACCAAAATTTAATTTGGTATGGAGGACTATTATTATTATTATTTTTATTATTATTATTATAACATAACTTTCAAATTATTCAGTTATATTTTCGAGGAATTTTCGATTTCGATAAGTGTTCAACTATCGTAAAACTATTATCGTGAAAATCCGCAGATTGAGACTAATAGTTCTCCGTACTAAAAAGAAAATCAATAATAATCAGTATCGAAGCGAACAGTACCGAAAAAGTTGAAGAAGCCCTTTATTTATATATTTATTTATTTATTTTAAAGTAGTTAGAAAACATTAAATAAATAATGTATGTTAAAGTATAATAGTTAGTAACATTATTCATATAGGAATATATCTTTCATATTTTTACATAAATTAAATGCATCATAATGTTTTATTAATGTCTCTTATGAAAGTTTTAAACTTTAAATAAAATTTAATATTTTGAGTGCTAATTTTTAAAATTACATGGTCATTTTTTCGACTCTAAGATGTCTGAAGAGGTTTGACTTTAACTTAAGTGCAAACGAATTTCAGAAAAGAGAAGATTTCAAATTAAGGAAAACTTTAAATTAATATTAAGATTTAAGAAAAAAATAAGATTTTTTTTTTTTTTTTTAATATTAGTAAATGCGTCTAGTTCTCCATTTTGTAAAACGAAAAGTTTAATTAAGTTTGTTTTAACATTTACCAGTTTTCAAAACAACGAAATAACTAGTATGTTGTAGCCACCCCACGACATTCATCTATATTATCCCATACAAATTCACTTAGTAAAAATAATTTATTAAAATTATTATTTAAAAAACAATTATCTACCATGATAATGCAGATGATTTCCATATTAGAGAAGTAGTATAACACTAAATATCCAAAAAAGTCCATTTTATTCTCAATATTAAAAAAATAAATAAAAATTACGATTTTTTTTTTCTATTGTTTTGCGTTAAGCGTTAAAAAAAAAAAAAAAAAAAAAAAAAATTCTTTGTTTTAAATTATCACAGATCTATAGTTCAACCATTCGTTTTAAAGGTACTGACGAGACCTTTCGAAAGATACCCATCTTGAAAATTTACTCTCCCCGCTTAAGGGAGATACTTCCCATCCAGGGGGGAAGTGATGCCCCCACATGCACATTTTTTTTCCTAGTTAACTACTATTATTAACAATAATTCATATTATTTTACAATCACAAGTTAAAATTAACTCTCATTATGTACATTTATACGAAATTTCGTCCTATACTGTCATGTTAAAAATTTAGAAAAAATGCAATTACAGCGCCACCTGTTGAGCGATTGATCCCCAAATCTAATCAACACCAATTTTTGTCAGGGTCCAACTACGTACCATGTTTGGTTGAATTTCGTTCATTGGTTCGTGAGATACAGCGTCCACAAAATGCGTGATACACATACACAGACAGATATTTTCTAAAAACTATCAAATCGTGTTCAGGACATCACAAAACGTGTAAATCCATCGAAAACCCGAGTTCGAAAACTTTCACGAATCCAATATTTTCTCTATATTACATATAGAAGAAAGTAAAAACATATATAATGGTTCTTAGATTAATTTATTAAACATGAGAAAAAAAAAAAAAAAAAAAAAAACTTAAATGTATTAAAATATAAATAACTTTTGTGTTTTTTTTAGGGATTCTCTTACTTCTACCGATAGGCGTATCAACCAAGGTGCTGACCATATGTATTATGCTGAAATGGTAAATATAACATTATTTTCATTACGAAGCATATTTTCTTGGACAAAAAGTGATTAAAAATAACAGTTTCATTAAAACTAAAACTTATTTAAATTATTTGATTTTGAAGCAAATGATTAAATAATTGACATAATCAGATTTGTACCGTGAAAAATCTTACTATACAAATTATCACTTTTAGGCTTTCTTCACCTGCTGTTTTCCATTACACACTAGACTCATTTACGATGCATCAGAGACCAAGAGGTTATGCTTTCGAACCTCGCAGAGCAGAAGCTCCGGATTCGATCCCAGGTCGCACTCGTTGACTAAGCCGTTCGAAGTTTTTCCGTGGTTTGCCCCGAATCTCACGTAAATTCGGGTTAAGAAACTTTAAAAAACCAACATGAAGGGCATTCTATGTGGGAACCCAAATGTAGCCAAGCCACTACATCTAAAGCAACACCTTATTTGCAATTACCTTAATTATAACCTGATAGGCATAATCCAGTCCTTTTAATGTGACCACCCGCAACTTTTGGCGTCAACTTGAAATAATTAATCTTAGAAGAAAAGTGACTGCACTAACGGTACAGGGTATATAAAGGGCGTCAAAGGGAAAGCATTAAACCTAAGCATGATCATTGACTTTCGGGCTAAGGTTTGAAGCATTTCTGAAATGGTTATTTTTTTAAATTATTTCGCGTATCAACTTGGTAAAAGTAGTCCGTGCATGGTAAAAGTACATTATACAAAATCAGTGACATGGCAAATACGATGACCACGGTTATGGATGATAGAGGCGAACGACGGTTGCTGAGATGCGTTCCGACGAATAGATGTGCAAATCTTGACTAACTGACCAACCTGGTGAACCAAGGGCTATCAAAGTGTGTCTTCATCAATATTTCAGCAAACGTAGAGGCCTCTTCAGCAAATATCTGATTAAAGCACCTATGTTGATTTCTGTTGTTTGGGCTGGAACTGTCACACCAATACTGCAACTGGATTTCCACTGAGTGCAAAATATGGAATTTTCGCCCGTTTTATGTTCCATATAACAGATGAACTTTGGCGTATACGGTGTGAAATCTCTAAACGTAAACACCCTGCAACAATTTCGGGAAAAGTCCAAGCTGCAGGAAAGAGTATTAGGGTCTAGAGAATGTTTTTGTGGTCCGTTCATCACTGTGGAAGGCACGATGCATCAACAAAAGTACGCATATGTCTTTGGAACTATATACAAGCCTACACGCAAATTGTTTTTTCTCAGCAGGATGGAATCTACGAGAAAGACACTGCGAAGTGATATACAGTTCGCAGTCTACGTGCGTGGTACGAAGAGCACCAGGATGAGTATACTGTACTCCCCTCCAAACTTACCGAATTTAAACCCAATCGAGAACTGCTAGGACAACTTCAATTGAGTTGTTCGTGACATTGATCACCAGCTATGAACATAAGCGCAGCTTATCGCAACACTTGATTCTTCATGGTTGCACATCCCTGAAAGAACCTTCCAGAACCTCAATGATTCTCTTCTTACACGTCTCTCAGAGGTCCGCGCTGCGAAAGATTGGTATGCTGGCTTCTGATAGGTGGTCACATTAGTATGATTGGACTACGTATATATATATTAATAACAAAAATAAAATATTCATTATCGCTAAATTTTCTATTTTTTACATTGTTTAAAAACAAATATGTATATTTTCATAAAGTTAATTTCACAAAATACTTCTTACATTCATTTTTCACGCATTCATATATTTTGTCTTTTAAGCATAATGTTATTTTTCATATATTTAGTAAAAATTTGAACTCAAATATGAATTAAACACACAAAACATTTTTTTTTCTCTTTAGTTTTCTACATGTAAATATATATTGCCTCTTAATTCAGGCGTCATTGTTCACAACTTTCTTTTAGAAAATATAAAATACCTCAAAAGCTAAAACAAAAATCTACACTATTTACTATCTGAAATAAAAATATTATTAGTAAACGTAAATTATTTATTATAAAAAAATATAGATTCAAACAACTGCATGTTTTTTTTTTTTTTTTTTTTTTTTTTTTTTTATTATTATTGCACGTGGATAATGGCAAATTGTGGACACTACATAACTCTATTTTATGTGTTTGAGTTAATGGGGGGAGGAGAAGGCTTATTAATATGGTTTTAGAAAATGTGTGAAAGTAAATTGATAGCAGAAAACTTTGAGTCTTGTAAAACTGTCTCTAAAGAGAGACTGACTTTTAAAAAGTTTTTACAGTATTACAATCATTATTAAAATACTATCTATATCAGATTATGTATATATGTGTGTGTGTGTTCCAGTTGGCGTGATCAACGTTTTTCTGCCTTAGGGTTTTCATATGTACCCAGCGGCTTTTATATCATTCCTTCAAGGTTACAGTTATGTGTTACTTTTGAATTTATGCATTTATTGTAATTTAAGCTTAATAAAATGTTCAATAACAGGTTTTTCAGCAATAATTTCTTCAAATCAGTCTAGGAAAGGATCTAAAATTTTTATATTTCCATCCGATCCTATGAAATGAAAAACATATCTGTGATAAATGCACCAAACGGGAAATTTGTTGTCTTCTGAGGTAAAAGGATGGCGGCTTTTGAATCGGCCTGTATTTATAAAAGGGGCTCTAAGTAGAGTAGAGTGGGATTTTGCGTCACACTATAGCTGTGTATTTGGTAATTGTGATGGTCGGGGTTTCTCCCCTAAGGGTGTTCATCCACTCATTTTGAAAAATATAAAATAACTCAAAATTGAAAATCGGAAATTAGACATTATACAAGATCAGATCTTCTAAATAAATACCTATGAAAAACTCTTGTGCATCTAGGTCATCCTTCCATAAGCATAAACGTAATGACAAACATGCACTGAGGCGCTTTTAATTTTATTAACGATTTTTTTTTCTGTATGTTTACTGTCATGAGTCAATATCTAAACATTATTTTATTGCATAAAGGCTTTTAACATTTATCAATGCAAGGTGTATCCAATAAGCAGTTTTGATCACCTTTCAAATTGAAATTGCATAGAAACAGAATGGTACCTTTGTTGTGTTCCGTAACATTCAATTAACAGTAGTACAATGGTTTGTATTCTTCTAAACCCTGATAATTTTAATATCGACTATTGTTCGGTGCTTTTGTGGCAGGTCATTGTGCAGAGAATCAATATCCAATCGTTGTAAAATTTAGGTAAGTCAGTAGACGAAACTTGCACAATTTTAAAACAGGTATAATGGAGATGATATCAAGACCTTGGTAACAATGTACGCTTAGTTTAAAAAGTTTAATGGTGGGCGTGAAAGCTTCAAAAACGAGCACCGCAGTCAGCGGCCTTCAATCAGAAAAACGTGGACAAATATAGAAGCAATATGTGAACTATTACAGCAAGATTGGATACCATCACAATGCTGTCGGATGAATTAAATATCTCTCGGAAAGCTGTTCGCAAAATCGTAACCAGGATGTGAGAAAACGCAAAGATTTTATAGTTGGTTCCTCTTTCCGAATAGCGAAGAGTCTGGGGGTCACCGAAGCGGGAGAACCATCCCTTCCACGGAGGATCAAAATTGCGATGGCATGTCTCCGGACCATCTCTAGGGGTGAATCCCAGACCGTCGCCAAATGCCCATCTGCGCAGCACTAGTGCGACGTAAAACTCAACCAACCAACCCAATAGCGAAGCAAAAATAACAAAGAATGGAGTATTCAATCCACTATATTCCCCGGAACTGTCTCTACTGAACTTTATATGTTTCTTAACGTGTTGTTCTATATAGTTAAATATTTACAGGCATTAGATGTGTTCAAGTGACAGAGACGCGAGAATTACACGTGAACAAATGAAAGAGATTTTAAGATCGTTTTGTAAATTGTATAAACTTTACGCATAGTACATAATGATTAACGAGGACTCTTTTGACGAATTGTAAAATTTCCATATAAATCTAACTCAATATACGACTTATTTCATCATTCTTTCTATTTATTTCTCATACCTTCTAAAATTAAGATATTTGTTACATCCTTTATTTGAAATTAAAACATTTTCAGGGTGTTTATCATTAAAATATCAAATATGTAATATTTATTTTACACAGGAACGTATATCTGAAACTAAAGATTCACAGATGAAATGCCTCAATCTTATTCCCCAGCAGAAAGAAGATCAGGAAAGTAGAAAGCATAGTACAAAATCGAAAGCATGTTTCAGCAATTTTGAAGATAAAACTGGAGGATGTTCGTTATATAATGGGTAAATTTCAAATCATTCTTGTTCTGTTAAACTTATTTATTATCATGTCTTATATTACTTAAAATCACATCAAAATGTATAAAAAGTAATCTGAAATCTGAAATTAAAAAAAAAAAAAATTACAAAAAAGTGTTTACTATTAGATAAATTACTTGTTGCCTCGCATGTTAAATTTAAAAGGGGCAAACTTTACATATACAGTAGAACTTGGATAATTCGAAGCTGAAGGGACCAGAGAAAAATTCGAAATATCCAAAACTTCGAATTACATATACTATTTTGTCAAAAAGAAGAGATAAATTAAAAAAATAAAAATTAACGATGAAAATCTAACACATAAACTTTATACCTAAGAATACTGCCATATCCCCCCCCACTCCCATTAAATCAATATTTTTTTTACGAGCTTAATTATTCAACACTTTTTTAAAAAATAGTCAGATATTTTTTATTGCTTCATTTAGTACAATCTTTGTGTCATAGCATATGACTTCAACCTATCAATTGATACAAAAACAGAATCTTCTAGTCGGCAACAAAAGCATCCGAACACTAGCAAAAATTCCTATATAAAAAAGTAGAGTTAATACTGTTTTTTAAATAAATCCTTGTCAAATTATGTTCTTAGACTCTTAACTGTACATTAGACATGACTTTCAATTAAAAAAAACCTCGAAGTTCATGTATATGGACCATATCTTCTTCTGATGCACTAGGTAGGAAATGCTCTTGTACTTGTTCATCCTTCTTTTGAAAGACTGTTAAAAAAAAATAATAATGCACTTTAGCTGAGAAAAACCTCGGGAACAAATTTTACTGTAATATTTTAAAGGTAATCGTATGAAAAATTCGAATTATCCAAAATAGAATTCGAATTATCCATGATTTTTACTTTCTTCTATCTTCAATAGAAGAAAGTATTGGATTCGTAAAAATTTTCCATTTCGGGTTTTTGATGGATTTACACGTTTTGAGAGCTGTAGAACACGATTTTACCATTTTTAGAAAATGTCTGTCTGTCTGTCTGTCTGTCTCTGTGTGTGTGTGTGACAAAATTTTGTGGCAACTGTATCTCTGGAACTACTGCACAGAATTTCATACAAATTGGTATGTAGTTGCACCTTAACATAAATTAGTGCCTATCAACTTTTGGTAAAAATCGTCTTACAGGTTGCGTTGCCATCCCGCTTTTTCTAAATTTTTAACAGGGTGATATAGGGCAAAAATTTTCAAGATGGGTATCTTTCGAAAGGTCTCGTCAGTACCTTTAAAACGAATTGTTGAACTATATATCTGTGATAATTTAAAACAAAGTTATCGATTTTTTTTACTTTTTACGAAAAAAAACTTAGAAAAAAAAATCTTTTTTTTTTTTTCTCTCTCTCTCTCCTTAATTTTATCAAACTCCCACGGTTTCCGTGTTCTGACAAACTTAAACTAATTTTTGCTTTTTTCCCCTAATTTTGTCAAAGTCCTACGGTTTCCGTGTCTTGACAAACTTTAACATATTTTTGCATTTTTCCCCTAATTTTGTCAAAGTCCCACGGTTTCCGTGTTTTGACAAACTTTAACAAATTTTCTCATTTTTCCCCTAATTTTGTCAAAGTCCCACGGTTTCCGTGTTTTCACAAACTTAGAGTAATTTTCACATTTTACCCAAAATTTTGTCAAAGTCCCACTTTTTTTTTTTTTTTTTTTTTTTTTTTTTATTATCGTTACTGAGTGAATTTGTATAGGAAAATATAGAAGAAAGTCTCGTGGTGGCCACAACATACTAGTTTAACATTATTTTAATACAAAGTTCAAGGGACCGAATAAAAAATTCGAATTATCCAGAATTTCGAATTAAACAAGTTCGAATTATTCAAGTTTCACTGTATAATATTCATGTGTAAAAAATATATATAAAGAAATAAATAGTAATTAAATAAGTACTTTGATGAACAGGTACGGAATTTGAGAATTCAAGTCATAATTACAGTTCTTATAATTACTGATATTAAAAATATGTATTTGTTAAATAACGTAATCTTCTCAATGTTCATAATAAATAATATGAATCATTTACATTTCCAGTTATTTTGTCTAGTTCACAAATTCAAAGTTTTTGTAACGTGCTCAGTTTTCTTTTAATTATATATTTTTCTTTTTTTCTGTTTACTTCCAGAAAACAATTCATAACTACTAGTTCCGAAAGTCATAGAAATGTTATGCAATCGGTAAATCTCATCAACTATGAAAAGAAACCATATTCAATTACATCTACTGATTTCATACCAAAAGTTCTTTATCCATTCAATGCGTCACCAACAGAAGTAAGTATATAGTCATGCTCCTTAATATTTACTTTTTCCCTGTATGATAATTTGTCGTAATAATTATGTTTGTTTTTTATGATTATTTATTATATTTCAATGAAGTACCAAACTTCGAAATTTTTTTTCAGCAGTTGTGGAAACATATTACTGCAAAAAATAAATAAATAAATAAATAATAATAATAATAATAATAAATAAAAATAAATAGATAAGTAAGTAAGTAAGTAAGTAAAATAATAATAAAATTAAATAAATAATAATAAAATTAAATAAATAATAATAATAATAATAAAGAGAACGGTTTCTTGTTAGATTTTGGTACAACTCTCCTCCATTATTTATAACCGTGATAATATTTAAATATTTTTCCCATTATGTTAAAATAAAAAGTGAAATAGAACATTTATTTACTATTTCCATAATATTTTTCATTGATTCTATTTCTGTAATGCCCCTCCCCAACCCCAAGAATTTGTAAACTGCCTTTTTTTTTTTTTTTTTTTTTTTTTTACAAAGTTATTTTTTATTCTTTATTCTCTATGACAAAAAAGGAAAAAAGAATCTTTGTAAATATAAAAGTCACTGTAGTAAAAAATAAATAAAGGAGCAAAAATATTCAAAAATCAGTAAATGTACCTAGAATTCAGATATTTTAATAATATTATATTTTTTTAAAAATTAAAGACCACGCTTTTATTGAAACGTGAACTAAAAAGCACAAAATTTCTATCTTTATAGTATTAAAACGCAGGGTAAGATAAAATCGTGTGAATGACATACTATAATATTTACATCTTTCATAAAAAAAAAAAAAAAAAAAAAAAATTATACAGACGCGACATTATTTCATTATTTAAAACATGAAAATCTGACATTGACAGATTTTAATTTAGTGCCAGAGGCCTACTGCTAAACGTGTTAATATCGACAAATTCTTCTTTAGTTAATTCGTGACGATCTAAATTCCATGATAAAGTTTTCATTAAATCAAACCAATGTGTTTCAGCTGCAGATACTGTAACAAATAACGTTGGAAGTCCAAACTGTCTTATAGCCGCAAAACAACGTTTTTTCTCTTTTTCCCAATGAGGGGGAGGTGTGCCTTGGGGGGGACTCATGTCAAAGGTGTGCCTTGGGAGGGACTCATGCCAAAGTTGTACCTTGGGGGGGACTCATGTCAAAGTTGGGCCTTGGGGGGACTCATGTCAAAGTTGTGCCTGGGGGGGGACTCATGTCAAAGTTGTGCCTTGGGGGGGACTCATGTCAAAGTTGTGCCTGGGGGGGGGACTCATGTCAAAGTTGTGCCTTGGGGGGACTTCATTCAATAAATCCCCATTCAATAAACCGACTGAAATAGGCCTTTAGCACTATTAAGAGTGACGTATAAAAATTCGACAACGCTGTACCGACTGAAATAGGGGTACCTTGGGGGGGACTCATGTCAAAGTTGGGCCTGGGGGGGGACTCATGTCAAAGTTGTGCCTTGGGGGGACTTCATTCAATAAATCCCCATTCAATAAACCGACTGAAACAGGCCCTTAGCACTATTAAGAGTGACGTATAAAAATTCGACAACGCTGTTCCGACTGAAATAGGGGTACCTTGGGGGGGGACTCATGTCAAAGTTGTGCCTTGGAGGGACTTCATTCATTAAATCCCCATTCAATAAACCGACTGAAATAGGCCCTTAGCACTATTAAGAGTGACGTATAAAAATTCGACAACGTTGTACCGACTGAAATAGGGGTACCTTGGGGGGGACTCATGTCAAAGTTGGGCCTGGGGGGGGGATTCATGTCAAATTTGGGCCTTGGGGGGGACTCATGTCAAAGTTGTGCCTGGGGGGGGACTCATGTCAAAGTTGTGCCTTGAGGGGACTTCATTCAATAAATCCCCATTCAATAAACCGACTGAAATAGGCCCTTAGCACTATTAAGAGTGACGTATAAAATTTCGACAACGCTGTTCCGACTGAAATAGGGGTACCTTGGGGGGGACTCATGTCAAAGTTGTGCCTTGGAGGGACTTCATTCATTAAATCCCCATTCAATAAACCGACTGAAATAGGCCCTTAGCACTATTAAGAGTGACGTATAAAAATTCGACAACGCTGTACCGACTGAAATAGGGGTACCTTGGGGGGGGACTCATGTCAAAGTTGGGCCTTGGGGGGACTTCATTCAATAAATCCCCATTCAATAAACCGACTGAAATAGGCCCTTAGCACTATTAAGAGTGACGTATAAAAATTCGACAACTGTACCGACTGAAATAGGCCTCTAGCACTAAAAAAAAAAAAAAAAAAAAAAAAAAAAAATATTAATTGTTATCATTTAACGTTATACAAATACGGCCAAATCCTGTGCCACATACTATAGAGTTTTATACATATAGTCTTTTTTTTATAATATAGATTTTTTGTTTGCTCCCAGAGCGGTTACAAACATGCATACAAACATACATACAGGTGAAGCTAATAAAAGCATGTTAAAAATTGATTTCCTTAAAGTAGACTAAAATGGTGTTACCAAGTCGTGCTGCTTATTCGCAATAAAATATGTTTGGCTCGAACTTGATGTCTACTTTAATATCAAGATTTATTTCAGTGCATGTTAACGTACGAATTTGGACATAATATTCCGAATTATCTTTTATTGTCTGTTGATCACGAATATTGTATTTCATTTTGTCATATTTAATGCTTTTTTAATAAATTATAATAGTGGTAAAATTTCAATATGACATTTAATTTTACTGCTGTAGCATTGCAGATTGGAACTTAAAGAACCACAATGGAGGAAATATCAGAAAGAAGTATCTAGATTCAGTGATTTGGAAGTTCCGAAAAAATATGGCTACTATAAGTTTATGGATGATGTAAAGCCTATATTGTAAAACCCTGTAAATATTTTTTTGCTATTTACTTATATTTAAATTACTCAACTCCAACGCATGGATAGTAAAGGTTGGATAATTCTGCCGTTTTGATTCAGGAAATAAAAGCATTTGAAAAATAAAAGAAGAAGAAACATTGAGTATGTTTTATTTCTGACTCTTATAAATATTTTGTGTGACGTGGCTATACTAATTATAAAATAACTGGAAAGGGTTTAGTGAAAACATGAAGGAATTAAAACATATTTTTTTCGCTTAAATTTTTATTTATCAAAATTTATTCTGAATTTATTTATGTAGTATACATAATGCAACATATTTGTAGAATGCAAGAGAAACGTATGATCAAATGCGACATTTATCCACAAGATAAAATATATATATATCCAGAATAATTCAAAGAAATGTGAATTAAACTGTAATACTCACGCTTTAATCTATAAATAATTACTTATGGCAGTCAAGCTTTGTATAAAGCAATTGATATTGAAAAAGTTAATATGAACTGTTTCTGAGACATTGATATCTGTGATCATATATAAGAAATATGGAAACTTATAACAGCAAAATCGCAATAATGATGATGATAGTAATAATAATAATAATAATAATAATAACTGGAAGAAGGAGCAGAGGAAAAGTCAGTCACCAGGGCTTCAAAAGGGGGGGGGTGAGCGGGTTAAACCAGTTTGTTAGGCGCCTGACTTTTCACAAATTCTCTGCAAGGCCATATGATAACAAAGTAAAAGGTTAAAATGTATATAGAAATTACTACCCTATATATTTATAGATAAATAGATGGATAGATATAGATATAAAATTACCAAAACAAGCGCTGGAGAATAGCCAGTCCCAAGGCTACACATTAGCATATTAAAAATGACTAAACGAGATAAATGAAATTAATGAAAGCATGCTCATTTCCTAACTTTTTCAAGGGCATAGTAGCAAACAAGACATACAAAGAAAACGGTTTTCTGTGTCAAAAAGTGTTAAAGCTAAATTTTCTTTTTGACCTATCTCCAAACCATTTTCAAAACCAAAAATCATAAAAGAATATGAACCCAAAATAACTAAAATGTAAAATAACTGAATCAGGAATTAAAAGAATTGGGAAATGAAATTTTACTCATAATTTGACACGCGCAGAGATGACGATTAGGAAAAATGAACGACTGGAATTAACAGTGGAGCAAGGAATGGAAAACTGTTAAATGCTTTAAACATAGATAAAATATGCAATATTGCAAAATTAATATTAGCTTTTCTTAATTGCAAATATTTAATTATAGTTTGTTACAATTGAAAATAATTAATTTAATTTATTAAACTTTAGACTATTAATATATATATATATAAATGTGTGTGTGTGTGTGTGTGTGAAATTAAAGTTTGAAAAGTAGTTACAGAAAACCTGATTCTAAAAAAGTTAAAACAAAGTATTTATAAACCAATGAGTAAAATGCAGTAAAAGGAAATGTAATCTGAAAATAAGGAAATAAATAAATGAAGGGTAATCCCAAAGTACATGAAGGTTTTCGTCAGGGAAGCCCGCCATGCAGGGAAGGGAAAAGAAAATCATATTTATTTCCCTTGCATGGGAAGGGGGGGACACCCCGACGAAGACCTCAAGTTTTTTTTAGATTACTTTTCTTTGTTTATATACAGGATGTTCCAAAAGACTCCCCCCCCCCCCCCTCCTAACTCGAAAATGAGTCAAAATTTTGAAAAATGCGAAACACGTATTTAATGAATTCGAGAGAGACCTCGTTTGGGGAAAAAAGTTTGGACCCGAGGGGGCTAGGAGGGCAACTTTAAAATTTCAAATAGGAAGGTATGTCTTGTGATATATCCCTAGAAACGTCTCTTCAAGACAATGAATTTGATTTAAATTGTTTCGCCCTACGATGATATTAAAAGAGATGCATGAGTTTTTAGACTTTTGATATGTGGAATTTATACTTATGTATCCCCTTTAATAGGCACTGAAGGACAAAACTATTTATACTAAATTCATTGTCTTGAAGAGGCGTTTCCCGGGACAAGACATACCTTCCTATTATAAATTTTAAAGTTGCATTCCCTAGCGGCACTCCTACCACCACCTATCCTGGGTCCAAACATTTTTGGGCAAAGTATGTCTTGTGATACATCCCTGGAAACATCTCTTCAAGACATTGAATTTGATATAAATAGTTTTGTCTTGCAGTTATTATTAAAGGGGATACATAAGTATAAAATCCATATTTCAAAAGTCTAAACACTCATGTATCTCATTTAATAATCATAGTAGGGCGAAACTTATTTATATGAAATTCATTGTCTTGAAGGGACGTTTCTAGGGATGTATCACAAGACATGCTTTCCTATTTGAAATTTTAAAGTTGCCCTCCCTAGCAGCCCTCCCTTACCCTCGAATTTATTAAATACGTGTCTCGCCATTTTTCAAAATTCCGACTCACTTTTGCGTTAGGAGGGGGGGGGACTTTTGGAACACCATGTATATGTACATATAAGTAGCTGAATTTGCCCTATGAATTTAGTTCATTTTCATTTATGGTAAAAAAGGATTTTTTTTTCTTCGGATGACTTACATTTATTTTTCTTAAGCAGTTTCTACAAAACAAGTATGAAAATATGTTAATTTTTACAAATAAATCAAATTGCCTCAAAATGTTTCGAATTGTGAGATAAAAAGTATAATTAGATGCCTCGTGTAAATCCAAAATCATATAAATTTCTAAAGATAATTTTCTATTACGCTTGCAAAAATCGGAAATTTAAACTCATAAAAAAAATGTCGAACAAATTTTAATGATAACAATTGAAGATAGTTTTTGAATAATGTGTTGAATACTTTTAGAATTACCGTAAATTGAAAGATAAAAATAAAATGAAATAAAAACTGTATTCACTGTCAAATTTTCAATTTATTTTTTCATGCGTAGCAGGGAATTAACTGTAAGAAAATTTACAGAATAAAACTTTGCATAGTTCATACATAATATCTAAATAACACAATTTATTTTGAGATAAAAATTTTGGAAGGAGAGAGTATAATTTAAATTTTAGGTGAGTAATTTCGACAATATATATAAGGTATACACTCCCACTCATATTTATAAGGGCACTTTATATTTTGAAATAACTAACGTAAAAATAATTGTAAACAAGATTATACTAAGTGCACTTAATATATCTAGTATTCTAAAAACCAAAACTGTTATAATTTTTTAATATAAAACAAAATTAATAAAAAATAATGCAAAATGTGTTTTTCTCCTCGTTTTTAGATGTTCATAATTATAGGGACAATCCAGATTTTTTCGTTTTATTTAACTTACTAGCGGATAAATTACAGTTGACATGCGAATTTGTTAACTACTGGGCTAGATTAATTCATATATAAGCCTTGAATTTTTCTTGGACGGACATTACAGATAATTCCTCCAAAAAAAGAACGTTCAAGTAGTGAAGTACGATAAATGTGTTTTTTAAGTGGAAGGATAATTTCAATCCGCCGAATTTCTAATGAAATTTGAAGGTCTAAAATTCCAGAAGGTAATGTGATCATTCATTGAACTGCTGGTTCAATAGGAGAGAGATCTGATGCAAAATCAGAGTTGTTTTACAGAGATCGAAGACTCATAATTCCTCTTACTGTTCTACTCATAATGACTACTGCCGAATTTGCTCGTAATTTTTAATGAAAGGATAGGGTCTACATTTATGCATATTTAAAATAATTAATAGTATGTTAAAATGAATAAAAAACCTGTAGTAATCAATAAGCATCTAAATGGGGGAAAGAACGTTTGTGTTAAAGTTGAATAAAGACAATATTAAATAGTAAAATGTTGCATTTTCGGATGAAAAACATTTTATTCTTGATTAACCAAATGGTTTTAACAGTTACTGGCACGATTTGAAGATAGCGAAAGACAGAGTAGATTTTTTAAAGGCAGATATGAATCGGGCATTTTGAAGGTGGATCTATGGTGCTCTGGAGACATGCTTCTACTGAAGGCAAAATGAATTTAGTAATTTTTTCTATTATTATGAACATCAAGAGAATATCCGCAAATTTTAAACGTGAAATTATCAGATTTTTGTTAGATTTGGGGGGGGGGGTAATAATATTTTTTCAACAAGACTTACATTTTTGCTCCACTTTTAGAGCAATAGGGAATAGTTTGAAGAAAGAAACTTCCGTATTATTGCCTTTCCCATGGCCTAAAAGTTGAAAAACCCTTAAATTGTGATATTCGAAAAGTGCATGCAAGTGGAAAGCAATTTTAAATAGTTTAAATGTATTAAGAATATCATCTATGCTGTATGAAATGGTATTGAAACTGAATATTAAAGAAAACATATATATATATATATATATATATACCAAAGAGAATGTGTGACTGTTTAACCCTAAAAAGAGACCCCATAAAATATTAATTTAAAGAATAACTGAAAAAAATTACTAAAATTCGAGCTGTCCTTATAATTGTGAACACCTGAAAAATCATCTTTTTACCATATTTAAAGTTTTTTAAGATAGAAAAACGATAAAACTTTTTAAATATAGTCTATTAATGAAATTTAAATTAATTAAAAATACATTTGTTTAAATAATAGTGTTCAGTGTTTAGTTAATATAGAAAAACGGGTGTCCTTATAATTATGAGAAAGAGTGTATCTAGGAGAGAGTGTGCACATAGCGGATCGGCGGGAAGGAGTAGAGTGGGCGCTCTGAGACTCCAGGTAGTTCACAATATTAATAGTGGATTGGTGACTTAAATGTGTTTCTTGACTGCTTCAAGCGTCTAATATAAAATGTGGTTATTTTGAGGTTATTATGCCAGTTTTCATAACTCTTCCTAGGAATTTGTAGAGAATTTGCAAAATATTTTTTAATTATTCTCATTCCTCATAGACTACTTTATATACATCACTTATGAAAGGTGGTTGCAGAAAAGTTCAAGTACAGATTTGGTCACCAAACATGAAACCATTCAAACTAAAAAGGAACTGTATTTAATTATAGTTAAATGTGTTATCTAGTAAATAAATGATAATTTTTATTATCCAGTCTTTTTTTTTTCCTTTTACATTTTTTTGTTCTGATTCTTTAATTTTTTTTTTACTTTAAAAGAATTTTTTTTATTATTTTTAAATTTCTTTTATTTTTCAGTTCTTTTAATGATTAAATTAAAGTAGCCACTCCTAATACAAAAATATTTATTTACAAAAAACCTTACAATAATGTCATTTAAGTGCAATTCCTATTGTAATTTTTTTGTAATTATAATTCAGCGCAATCTCTCTTACATGTGCATAATCTCTCCTATCATGTAAGGAAAGATTATGCAAAATAATTCTCTTAGTTTTATCACATCTGTTAATTTTATTTATTGCATAACAACAAATTAATAATGGAAATTCATAAATACGGATGAATTCAAAGTTATTGAGCAATAATTTAGTAAAAAATTGATATTTGGATTTTTTATATCATTGTTTTGAATTATGCACAAACTCTCCTAGTTTTATCTTACTAACAGTTTTCAGATGCATTTTTAGTTACTTTATGAGATTTTGCTTTATGAGATGAGTTGCTTTTGTTTTCTGCATTTTATTACATAGTATGGAGCCTTCATATTATATAGACAAAATACATGGCTGTTTAAAAAATCATCTAATACATTGTATGAGTAGAGCAGTAATGAATGATACATTGTATAGGTGGTTTTCATTTCGGTTGATCTATCGCACACACACTTTTATTTTTAATTATTGTCACAGAATCAGTGAAATTCTTCAGGATCCATTTAGTTCTTTTTTCATCGTAATTTTTTTATGGTACATTACTGCTACATCAGCAATATCTTTCATATTAGCAAATTCAACCAATTCATTTCATACTGTTCAAATCACTGCCAAATCATTTTAAGTTGTTGAAGTTAACTCAGCTTCTGTAACCTTCTCCATTGCCATTTTCCTGCTATAAACGCTTATTTTACTAAAACAGAGATGAAACTTGAAACATAAAATTTAAATATGGGTTTTGATGGACTTAAAGCATGGGAATATGGTTATTAACTAAATTTGTGTACTATATAAAATTATATAAAAAAAGTATAAAACCACTTTGAAAAACACGTAGATAAAACATTTTTATTAAAAACACGACACAAAGCTTTTCACCATTATAACAATAGCATCATCAGGTGTAATTAAATTACATAAAAGCCGGCAATATATAATTTTGAAGTTCAATACGGTTGAAGTTACGGTTAAAAAAAGGTTTCAGTTCAGTTCATAAAAGGTTACACAGGAACTACACTGCAAAGAAAGGAAGTACAGTCCACCAAAGGTCACACAGGAACTACATGGAAAAAAAAAAAAAAAAAAAAAAAAGAAAAGAAAGATCTCGGACTGGGTCCGAAGTTTTTTCAGCCCCTCGCAACTTTCAAGACCTGCTAATGACAGAAGCGGTGAATATTATCAAGTACAATAAAGTTATTAACTCCAAGGATGCTGCATCACTTCATAAAATTTGGCAGCCGTTGTGCTCATAATAATATTAATAATGGAATTTTTTTTTTTTTTTTTTTTTTGCCATGTAGTTCCTGTGTGACCTTTCGTGGACTGTACTTCCTTTCTTTGCAGTGTAGTTCCTGTGTAACCTTTTATGAACTGAACTGAAACCTTTTTTTAACCGCAACTTTAACCGTATTGAACTTCTAAATTATATATTGCTGGCTTCTATGTAATTTAATTACACCTGGTGATGCTATTGTTATAATGGCAAAAAGCTTTGTGTCGTGTTTTAAATAAAAATGTTTTATCTACGTGTTTTTCAAAGTGATTTTATACTTTTTTTATATAATATATGTGCACGTGAAATGTTTCCTAATTTTAAACTTTAAGTAGTTTTTAATTTTAATTATATAAAATTAATTTAATGCACTATTGCTAGCAGCGAGCATAAAGAGAGCATATTACATTTTTTAAGGGGATACTTCACCTAATTTGATCGGAAGTCTAACCCCATGTTATTCTATAGAGAAAATTGTTTCATAAATTACTAATTATCTAATGCATTTTTTTAAATTCCGTTTCTATGTTTAGAAAATTCACAACCGTTAAAATGATTCCTGTTTTTCAACAATTAAATATTTTCATTTTTAATATTTCGTTTAAAATCTGCAAAGGGCGAAAATATAACTAAGGGTATTTTTTGCACTTTATAGCTTCAAAATAAAATATTAAAAATAAAAAAAAATCTTTTTTTTTTTTTTTTTTTTTTTTTTTTCAAAACGAGAAACATTTTAACGGCTGCGAATTTTCTAAATGTGGAAACAGAAATTTAAAAAATGCATTGGGTAATGGGTAATTTCTGAAACAAATTTCTCCGTAGAATAACATGGGATTAGACTACCAGTTAAATTAAATGAAGTATCCTCTTAAGTGTGAGAGAGGCAAACACCTCTTAATTTGAACAATCTTCAACTGACTTCGACTTTAGATTTGTCTTCGCTCAAATATCACTGGAGAATCGATTTCCATACGTTCACTCACTAAATTTTCAAAATCTGCTCCAATCCAGCAAATTTTAAAAATTTTCCAAAACATTATAGAATACTTTTCAAACAAAATTATTTCTCTACCAAGCTAGGTTCTCGTTTCACATGTTTGTCTCCATATATTTCCAGAATCCCTCGTAACTCCCTTGATCCACTCACAATATAGTAGGTTTCGAACGTCAATCCTTCTGAAAGCTCCAAATTTCTACAAACTTAGTAAGGCACATTGTAACCTCTATAGCTTTCTTACTTTCTAAATGAAATCATGTTTTATTCTATATTTTTATTGCGGTTCTTAGTGCTTTGAAACAGGTAGAGTTTGAGTGAGTTTTACATCGCACCAGTGCTAAAATATCACCAATTAGCAACGATCTGGAACTCACCCCTTAGGATTGTTCAGAGACATGTCATCACAATTTTGATCCTTCACGGAGGGAATGGCTCCCCCACTTCAGTGACCACCAAAGGTATAATTTAGATGAGAATGTGAAACAAGAAAACTTATTTTATGGCTGCATTGTGATTAAATATGCTTAAAAAGCAACATAAATTTTAAAAAAGAAAGAAAGAAGTGTTTTAATTGATAGTGTTAAAGAACTGAAAAAATTGTATCGCTTCTGCAAGTGCATGTTTCCTTATTATAAATTGTCGACAACTTCCAATCTGCGCAGCACTAGTGCGACGTAAAACCCAACCAACCTTATTATAAATTATATTTAATATTAGTATTATACGAGTTTTAAAGTTGCATTTCAAATGCATTCTGATCTTTTTTTTTTTTTAATCGTGCAACAAATAATTAAATAAAATAACAAAAATGTATTAATTTTGTAATATTTGCCTTAAAGTATAATCTATTCAAGTGTATTCAAATGATGAAAACATTTTCTCTTCCATCTATAAAATTATATAAAAGAAAATAGTAACAAATAAATGATTAAATAAGTAAATAAATAAAAATAATCTTTAACAAATAATTTGGAAATTATTTTGTCTAAAACATATACGGAAATTTAACAGAAATAATAAAAATAATAATCTTATTCAACATATTGCGGCAATATAATTATATATACAATAAAATGATCTAAAAACCTTAAAATATTGCTTCAAAATTATTAGTTTTTGAATAAAATAAAATATCTAACTAATAATTTATGTATATGTAAAATAATAATAATAATAATAATAATAATTAAAGTTAATCGTTGTATACTTTGCTGAAAACGGCATATAACAAATTATATTGATACTAAAAATTGAAAATCTAGTTTAATTTTAAGTAAAATAAAATAATCAAAGTATCACTGTTAAAATTTCAAACAAATATATTCTAGAAATAATACTACATTAATGTATTTCTAAAACAAAACTTTACTTTAAAAATTATATGATCAACATTAAATGAATTATATTTTTATACATTTTTAAATGTATAAAATTGTTTTAAGATATAAATTTATCATATAAATTTTTATCACTAACATTACAATAAAATATGTAAAATTTTCAGTAACATTTTTGAACATTTAATAATTTATATTACTTTTTTTTTTTTTTTTTTTTTTTGTATTCTTATATATATATAGCTCGAGTTTAGAAAACTATTTTTCATTAAAATTTATACGAATGTGTACGAAAATTTCCCAATGGTAGCAATCTGTAATTTGTAAATTCGCCCTTAATATCCTCTTTTGATAATGAAAAGGAATAAAATAATATTAATGACATAATAAATGGTCCTACAAATTTTTAACGACAAAAGAATTTAACAATAGAAGCGATGACCAGTACATTTCACCTAAATCTTTTGAACAGGGAAAAATAAAAGTAATGCTTTTGAATAACTTTTCTAAAAGTTTTATTTCATCAAATGTCCGAAATTTTCAAAGTCAGCCTTCTTTCTCCCTTGCCTTAAAAATAAGCGCTAATGGCGATAAATTCTAGAATGCGTGGCTATTTTTCCGCGATAAATATGCTTCAGAGGGATTGATTAAACTCACGAAAGTTCTAACCCTTTGTGTTCGGCAAAATCAGCTATGGTCATTTTGAAAGGGCGAACTTGCATACTTTGCAGTTTTGCATGCGCTCCCTTGGACAGGCAGGCGTTTCGAACCTAAACTTTTAATCTTTATGATTACCGACAAGAGGCTGGAATTTCGGAAAGGAAGCAATGAAAAGAGAGAAAATCATAGATAGGGAGAGATTACTGCATTTTCATTTGGAATTAAACGGGATTTAAAATAAAAATTTCCAAACACAAATGTATTTTTAATAATTATTCTATGTAGAAAAGGAAATTGCTTGAAATGGGAATTTGAAGGTTTTAAATCATTAATTTTCTATTATACTTTAAATGTTCCAATAATAGTTAAAAATATGAAGTAAAATTTATCACATCTGAAATATAATTTTATTGAACATTTCATTGAATGTGTGATATAATAATTTTTGAATCCTTATCATACATTGTGCGAAATGATATATTTTTCTAAAAAATACGTTTATCTATTTATTAGGATTTATTTATATAATATTTTAATTGATTTTTTTTTTTTTTTTTCAAATAAATTTTAACAGGGATGTCAAACCCTATATCATAATGATAAGTAAAGAAATACGATAGTTTTTATTATTTCTAATATGTCCTGGTAAATATATTTAATAAATTTGTGAGAGGACCTTTTAAATCACAATTGTGGTATTGTAATATTTTTTTAAAGCCGCGCTGCAAATGATGCGTTTTTATGTATCAACTTGTTCTATTTTGATTATTTTAAAATATTCTTGTGGGGCACTCACATGACTTGCTCTTACCACGTATTTCAATACTATAAAGGCAGATTTCAGAATAATTATATAGGAGGGAATATATAGCATTCAAGACTTTTATTAAATTTAAACGTTTATTTACAGTTACTCAGATAACTTTCAACCGCATCAATTCTCCAAACTTATCAATCTTTATCAAACTTTTTAAGTAGCAGCCTCATATGAATTTGTATTCAGTTATTTGTTTTTAAGTTATGTTGATAACGGACGTACGCAATATAAGATCAAGTGCTAAGAGATTGACTTTAATATTCAAGGAATTTCAAAACACGTAGTTATGCCAAAAAATAAAAATAAAAAAAATGCTAAAAATTTAACTTAAAGTTTTTTTTTTTTTTTTTTAAATCTGCCGTTTTGATATAAGGAATTAATTTTCTTTCCTGAGCAGTTTTCCTGGACATAGTAAAATACATTATGCACGAATAAGTATTTGGACAATTTTAGAATTTAGACACTCTGCCAAACATCTATCTATCTATCTATCTATCTATCTATATACATATATATATATATATATATTATATTATATTGTCTTGAAACTTTGGGAGTATGAAGAGTACGCTATACATTATCATTGCAGCGAAAAATTTGAGTCGAAGAGAAAAAAAGGACTAGCAAAAAATTTAACAAACGTCAAAATATTTTGGATCAACCAGTAAAAAGTAAAGCTTGAAATGCGTTTTTGCTGTAGTATATGATTATGAGGTTCTTTCTACTTATCTGTGTAAATTTTTATGAGGCTACAACACATATTACCATGGAGATATAAAAGTTAATTTAAAAAATTTCAAAAGAAATTCGTACTTGTTTTAATCTCTAGGAATCACCAAAGCGGAAAAATCATCCCTCCGTGTAGGATCAAAATTGTGATGGCATGTCTCCGGACCACTCTTAGGGATTAAACCGTCGCCAATAGCCCATTGTACAGCACTAGTGCGACGTCAAACTCCTCAACCATCAACCCACTTTTTTACTTATAACACGCAGGGTATTAGTCTCGATGTGCAACCATTTTTAGGAAACTTAGCATATTATATTAGATACAACATACTGCAATCAGAATGTAAAAATGTTAAATATCTTATAAAATATGAGTATTCATACTAAATAAATTTTAACTACGCATGCGCAAGCTTTAACGAAGTTTCATTTGTAAAATTTAATAGCCAAAATTATTGAGCTACTTATATGAAAATCTCAAACAAGTATCGTGTTCATTCAGAAGTTATTGATGATAGAATGAAAAGATGTTCAATTCCTCTGGAAAAAAAGATCTAAACTCAAAAGGATTTTACTCACATTTTTATTTTGTCTCAATCAATGGTAATACAGTGTTCGCTGGTTGTAAATAAATATTGATATCCCCACCCATAACTCTTTTTTTTTTTTTTTTTTTTTTTTTTTTTAGGAACTGAAATTCTATTAATTCTATCGTTAACAACTTTTTGAAATTATACGATTTTTGCTTGGAGTTTTCATATAAGTTGCTCAATACTCTTTCCTATTAAATTATATAAATGAAATTTTTGTAAAGCTCGTACGTGCGTAATTAAAAATTATTTAATAAAATTATTCATATCTTATACGATATTTAACATTTTTGCATTCTAACTACAGTATGCTTTGAAAAAAAATCCGTACAGTCGTTTTTGAAGAAACACACTTGCGAAACCTCAAATTATCTATCTATACAGTACGTCTATAAATTTTCCTAAAAAAAAAAAAACCAACGAATACATACAAAAGGGCATTTATGTAGCAAATTCGAATAAAATTGTTAAAGCCTTTTTCCGTTTTCGAATGTCCCACTTCCGGTTTTCCAATTTTCAGCAAAAGTTGGAAAATTCATTAGCACACCAGACCTGTTTCCATTCTGAAGTTTCATCTTTCTATCTTTATTAGTTTCGGAAATGTAATAATCAGATAACTCCTCCCTCGCACGCACACACACACATACACACATACACCCTGACCAATTTCCGATTTTTTTTTTTTTTTTTTTTTTTTTTTTTAACTCGGGATACTTAAAACACGTAAATCAGGTGAAAACTTGATATCGAAATTTTTTACTGAATACAACACTCCCATTACCTACGGTAGTCAGGTAATTTAAATACAAAAATGAACTAACTAAAATGTATAAAAAAGAAAATTATACTCATAATAAGCAATTCACTACTAAAATATTATTATTACGTGTGTATTAATTTTTGTTATGTTAGTCACACGAATTTTTAGAATAACTTTCTTCTATAGAAAGAAATTAAAACTTCTTCACACACCATAAATTTTAAATCAGCACAACCGGTTTCGGAAGGACGTAGCCTTTCTTCATCAGGTGCAAACACGTGCAACTGCCTTGGAGGCAAAAGCAAGACTGCTTTCAGTCTTGCTTGTATCTATTGACTGTACGCCAGATTTTGAATTTATTTTTGGTACTTTCTTCTAGTTTTAGTAATTAGTGTTTGCGATATATAAAAATTAATCCTCACATTCTTAAAGTTCCATTCATTTTACCACATTTTTATTAACAAGCTTTATTGTTTGTTTGTTTGTACAGTACAAATCTTGCAATAGATTTTTAACTAATTTCCCGACTATCTAGACATTTGAAACTTTTAGAATAGCTCAGAACACGATGACAATGCATTCTTTTAATATTTTTATTCAATTAATAAATGTTTGAAAATATCTTATAATTACTCTTTTTATTACGCATTTGATCATTTTCTTTCAAATTGATGAGATGATTCGTCATATTATTATTATTATTTTTTTTTTTTTTAAGTATTTATTAATACATAGAATTGTCAAGCTTATAAGATTCAACAGAAAATTTAAAAAGTTCTTTTTATCTTGTAATTTTAATATTCATATATTCTTTTATAAATTAAAATATAAATTTCTTTTATTAAATAAATAAAAAAAAAGTTTCTTTAGTGACAAATGATTATTTAAAAAAAAAAAAAAAAAAAAGAAAGAAAGAAAGAAAGAAAAAGAAAAAATGTAATTCGCAATTGAATAATCAATGTATTTTTATGATTTTTAAAATACTGTTAATAATTTAAGTTTAAAAGAAGTGTCAATATGCAGCTTTTAATATGATTAAAAGTAAAATAATTGCCCGAATTTGTTGTAAACGTTGTGTTTATCATTTTGAAATATTTCTAATGCTCTACCCCATTTACCTAACCTATTCTATACATATTATATTTCATTACTCATTTTTTATTTCTGAACCCCAGAGGTAAAAGACACCATGTGCAATTATTATTATTATTATTATTATTTTGTGTGTGAAAAGTGTTAGCACCGTCTTCCCGCTGTTTATTTTTTTTGCTTTATTACATTACTAGCAGGCTACGCCCGCTTCGCTGGTCACTATATTTAAATGAATTTTAGAAAGAATTATCAATATTTATTTTTTACACCACATTATACACAAAAACTAAAAAAAAAGTAACTAAAATTGCTTCAAACCTCGCTTCGGGTACTCGCTGTCTACGGCAGCTCTTTTCCCTCCCGCACTGCATCAAGGTCTAGGTTTCCCATGCCTGCAGAAAGATCTTTCCCAGGCACTTTAATCTGGATATTTATCGACGACAGGAAAGATCTGCTAATATTTAAGAACTACGATTTTAAAGATGACTGTATCTCAGCATCTATTAAATATTTTAGTTTTGAACCATGTATTTTATAGCCCATGCTATTTACACTATATTACGATTTGATTTCGACAAATGTAATAAAATAAATAAAAATAAAAAGTAGATTAATATATTTATATATATATACATAAACAAATAAATTTTAATCAATTTAATGCTTTTTGCTATGTATGTACTTCCATTTTTCCCGATAAATACTGTAAATAAAAAAAAAAAAAAAAAAAAAAAAAGAATTAATTAAAAAATGAAAAATAAGAAGTTGGTCTACTATAAAAACATAAACGTAACTGTTATAAAAACGTTTTTAAAATTAAAACTATTAATTATACTTAATTTTTTCTACTGCATTACAATTTTGTTTCCAATAAAAAAAAAAAAAAAAAAAAAAATCGCCTTTAAATGAATGTATTAAATAAAAATAAGTTGCGTAATAGCCGTTGCTAAGATACGCAGACGATTGAAGCAAAATATTAAATTTATGAAAAATGAAACAAAGAAGCCAATATTTAAAATCGGAAAAACATTAATTTAATAAATTCGAAATTCGAAAAAATCTCGATTAGGTACGCACTTGCAGGGACCCAGGTACCTATATGCCAAAATCTAAAAATTTAATATGTTTAATTTTTTCTACTGTATGTGTATAACTATTTGATTTCAATAAATATAATAAAAAAGATTTCTTCCTCAAATGAATTCAAATAAATAAGTAGTTTAATAGCCGTTGCTAAGATACGCAGACTTTTGAAACGAAACAAATTTCTGAAAAATGAAACATTGAAGCCAATATTTAAATCCGAAAAAACATTAATTTAAAAAATTCAAATTCGAAATTCGAAAAAATCTCGATGAGGTGCACACTTGCAGGGTCCCAGGTACCTATATGCCAAATTTGGAGGCTCTGCGATTAGTAGTGTGAGCACCAGAGCGCAGATACACACACAGACACACAGACACTTCTCTTTATTTATATAGATTACATTATGTCATTAATAATGTGTTAAATTATCAGTGATTACTTACAGTTGCAAAAAGTGCATTTAAATATGCATTTCAAGTTGGGAAAAAAAAAGAAAAAAAAATTGCTCTCTTGAAATGTACATGTACAGATATATACATGTGTATTACTCAATTACATAACAACGAAAAACACTTTTTTTTTTTTTTTTTTGGTGAAAAGTGTTAGCACCGTGTTCCTGCTGTTTATTTTTTGCTTTATTACATTATGTCATTAATAATGTGTTAATTATCACTGATTACTTCCAGTTGCAAAAAGTGCATTTAAATATGCATTTTATGTTCAAAAAAAAAAAAAAAAGTTGCTTTCTTGAAATTTAAATATACAAATATATACATGTGTATTACTCAATTACATAACAACGAAAAACACTTTTTGTATGTGTGTGAAAAGTGTTAGCACCGTGTTCGTGCTATTTATTTTTTGCTTTATTACATTATTACACTATGTCATTAATAATGTGTTAAATTATCACTGATTACTTCCAGTTGCAAAAAGTGCATTTAAATGTGCATTTCAAGTTGAAAAAAACAGTTGCTCTCTTGAAATTTACATGTTTTTGTATGTGTATTACTCAATTACATAACGATGAAAAACGCATGTTTTTTTTTTTTTTTTTACGTAACAAAATATCCAATCAGTAATCAAAATAATCAGTAGCGAAGTGATATTTTTTTGTTCGTTTTACAATAAAATATCTACGTAAATTGACCGTTTTTTCTACAGAAAACCTCTTAATGATCCTGTATTCTAAAATATTAATGCTTCTTCAATGCTTCTTCCAAAATTTTAAAATTGTGTTTGCTTGTCTTTTTCATAGGACAAAATATTCAACGCTAAATATATTTGCATGAATTTGTTTTATATGCACGCAAGTAAACATTTATTATCAATACTTTAAAAACGCATATTTTTGTATTCTGTAAAAACTCATCTTTACTTAAAGCAGTATATAATACAAAACAATTTAATTGATCATCAAGTTTTGCCTAATTATAAAACTTGCGTCATTTAAATCACGCATTCTTTAATGCCATAATAGAAACTAATAATCTAACAAAACTTTAAAATGAGATTTGAAGTTTTTAACTTTTTTTTTTTTTTTTTTAACTAAAGGATAAAACAGATAATATAAGAAAATTACAAAGAAATTTCTAAAACAAATTAATCATACTCCAAATATTTTTATTGTTAAGCTGCACATTTTTCTCCAAATTAGTTTGTACAAAGAAAGTTTTATCGAAGAAATGATTAGAAAAGTTTAATTTCTTTGAAGAGCAATATCAAAGTAATTTATTTTATCACAAAAAAAAGTGAAAGAAGAATAGAAAGATTTCAACTTTTCTGAAAAAGGGGGGAAAAAATCATTCCATTTTCATTTCAAAATTTCAAATAATGTACTAGTAAAAATGCAAACATTTCAAAAAACGTTCGGCGAACAATGTGAAGTTTAAAGATTAAATATGATTGGCAATTTAATTTAAATCTTTTTTTTTTTAAATCTTATGACATTGATTTATGGCATCATTATGACGGCATGATTTATCACCATATGTGATTTTTTTCTATCTATAAATATATAAGTGAACGCGCAAGATTAAACAAATTTCGAAAATAGTTTATATTTATTTTATATATATATATATAATTTTATTTTTTGCTTCTTTGCTTTATTTAAGCAGTCTAAAGAAGTTTAACACTGTATAGAAAAGATTAATATTACTTTGATATTAATCTTCCACATCTAGATTAAACCGATTACTGATGAAACAAGGAAATGTAAAGTTTATTAAAAATTGTTCATTAAACTGGAAATGTAAAACTCTTTATAATCCGTAATTTTAAAATTTAAATTTTTGTATCTACTCGGTTTTACAATACAGTATCTTACCAGAGAGAGCACAAGCAATTTATAACATAACTACTTCCAAAATATTTGTAAATTTTCTCTCTAGTAAATTGTTAAAACAGTTTATTTTGTACGCATTCTTCTAATTAGTAAATCAATTTTTAGATTTATTTCCTTAGAAATCGACCAATTACAATCACTTCGTTTACCTATCTATCTATCTATCTCTCTCTCTCTCTATATATATATATATATACACTAGCAGGCTTTGCCCGCTTCGCTGGTCATTGTATTGAAAGGAATCCTAAAAACACCATATCATTAATAATAAAAAAAAATCTTAAAAAAAAAAAAAAAAAAAAAAAATCATTGAAATCAGTCAAAATATAAGTTGCCGCTACTTTCTGTATCGGTATTCCCGCTCTCCACAGTCGAGTCTGGAGCCTTAATCTCTACGGCAGTCTCTTACCTGCTTTTTACTCCCCCTCCCTCGCGGTTAAAGTTGAAAGTTTTGCAAAATCTCATCAAAGTGCATATTGCGTACATTTAATCCCCGCCCACACACCAAAATTCGCCATTCTTAGGTAATTTGGACGGATTTAAGCTCCTAAATGCGTTTTCTGTCCCGCCCATCCCAAATGGAGGAGGGGGTGGGGGTAAACATACGAAATTACTTTATATATCACGTTGCATTCATATACCTAAATGACACATAAAAAAATCGAGATCCTGAAATTATTTAAAGCAGAGCTATGCTTTTAAACATTTTTTATATCCCCCCCCACCCTCCGCTAACAAAGGAGAGAAGGGGGAGGGAATTTCATAAAATCTCTTCATATTATGAGTTAGATACACATAACCATCCCTCAAATCAAAAATTTCTAACCTCAGATAATTTAGTGCAGCATTACGCATGAATACATGTTTTTGCCCCCCATTCTTCAAAGGGCGGTAGGGTGGAATTTCACAAAATCCCTTTGTAGTGTGTGTTGAGTACGCATAAGCAACCTACACAGAAAAAATTACAATTCTAAGATAATCTGAAACAGAATTAGGCGTGGAAACGTGTTTTTTGCCCCCCCTCCCTAATCCCAAGTGGGTAGGACGGAATTTCAAAAAATCCCTTTGTTGTGTATCTGTTGAGTACGCATAACCAATCGCTATTCTGAGATAATTTTGAACAGTGATGCTGTTAAAAGCGTGTTTTGAGTCCCCCTCGCCCTTAAAGGGGGGGGGGAGGTACAAGGGAGAAATTTCGTAAAATCCCTTTACAGTTCGTGTTGGGAAGGCATAAACAGCCCACACATAAAAATTAATCTTGCTGAGATAATTTGACGCAAAGTTATGCTTGGAAACGGATTTATTGACCCCACCCCCAAGTGAGTAAGGGGGATTTCGCAAAATCCCGTTACGATGGGTGTTGGATACACGGAAATAAGTCGCACACTAAAATTTGTGCTATCAGCTCCTATGGATTTTCATGGATCAATTTGCCCCCTCGTAACACTCCCTCTGCCCCAAAATCGGAAATCTAAAAAAAATAATAATGTGTTTTCCGAAATATCCTAACGAAGACACATGGAAGTTTTTCAATATATTTGTTGCATTTTTGGTAGATTTCTACTCAAAAATCAGGAATTTTCGATATTTCCCCCTCTCCCCTTAAAAATCCCAAATTCCAAAATCGCAGAAAATACTTTTTTGTACTCAATTTGTACAAATACTTTTTTGTACTAATTTTTTGTACTCAAGTCTGGTCTTTCCATCTACAATTTCTTCCCCATGAAGTAATTTGGAGCCGAGTTATGCTTGTAAAGGTGTTTGTGCCTTCTGCCCCCCAAGGGGGACAGGGGGTATTTTGCGAAATCCCGTCTTAGTGGGGATCAGGTTTCTAAAACCAACCGGGTCATCAAAATTTGTGACTCTATTTCCCATAGAATCGTCATGGCAATGTAAGTCAGTGAATCTCATATATATATATATAGACTTGTTTATATTTTTCATGGACTACTTGGTTTAAGGTGGTTGTCACAAAAATAGAGTCCTCGGCGAAAAGTGTCCTATCTACTTCAGCATAAATTTAAAAATATACCCAGGATTATCAATAAATAAAGTTATTTAATATAGATCTGAAATAGCTTTCATTTTATTATTATTTAATTTTCATAATGATGTCATTTTGTCATGTGCCTAAACAAATTTAGTGTTTAATATTTTATTATTATTATTATTATTATTATTCGCATGAAAATATATTTTATTATATGTTGAAAAATAAATTAACTCGCAAACGTCTTTGGCAATAATTAAAAATTAAAATAAATTATTTTAAAATTTTATGATAGAAGAAATATCTATATTATATAGAAGATGTAACATAGATAACGTTTTGCTTCCTCTTTTGGAATAAATTTCTAAAATTCCAAAAAATGGTTATTAGGCATTTGTGTTATCTATATTTTAAAGCAAAAATTTTATAGATATCTGTTTTTTTTTCTTTGAGACATAAAGGTTTTTGTAAAATAACGTTTTGCCCCATGTCTCTCCTTATGGGCCGAATTTTTTAAATTCCAGAAATTGGTTTTTATGTCAGCTATATTTTAAAGCAAAAATTTTCTGATATTTTTTTTTTTTTTTTTTTTTTTTTTTCTTTGAGATATGTTTTTTTTTTTTTTTTTTTTTTTTTTTTGAAAATTACTATTTGCGCATGTGGAATCACATTTTGCAACGCACCCCCTTCCACTTGTGGACCGAATTTCGAAAATTCCAGAAATAGGTTTTTAGGTATTTGTGTTAGCTATGTTTTAAAGCAAAAATTTCACGGATATCTGTTTTTTTGTTTGAGACATGAAGGATTTCAAATTTTGTCTAAGTATCCTCTTTCAACCCTGTGAAAGAGGAGAATTCTTATGAAGTAGCCGCCATTTTGAAACAAAGTAACAGCTTTAATTTATCAATGGACATGGTGGAAATAATGTTTAGGGTTATGTATACATGGGGTTTTAAACAAATCGGTTCATAAATACTTTTTACTTTCTTCTATATGTAATATAGAGAAAGTATTGGATTCGCGAAAATTTTCGAAGTCCACTTTTTGATGGATTTACATGTTTTGGGATATGGAGAACACGAATTAATAGTTTTTAGAAAATGTCTGTCTGTCTGTCTGTCTGTCTGTCTGTCTGTATCATTTTTTTGTGGACGCTGTATCTCACGAACCAATGAATGAAATTTAACCAAACTTGGTATTTAGTTGCACCCTGACATAAACTGGTGCTGATTAGATTTTGGGATCAATCGCTCAATAGGTGGCGTTGTGATCGCATTTTATGCAAATTTTTAACATGGCAGCATAGGACAAAATTCCGTATAAATGGGCATAAAGAGAGTTATTTTACACTTGTGATTGTAAAATTAATATGAATTATTGATAATAGTAGTAGTTAGCTAGGAAAAAAATTTTGTGCATGGGGGGCATCAGTTGCTCCCCCACCGGGGGGGGAAGTTCCCACCCGGGGGGGGCAAAGTTTCAAGATGGGTATCTTTCGAAAGATCTCGTCAATACCTTTAAAACGAATGGTTGAACGATCAATCTGTGATAATTTAAACCAAAGTTATCGATTTTTTTTACTTTTAACAAAAAAAAACTTAGAAAAATATCGCAATTTTTTTTTTTTTTTTTTTTTTTTTAACGAAATTTAACCAAACTTGGTATTTAGTTGGTCCCCGACATAAACTGGTGCTGATTATGTTTGGGGATCAATAACTCAACAGGTGGCGCTGTGATAGCATTTTATCTAAATTTTTAACATGGCAGCATAGGACAAAAATTCGTATAAATGTGCATAATTAGAGTTGTTTTAAACTTGTGATTGTAAAATTAATATGAATTATTGATAATAGTAGTATGTAACTAGGAAAAAAATTTTCTGCATGGGGGGGCAACGCTTCCCCCCCTGGGGGGGAAGTACCCCCCGGGGGGGATAAATTTTCAAGATGGGTATCTTTCGAAAGGTCTCGTCAATACCTTTAAAACGAATGGTTGAACTATAAATCTGTGATAATTTAAAACAAAGTTATCGATTTTTTTCACTTTTAACAAAAAAAAAAAAAAAAAAAAAAAAAAAAAAAATCGTACTTTGTTTTTTTTTTTTTTTTTTTTTTTTTTTTCTTTTTTAAATATTGTTACTGATTGAATATGTATAGGTAAATATAGAAGAAAGTCTTGTGGTGGCCACAACATACTAGTTTTCTGTGAATTTGAAATTTTCAACTGGGGAAACTTGAAACCCACTTTGAAAATGAAATGGCGGATCAATTTGGAAAACAAACATTTCAAATGCATTTCTAAGATAAGTCTACTCAACAAATTTAGTCTAAATTAATTCAGTATTTCAAAACTTATCGTGATGATAAATATTTAAGTGGCTGCCCCTTGGAAAAATAAAAATGTCAATGCAAGTTGCTGCCTAAATTAATCCAAAATATATGTAAGATAAGACCACTGTCCAACTTTGGTTCAATTCAGTATTTCAAAAGTTATCGGGATAAAAAAATTTCAAGTGGTAGCATTCAAATGGTTGCCACTTGGGAAAAAAAGATTGCGGAGCATCTTGCCGAGTAAAATCATTTAAGATATTTAAATGATACGTCTACTGCTCATAGTTGATTCGAATTGATTCAGTATTACAAAAACTATCGTAATGGCAAATTTTCAAGTGACCGCCTCTTGGAAACAAAAGAGTGGAGTAAGTTGACTAGCGTACTCATTCAAGACATTTGAAACATAAATTCACTGTCCAACTTCTGTTCGAATTATTTCAGTATTTCAAAAGCTATCGTGATGACTAATTTTCAAATGGCAGCCTGATTTCAAGTAGACGCAACTTGGAAACAAAATGGCAGAACGAATAATATTTCAAAAGTTATCGTGATGAGAAATTTTTAAGTGGTCACCACTTGGAAGCAAAAGAGCAGCGTGAAATGCCCAGCAAACGTATCTAAGATCATTGAATTATAAATCCATTGCGAAAATTTGGTAAATTTGATTCAAATTGATTTAGTGTTACAAAAGTTCTCGAAATGACAAATTTCTAAGCAGCCGTCACTTGGAAGGAAAATGGCGGAACAAGTTAACCAGCGAACTTATTCAAGATATTTGAACCTTACGTTCACTATCCCACTTCGGTTTTAATCAGTTTAGTATCTCAAAAGATATCGTGATGGCACATTTTGAAGTGGCAACCTGATTCCAAGGAAGAAACTTGAAGAAAAAAAAACAAGAAAGAAAAATCATTAAGTACGCATTGATTAGTCACACTTTCCAACTGTACGCAATTGTTGTATCGAATAACTTTTAATATTCTTTGCCTACTTTATCATACAACAGAGAGAAGGACTGAAAAACATACAGATAGACTAATTGATTTTAAAATTACTCTTAGGAATTTTGGAAAGTGTTAAAAAGTCTTACCGCAAAAGAAAATGCAGCCGTTAGATTATAATTACAGCTTTTAATCTCTCTGAATATTTTACTCTAGCCCTGTAAATCTGAAAGTTAATCACATCATATTCTATACAAAACAATATTTTAGAATATTAATAATACATGTCAATGTTTTTATGATTTTTATAGTAGAAAATTTTTTTAATATAGCTTTTATAAAATTCTGTCCTAAAACGTAATACATTGGCTTTTTTTTATTGTTGTTTTTGTTGTCCCTGTAAACAAACTAGTTGTACAGGACGTATTAATGACATTTTAAATAGGGAACTTGACTGTATCACTTTTTTAAAATTCTCAAAATATTCACGGATGATAAGATCCGGAGACAAACAGATAGAAAGACAGACAATCGGACAGACAAATGCAGAAATTTATATCGTATTTCCACTAAAATTATAAGAAAGTGTTAAAATGCTCATGTAAACAAAAGTGCAATTCCATCAAATTTTTATTAATAGCTCTTAATGTAACTGATTATTTTTGTGTGGCCCTGTAAATCTAATGCTAACCATACTATATTATAGAAGACACTCTTTTGTGCATACGAATAATATATTTCAATTGCATTAAGCTTTGTGGAAAATAAAATTATTCAAATTTGGTTTATAAAAATAACTCTCATACAACATAATGGTTTGGAATACTTTCAAGTGCCCTTGTACACAAACCAGTTAGAAATGTTCTTTGTTTTACATAGGAAACATCCGATAGGGAACTGAATAACGTATTAAAATTTTAATAAAGTTTCTCTACATTAAAGGTATTAAAATATGATTTATAGAAACACCTCTCATAGAACACAATGCTGTCGTATACTTTTGGGTGTCCCTGTACACAAACCAGAAGAGGTATTCACTCCATTTTCAATAGGGAACATCCGATAGTGAACTTGAATAAAATATATCGGTTTAAAGAAATTCCATAATTATTTATGGGAATTAGAGCGCAGAAAAACAGACAGAGAGACAGACAGACGAATACACAAATTGAAATTACTTTCACATTAAAAAAATGATAGAAAGTGTCAAAAACGCTTAATGTAAACGAAAGTACAATTCTAGCAGTTTTTTATTAATAGCTCTTAATATAACTGAATATTTTTTGTCACCCTGTAAATCTAATGATAATTATGCTATATTCTATGCAAAGCATTCTTTTGTGCATATAAACAACATATTTCAATTTCCTTAAACATCGTAGAAAGTAAAGTTATTAAAATTTGATTTATAGAAATATCTCACAAAGAACGCAATGCTTTGGAGTAATTTTTAGTGTCCCTGTACATAAACTAGGGGTGATATGTAATCTATTTTATATAGGAAACTTCCAATAGTGAACTTGAATAACATATTTCAATTTCATGAAGATATTGTACAGTAAAGGTATGAAAATATGGTTTATAGAAATACCTCTCATAGAACACAATCCATTGAAATACTTCCCGGTGCCCTTGTACACAAACCAGTAGAGGTATAAACTCCATTTTCTATAGGAAACATCCGATAGCGAACTTAAATAACATATATCAGTTTCAAAAAATTCAATAAATATTTACGGGAGTTAGAGCGCAGGCAGACGGACAGACGGACAGATACATAAATTAGTATCATATTCACACGTTAAAAAATGTTAGAAAGTGTTAAAAACGCTTAATAAAAACGAAAGTAGAATTCTAGCAAATTTTTATTAATATCTCTTAATACAACAGAATATTTTTGTGTCACCCTGTAAATCTAATGCTATTCATGGCATATTCTTTGCAAAGCATTCTTTTGTGCATATAAATAACATATTTCAATTACCTAAAACTTCGTGGAAAGTGAAGTTATTAAAATTTGATTTATAGAAATATCTCTCATAGAACGCAGTGCTTTAGAATACTTTTGAGTGTCCTTGTATATAAAACAGTGATGGTATTTAATCTATTTTATACAGGAAACTTCCAATAGTGACCTTGAATAACATATTTCAATTTCATTAAGATTTGTGTACATTAAAGGTATGAAAATATGATTTATAGAAATACCTCTCATAGAACACAATGCTTTGAAATATTTTCGGGTGTTCCTGTATACAAAACAGTAAATGTATAAGCTCCATTTTCAATAGGGAACATCCGATAGTGCACTTGAATAACATATATCAGTTTCAAGAAATTCCACAAATATTTACGAGAGTTAGAGCGCGGTAAGACAGACAGACAGACAAACTGAAGTCAGCAACACTTTTCAACCTTATTGGGAAGTCTTAAAAATGATAGAAAGTTTTAAAAACGCTTAATATAAACGAAAGTGCAATTTTAGCAAATATTTATTAATAGCTCTTTATATAACTGAATATTTTAGTGTCACCCTGTAAATCTAATGCTAATCATGCTACATTCTATGCAAAGCGTTTTCTTTTGTGCTTATAAATAACATATTTCAATTTCATAAATCTTCGTGCAAAGTAAAGTTATTAAAATTTAGTTTATAGATATATCTCTCATAAAACGCAATGCTTTGGAATACTTTTGAGTGTCCCTGTACACAAATCAGTGGTGATATTTACTCCATTTTATACAGGAAATATTCAATAGTGAACTTGAATAACATATTTCAATCAATAAGATTTGTGTACAGTAAGGGTATGGAAATATGGTTTCTAAAAATGCCTCTCATAGAACACAAGGCTTTGTAATATTTTCGGGGGTCCCTGTACACAAACCAGTAAAGGTATAAACTCCATTTTCAACAGGAAACATTCGATAGTGAACTTGAATAATATTTTTCGATTTCATTAAGGTTTGTGTACGGTAAGGGTAAGAAAATATGGTTTATAGAATTGTTTCTTATAGAACACAATGCTTTGAAATATTTTCGGGGGTCCCTGTACACAAACCAGTAGAGGTATAAACTTCATTTTCAACATGAAACATCCGTTAATGAACTTGTATAACATATTTCAATTTCATTGAGATTTTTGTACAGTAAGGGTATGAAAACATGGTTTATAGAAATGCCTCTCATAGAACACAATGCTTTGAAATATTTTCGGGGTCCCTGTATACAAACCAGTAGAGGTATAAACTCCGTTTTCAATAGGTAACATCCGATAGTGAACTTGAATAACATATATCAGTTTCAAGAAATTCCATTAATATTTACGGATGTTAGAGCGCGGACAGACAGACAGACAGATAGACGGACAGGCACACAGACAAACCGAAGTTATTAACACTTTTCAACCTTGTTGGAAAGTGTTAAAAAGGTTGAACAAATTGTCCACCGAACTGATCAAGAATATTTGTAAGTTAACTATCCAACTTTGGTTCGAATCGATGCAGTATTTGTAAAGTTATCGTGATGATAAATTTTCAAGTGGTAGCCTGATTTCAAAAGGCCCTGCTTAATTTGAGGTATTCGCCATTTTGTTAAATATGGCGGATAAAGTTTAATAATACACTTGGTTGAGACTCTTATATCAACTATATATGCAACAAATTTCTAACTAATACGGTCTTAAATACGCTTCTTACAATGTCGATTTGAAATTTTTAAGTGGCATCCACTTGAAAACAAAGCGGAGCAACTTGGTTAACAAGCGTATCCAAAATATTTGTAAGATGAGTTCGCTGTCAAAATTTGGCTCAATTTGGAGTATTTTTTCGGAAGTTATCGTGATGACAAAATTTCCATTATATATAGAGAGAGATAAACAAAGTGAATGCAATAGGTCGATTTCTAAAGAAATGAACCTAAAAGTTCTCATACTTATATTTCTTTTTTAAAGAATTTCAGAACAGTATGTTAAATCAATACAATATAAACATTACTTTTTCTCATACTTAAAAAATGTTACTTCTTTAAAGTGATTTTTTAAAAAACCTTTCGAAATTTGAATACAATCGTTTTTCGACAGGCTACATGTAAAAATATTTTCCTATTGCTTCATTATTTTAAATTGACTCGAAAAATAATACATCATTTTTGAAAAGCGGTATCATAAATCATGCCAAATCAATGAAAACAAAACATTTGAACAAAATTGTTCTCTTTACTAATTACTATTATACACTTTCAGAAACAATATATTTTGTCTTCAAAACCTTTACACTTAAACTTCTCAAAATTAAAATATCTAGAAATAAAACAGAGTCATTGTTTATTTTTTAAAAATAATTGTTTCATTTGAAATTTCAAAAAGAAAAAGAAAAAACAACTTTTGAAAGAAAAGGATTTTTTTTTTCAATGAAGCTTTATATAATGAGTTCTTTTTATTTGAAAAATAAATAAGTATATAAATAAATAAAATGCAAGAAAGTTTTTTAAAATAAATTTTTTTTTTTCATAGTTATTAACTATTAACAAGAAATAGAGTGTATTTTTTCCTAATGTAAAATTATTGCCTTACGCAACGCGTGTTATTAAAGTGCAATTAAAATTTTAAAGTTTAAAATTTCCCTTACTTTTACTTTTAATAAGATGCTATGTTGTTTTTCATTTTTCACATATTGAAAAGGACACAGAAAATAAAGAACCTGTAAAATACGTTATCTTTAACATAAATATTCGAGTCGGCATGTATAAAAAATATAAGACATAATTAAAGTATTTATAATGTTATATTAGTTCTATTAATAATAAAATAAATTTAACTATTTTTTAAAATGAAACATATATGTAGTATTAGTTTTAAAATATGTTTTTGTGTCTGCGAAATTTTCTTTCTACACTGTTATTAATAAATTATTCTATTACTTTTTAGACATAAAATATACATATAAATATATATATATAATCCTTCTATATAATAAATACGGGCTAACAGCTTCAAAAAAACCCCCCACGGAGGGCACTCCTCCTCAGGCCTGGGACCCTAGTACTGTGAATTGACCGCAATCCTAACACAACACCATACCCTTTATATAATATTCATTTTTTATAATATTTCCTATTTTGATGCATAAATCCTTAAATGTGTATTAGATTCTTCTGGAAACCAAACATTTAATATTTATTTACGCAAATGAAATAAATAAATAATAAAGTAATAAAAAGGTTCAACATTTTCCCTTTTGTTTTAATTGGTTTTTAAACTTTTTTTCTTTGGCTATTCATTAGATAAATAATCTCAAGCTGAGAGTTAAATTGTAAACACGTGTCATCTTTATAATATAATTAAAAAACACTTTAAAATCACGTCTAAAATACATTTATTAAAAAGGTTAAAATCTTCCAAAGCTTTTCGCCCTAACAAATCAAGGCATCATCAGGGATTTAGTTATACACATCAAAGAGCAGTTTTATAGGTATTTTTTGTACCATATGGTGAACAGTTAAGTCCTTACAAATGAACAAAGTCAACTGAAAGCTACGCTTAGAGGCTGGAACTATTGTAGTATAAGGAGGTGCTACATTTAGAGGCTGGAATTATTGTAGGATGAGGAGGTGCTGCACTTAGAGGCTGTAGGACGAGGAGGTGCAACACTTAGAGGCTGGAACTATTGTAGGATGAAAAGTTGTTGCACCTAGAAACTGGAACAGTTGTAGGATGAGGAGATGTTATACTTAGAGACTGGAACTATTGTAGTATGAGGAGGTGCTACACTTAGAGGCTGGAACTGTTGTAGAATTGAAGAACTGCCGGTCAAGAAATTGTAGAATCACCAGAGTGCAAATGCAGAAACTGAATTTATTACAGGTGTTTGAAGAGTCACATGAGGCTATTGAAGGAGTAAAACTATACGGAACTAGAAAACACCTACTATTAGTTATTTTATAATATAGTGCCAAATTATTGGAAAAATTGCAGCATCTTTTGAATTTATTGAATTTTTATGTTTAATTATATTAATAGCTTCACAAAAATACAGTTCTACAATACTGTATTCTTTTCTAGAAAATTCATCAATTATATATAAAATGATGTAAAATTTGAAATGAATAGTTAAATGGGAAATATATATATATAACTTTAAAATGAGAAGTTCCTGCTCGGAGCTATCATAAAAAATGAAGCTTCTCAAAATGAGAATATTCTGCTTTTTTTTTTTTTTTTTTTTTTTTTAAGTACGGAGGACTATTAATCTCAATCTACGGGTTTTTACGATACCAATTTTACGATAGTTGGACATTTACCGAAATCGAAAATTTATCGAAAATATAATTGAATAATTTGAAATCGATGTTATAATTTGAAAAAAAAAAAAAAAAAAAAAAAAAAAAACTGATAGTCCTCCGTACTAAACTAAATTTTGCTTTTGCAGAATTTCATCAAAATATTTTTTTTTTTTTTTTTTTTTTTTTTTTTTTTAAGAAAAAGAAAAGAAAATTAATAAATTAATAATAATCAGTATCGAAACGGACAGTATCGAAAAAGTTTATTGCCGAAACGTCAGTGGAGGCCCTCTGTTGAGACTCAAAACGGTTTTGGGCTGTGTCTGTGTGTCTGTCTGTCGCGCGATAGCGGCTGCAAAAATAGCGCTATTGACTTGAAATTTGGTACACATGTTCATGAGCCCCACGAAATCAGCTGTATAGTTTTTGATATGTATTCCATTTGTACTTCGTATACAGGCACACGCAAAATATTTTCTTATCATTACGGCCTATGGGAGGAATTTGTATGTGTAGGATAGCGGAAACAAAAATCACGCTATTGACTTGCAATTTGGTACACATGTTCATGTGCCCCACGAAACCAGCTGTATACCTTTGGGTGTGTATTCCATTTGTAATTCGTGTACAGGGACACGCCAAAGGTTTTCTTATCATTACGGCCTATGGGAGGAATTTGCATGTACCGGGATAGCGGCCACAAAAATCATGCTATTGACTTGCAATTTGGTACACATGTTCATGAGCCCAACGGAATCAGCTGTATAGTTTTAGGTGTGTATTCCATTTGTAGTTCGTGTACAGGGACACGCCAAATGTTTTCTATCATTAGGCCTATGGGAAGAATCTGTATGTACCGCGATATCCACCGCAAAAATCAAACTATTGACTTCCAATTTTTGCCGAAACGTCAGTGGAGTCCATCTGTTGAGACTCAAAAGGATTTTGGGTTCCGTCTGTCCGTCCGTCTGTCTGTCAATCAGTCTGTCTGTCGTGCGATAGCGGCCGCAAAAATCACGCTATTGACTTGAAATTTTCCCACATGTTCATGATCCCCACGAAATTAGCTGTGTAGTTTTGGGTGTGCATTCCATTTGTAGTTCGTGTACAGGGACGCGCCAAAGTTTTTTTTATCATTACGGCCTATGGGAAGAATTTGTATGTACCGTGATAGCGGCCCCAAAAATAACGCTATTGACTTGCAATTTGGTACACATAATCATGAGCCCAACGGAATTAGCTGTATAGTGTTAGGTGTATATTCCATTTGTCGTTCGTGTACAGGAACACGCCAAAATTTTTCTTATTCTTACGACCTATGGGAAGAATTTGTATGTACCGAAATAGCGGCCGCAAAAATCGTTCGATTCACTTGCAAATTGGCGCACACGTTCCAGCTTTGCATATAAGTAGCTGTATAATTTTTATTGCTATAGTGTTTATAAACTGTGTACAGGGACACGCCAAAATTCTTAACATTACGGCGTATGGGGTAAATTTAGTTTAAACGCATTTTAATATCATTACTTTGCAATGAAGAAAATGAAACTAGCGTACGTGAGTAAGATGCTTAAACTTATGTTGTTTGAAGAAAATATGTGCTTTCTAATTAATGTACAGGACCTTACAAAAGTGTTCTGAATATGTCACTTAGTCATCCAAACGATGTTAAATTTGGAACAATTATTAAGTTTAAACGCAAAATAAGCTGAATAGTTTTTACTGGTGTATTTAAATATTTATGGGTCGTTTACAAAGACACACAAAAGAATTTCGTCACATTAGACCCTATGGACATTTTTTTTTAATTTAAGCGCGCAGTTTAATGTGTTAATGCTGAATTGAACTTTAAAAAGTTAACATACATTATAAAGATACTTAAAATCATGTTTACTCTTAAAAAAGGTTATGTATAGACTAAATAATTTATGGGACCACACAAAATAATTCCGAGTATGTACTGTAATCATCCAAATGATGTCAAATTAGTTTGAAAAATTAGAGTTATAATTAATTAGGTTTATTCTTATTAATGACATTTATAATGACTGTGGCTACTTTTCCGGGATACATAAAGGAATTTCGTACTATTATGGTCTATAGTCGGTATTTCTTAAAAGCGTATTTTAACATGGTTACACCCCATCAAATATAATGAAATTTTATTAGAATTTTAAAAGCATGTTTTCATGTTGAAAATTGTGGGCATAGAATTGATAATTAGTTTAAAGGTTACGCAAAATATTTCCGATAAGCTATGTAATTTTTTTTGTATGAAATTTGGTATTTATGAATTTCACGGAAAGGATACAAGACCGTCGTTTATTAAGAATACATATCGTTGCGCACTTGGGGGTTCATAAGTTGTCCGAGAATGAAAAGCGAAACTTGCAAAAATTCAGTGATTTAGTCACAGAAAGTTTCAGAAAAATACAGGTCTATAAACCAAGTATCAGCTTCAATTCAACCAGTAAACATAGCTTAAACAACAGCCGTTAACAGCAAAACAACAGTACAAACTGTTTAGCAATAATACATAAAGCAAGTCTCATTCAAAGCGGCTCAAAGCAAAGAAAGCATTTGACGAAACTGACACAGATCTGAGATTGACCGCCTTGGCTAAAAAAATGCTCCTTTTATACTATTCTATCGAACACAGACTGTTCTGGAAAATTATCGTATCTTATCAGCCAATGAGATTAGAGCTTCCATATTTGGTATATACCTAATAAAGGATTTTCTCGCCAAGGTCGCCAAAAAAATCGCCTAGGAGGGAAACAATCGCCAAATTTGGCGCCAAATCCATTTCTTCCCTTATTGGAGCTTTTCAACGCGTTTTTAAAGGAAAATTAGGCTATTTTAAAGCTAAACCGACTAGAAATGCACAAAATTAGCATTTTATCGATTTACTGAGCCTCTTTGAAAGAATTTATACAAAAATAAATGCAATTATTTACAATTCCGTAACACTTTATATGATATACAAATAGGTATAGAAAGAAAGATACAGCGGGGGGTTGAGGGGGCGGCAGCCCCCCTCAGGAATGTATCTGATTATGGTAATAAGTCGATTGAATCAATATATACTATTATATAATAAGGAATAAATAAAAATGACCTATTGAATAATGTCTGATGCAAATAGACGTTGAGGCTCCTGATCTGCAGATCCACTAGTTTATTATTTTTTTTTTTTTACCTTTTTTTTTATTGAGAAGTGTGTTTTAACAGTGAAAGATCAATATAAATCAATGTGCTCAATAAAGTAATATTGTTACCAGGTTATAAATGTAATAATAATAATAATAACTTTTATTACAAAACAAAATGCGTAATAAGTAAATTCTTTATGATGGTGATGTCTGATTTGATATATAGATATATTTGTTTTCATGTTATAAAATATATATATATATATATATATATATATGTATTAGTTCATACCAAGTCATACCTTGAAGAATATTCTTTTGAAATTGTAAATTCAAGAAATGTTCAACATAAAACTGATAGGGTAAAGTGGGGGGTAAGTGTAACAATGTTTCGGCATAGTTCGAATTTGACCTCATTTTGCTCAGTTTTTATTACACTTACGCTTCTAAAGATTTTTAGGCATAAACTGCAACTGACCATCTTTGACAAAATAGTAGTTCTTTATAATTTAGTAATATGCAGCTTAAATAAAAATACGATAAATATTTTGTGTTTCGTGGTTCAACGTACCCATACGTTGAGAAAAATGTAATCTCATCCTATTATACCCATATACTTAAGATGAATAAGTCAAGAGTTCAGACAGTAAAATCCTTTACGAAATATCCACTTTTGAATTTTTTAAATATCTCAACTCGTTACAGAGTTACGAATTTTTCTGTACGCCTTCAAGTAGCATTTCACATTTTAAGCTTTGAGCACTCCAAAAAATCCCCCCAAAATGATCAGGATAAAATAGCAAGTAATTGAAAGATAGAATAGAAAAAGTAAAGTAAAAAATAGAAATGATTCAGTTGAGGTGCTTTGGACACGCATAAATGCCCTGGTTTCACATTCTCGATATACAAAATTTCTGGGGTAAGTATAACCGTGGGTGACAAACCAGAAAGTTCAATATGTAGAACCATAACCTCCTTAAGTCGGATGCCTTCCGCGTGGATCGGAAACTTGGCAACAGTTCAAGCGGTAGACAACGCCACATGGTTTATTCAACTGTCACCAATAATTTTAAGAAGTGATATATGATATATATAATCGACGTTTCTCCGATTCTATTCACCTTTTATGTGTATGAAATCCCACTTTTAAAAAATTTTTTGTGGCTCTTGAATAAAAAAGTCGCTCAATCTGTACCAGGTGGCGCTGTTTCCCGCCAAATTTCTGAGCCACGCGGAAGGCATCTAGTTTAGGAGTCTATGGTAGAACAAATCAGAAAATATATTCAAAATCTACACACAATTCTGAGTTATTTATCAAAAATTGTGGAATTTACTTCAGAAGTACAGTAATGGGGAAATTTCGCATTTTGAGAGGAGCAATCTGTCGAAAAGGAAAATGTAAGTAATTTTTCAAACATCTAAAACTATCGCTGTTTCATATTTGATTTAGTAAACTAAGGCTAAATATTGGAAAGAAAGGTAACAGATACGATGACTCTTACGTCCAATTTAAGTTTATCAGTTGCGTTATGAGCCGTGGTTATACACACCCCGTCATTATACTTACCCCACTTCAACCTACAATATACTGATAAAAGGAGTTTAATTAAAGTTCGACTTAAAATAAAACTGCTAGTTTTAGAAGTTATTCATCACTGAAATATTGAGACATCAGTCACAGAATAGTAAAACAAATATCATGCTTAAAAAGGCTTTATTCATTGGTAGCAATATTTTGGAGTATTGTACTGTAATGGGTAATTAAGAGATAATTTGGAAATTCTTTTTATCGATGAGCTTATGCAGCAAAACGTTCACAGATATTATTTTCTTAAGTTAAAAATGTTACACATTTAGTTACTTATTAAATGTCATTAATTTTTACTCGAAAATAAAATAGTTTCAGGGGACCTCAAATCGTGTAATTATAACAAAAACTCACTTTCGAAAGTTTGACCCTAAAACAATACTTTCTCTTCTACAAAATATCTGTACTGATAAGTATAAAGGATTTAAGTCTAAAAATGTCGATTTTAAGTTAAGTACATAGTCAAACCCAGAAAAATATTCTCTATCGATTGGTATAAAGGATTTAAATCCATGTCAGTTAGCCTTTGAGAAAATCCATTGGTAAAAAAAGATTCAAGTCAGAAATTTAGCATTAATCTTTGTATAAAATATTTAATTCATTTTTTTTTTCCTTTATTAAATGAAGGTTGACTATCACTGAACGGTAAAAAGAGTATAAATCAACATAATCCCTTTTTACTAATCGATTCTTCTGATTAGTTTTTAGTTAGATTAACTTTATTTTTCGTCTCCTGAAAAATCAAGAATATGGACTTAAATCCTTTATACTTATCAGTACAGATATATGGGTAAGAGGAAGTATAAAACAATACTTTCTCTAACATGCAATCGGGTAAGAGGAAGCAAAAATAACCTCTTATAAATATTGACCTATTCTGAACATATTTTGAAAGAAATGAATTGATATTCCGTTGCGAATTCCGAATTCGGGAGAATACGGAGCTATTTCCACTTCTGTATCTCGTCTTAAAAGTCAGCTGAACCAACACCCACTTGACAGTAAATGAGTCGAGCCGGTGTTGGCTGAACCCGTAGTAAAGGGAGCGGTCCACTGCTGGCCATGATGGCATTATATACGATATCATTAGTGCATAGCCATAAAAATATAATTTATTAGAAAACAAAGTTAAAAATTTAGCACAATAAATGAATTCAGCATACTTTTTTTAGTCATATGAAAGCGAAAGGTACAAAAATTCAGTTATAAATAAGCTAAGACGCGGCAAACAAATATTTATTTTTTTATATACATAAAAAACTATCAGAAAAAATGGCAAAATGACGGGAGGTTCAATTTTTTTCTGTTAAACTAATCTTATTTTAAAACTGCTAGTTTGAAATATTTTTAGTTCAGATTTAATATTAGATGAATGTAACACCAAACCTGAATGCTGCTCGAACGTATACAGTCGGCTGTAAAAGTATCCAAGCACTAGCAATAATCCCTGTCTAAAAAAAAAATACACTTAAGACTGCTTTGTTAAATAAATCCTTGTTGAGTCTTGTTCTTAGTCAGTCTAAGAACATGATTCGTTAAGGATTTATTTAACAAAACAGTATTAAGTGTACTTTTTTGATATCGGAATTATTGGCTAGTGATCGGATACTTTTCAGTCCGACTGTACAAGAATTACAAAGATAGTTTTTATTATTAAAATTTAAAAGCGCACATACCCACATGTGCACTTACCTTATGTAAATTTGAACTAGAAGTGTATTACGGAAAAGTCTAACATCTTATTAAAGAGGAGTGTTGGCAGATTTGGGAATTTTTGAAGCTTCAGGGGAAATATTTTTGGGGATAGATTTATGGTTTTATTCACCGTTAACTTCAATCCCTGGTTCAAAGCAAAAACTAGAAAAGCGCCTAAAGGCAGATTGCAGCTAACCAAGAAAATATGGAATACTGCTTCTGCCATCTAGCGTCAAAGTTTTCATATAATTTTTGATTGGTTATTTTCAGCTAAACAAAAAAATCTGAAAATAACAATGTGCTGGATGGCAAAGGCGTCTTGTCAAATTTTGCTAAAAAGTTGAACCCTGACTTTATACGCTTTTCAAGTTTTGGTGTTTAATCAGAAGCGTAAGTTATTCGTGAATACCGCCGTTAGTATGGAGTAGATTGTGGAAATGAAAATTTTTGGGGGGAAATATGGGGTGGGGTTATCTTTTAAGTTAATAAAAGATTATTTTTTCTTAAAACCCCACAAAAAAAAAAAAAAAAAGCCAATTTTATTAGATTATAATGCATTGATTCATTAATGCTACTTCGGAATAGAAAACTTTCTGTTTATATAATTTACCTTTTTTTTTTTTTGTCTTTTGTATTCCCTGATTGCAGAAATAATTTGGTTCATGTATGCATTAACAATTCTAGTAAGGGCTTGATATATATTGATTGCTGCTTGAATAATCGAGATTAAAGTAAGCTGGACCAGTGTAAACTTCTATGCTTTATCTTAGCTTCAATAAAACTTGCAGACGTGAAACATCAAGTTTGGTGTAAGGCCTGTCTCTGTACTTTCTGGGTACCTGTCTGGGTAACCTTGTTTTTCATGCATTTTATAGTCCACTAAAACTGTTTTTATATACATAAGAGATAAGTCCAAATAATTGGAGATAAGGAAACTAGACTCAGAAGATAACGCAGATTTAAAATTTTCCAAAAAACTCGTATGTTGAAGTTATTTTTACAAATGGGGATTTTTTTGTTTTTTTTTTAATAAAGAGTTTCCTTTTGGAAAAAATGTGAGCTTAAATTTATTAAACATTTTTTAATTTTGTTTTAAAACAAAATTACATTTCTACTATAAATTGATTTAGGGATTTTTTCGGAAAAAATCCTTGATTTAGAGAAATTTGTCAGCTCTATAGGGTAATTGATTTTCGACCATCTGGCAACACTGTTAAAAAGACATACCCGATAACGGCTATGCTAGTAATGCGTGATAAATTTAAATGTTGCATATAGTTCCAGTTTTACAAAAACTATGTATAAATTATAATAAAACATGCGTATCATTTTTTTTTTTTTAACAATAAATACCCCACGTAAAATTTATTTAATAAATCAATAGCATGTAACTTTTTTTTTTTTTTCACTAGCAACTAATTTATGAAACATTTCATTTGCTAAAGCATTGTTTCACAAAATTAACTATCACGAAAATTAGATGGTAATTAACAAAATAATATTTCTTTTTTTTTTTTTTTTTTTTTTTTTTTTTTTTTCGTTTCTAAGTTAACATAGAAACTATCGTTGGGTTTCTCGTAGAATTGTCATTAGAACGAGTATGAAAAAGTAGGTTAATGTTCTTCCTAATTGTCTTTATTTTATGATCGATAAACTCAAAAATATCATAAAATTCACTACTTTAATGGATTGATTCCATAGGAAAAAGGAAAAGGAAAATGAAGTAAATGCAGTGCAGAGTTACTAATCTAATTTTAATGAGTAATAGATTAAAATTGTTTAAATGAATTTTTGATTTGATTTTGTTCGATATGCTTTTGACGATGCATTTTCAAATGAGTACCATAGTTAAAACGTGTTTTCATTTGATAATAATTGTAAACTGCTATTAATCAAAGAAGTATATTTACAAAATCCTTAATAAAAAAATAAATAAATAAAGATATAATTAGATGATTTGTTTTTTGTTATTTTGAATTTTATTACCGAATATAGTGTAACAATGTTTCCTAAAACTAGCAGTGAGGACGAGTTCAATTTCTTATAGGAGTGCATGATTGACCGACAGGTTGGGATTTGGAAAACAGCCAGTCATTCGGCGCTCTGTTATCGCATATTTTCTCTGAATCAGATGACTGCCACTTAAGAGCGGACAATACCTAATCTTGCCGGCAGCCTTGGCCCATGTTATTCTATGGGAAAATTTGTTTACATAATTACTCATTACCTAATGAATATTTTCCAATTCTGTTTTCACATTTAGAAAATTCATAAGCGTACAATTAGTACTTGTTTTCCAAAAATTGATTTTTTAAAATTTTAGTATTTCATTTTGCGACTAGAAAATGAGAAAAATGCATTTTGTGAAAAATCGCATTTTTGAACTCAAAATTAAAATGTAAAAATTAAAAAAAAAAAATGAATTTTTCAAAAATGAGTACTCATTTAACGGTTATGAATTTTCTGACTGCGAAAACAGAATTAAAAAATATACATTAGGTAATGTGTAACTGTGGAAACAAATTTTCCCATAGAATAACATTGTCCACGGCTGTTCGCGGGATTAGATATTGTCCCCTCTTAACACTGGACTTATTTAACACTTATTTTAACACTGGACTCGCTGAGTCAGCAGTTGCGCAGAGGCTTCCATGATCTCAAGAAATGTGGTCAAAGAATAGGGAAATCGAAAAATCTCGACATACGCCTTAATTTCTTATACATTTATTTTACTAGTATTTGGAATGTTGCTCTACGTTTACTTTTTGCAAATTAACGCTTCTTTAATTGGGATCTTAAAACTTAAAGTGAACTTCTAACGTCCATAAAAATCCAACTTGAACCCAAATTCGAATTATGAAGTGCTTTAATGTCAGTTCGAGAACATTCGCCACTATGATATGCAGATTTTGCCAGAAACTTCTGTGAGGTTTGCGTTCATGCAAACTCTATCTTAATTACTTAATTAGATTGTAAATGGGCGCGTAAAAAGAGCACAAGACTTGAATTAAACAATAAATAAGAGTTTTATTTGAACAGATTAATGGGAGGGCGGTCTGGCAATCAAACTAGCTCAGTCAGCGTATTTAATTACTTTATCAAAATATATGTATCAGAAATTAGATTAGATAATTCTAAATATCTCACCCCAGCAAATAGTCGAAGGTGTAGAGACGATTGCACTCGTATACTCCGCTACTGCGACTTCACTGTGGATCAGAGGATTCCCTTCTGATTCAACTTTACTTTTACGAATGCTAGTAGATACGCACACCAACACTCATCACTACTTAATCTTCACGCCACTAAATCTCCACTACTGCACTTCTCAATATTCGCCAAAATAAGATTCTCCACAACCCACTATAATATACATCCCCATCCACTCCCATCTACTAAAACCCTCTCCATCTTATACTTCCTCCTACTAACCTCCTTTACCTTCATTTCAATCACTACTTTTAAAATCACTTCACATTCATCTAACTCTCAGAACCTAATTCATTCGTTGCAGCACCCTGCCGACACGAAACTAATTCGACCTCAACTTTCGCCGAGTCACTGGCGACAAAGTGATTTAACCGTCCCAACTTTGTACTTTGCTGGATCCAGCTTAATTTTACACAAACTGTGGTGACGTTCTGACGTCTCAAACTCACAATTCTTGCAAGAAAAAAATTTTGATTGACTTAAATAAAAATAATAATTAAAGAAAAAAAAAATCATATAAAACCATTCTAAATACAAAATAATTATAATCAAATAACATTAACTGTCATTCATTAATTCCAAGGATGTTAAATATCTGAAGCGTATTCACTTGTAAAAGCGAAATAAACCCAAAATATTTACTGATTTATGCAAACTTTATATATCTGGATTAAGGCTTTTCATGAAAATGATGTCGTAATTTACAGAAAATTGATTATTTGAAAATTCTTATTTGTAAATCTTTTTTGGGGCATCGAGGATTTCAATAGCTTTAAATCTACTCCGGATAACGCGGATCATTTTGGTAAAAAAAAAAAAAAAAAAAAAAAAAAATTGTAAACCGATCCTTTAGTTTTTTAGTCTATATTGAACACACATTCAAAAGTTATATTTTATACATATAGATTGAATTGTTGTAAATCTACACCTCTTCGTTACTTTTCTTAGCCGTTGATTGCTAGAGATAGTAATAAAATTTTCGAAATTGTGATTTTGCTATGTAAATAGCTCTGTACAGTCGGTAACAAAAGTATCAGAACACTAGTAAAAATTCCTATATATAAAAAAAAACATTAATACTGTTTTGTTAAATAAATCCTTGTCGAATCATGTTCTTAGACTGACTAAAAACATGATTCGCCAGGGATTTATTTAACAAAACAGTATTAACTCTGCTTTTTTATAAAGGAATTTTTGCTATTGTTCGGACACTTTTGTTACCGACTGTATAGTCCAGAGGTCCCCTGAATCCTAAAATCAGTTTTTTATTTAGCGGTAGTCTGTTCTTCTTGTCTCTGTGTCTTTGAGACTGTTCTCAAAACAAGCACTAAAGGGATGTCCAAACTCGGTTTCTAAATGTGCATAATATGGGGATGCTACCTGGACTTTTTTATTGAGATCGATCAAATGTTTCATAGGGGAGATCGGGGTAAAATTGACCACTTTTGTAAATTATAAGTGCTTAATCATAAAGTAATGATTTTTGGCTGTTGAAAATTTGTGTGCATATTACCAATATATTGGGATTCATATTGCATTAAGCCAAAATTAACAAGTATGCTTACTTTTTTTGATATTTTTTAATAGCAACTGACAAAAGTGGACCATTTTACCCCCCAAGCCCGGGGTAAAATGGCCCATGTCTCGGGGTGCTATGGATTACAGGTAAAATTTAAAAAGTATGTTAATGTAGTGCGTTTTTTTAATAGTGCAAATTGTAGAATACATTATATTTGTTTTATTATGTCTTAGATTTAAACAAATAATGTAATGTTAATGAATATTAAAATTAGAAAATGATAAATCAAAAATATTTTGTGTCACTGAATTTCTGTTGTTTTCTTGTTACTTTGTAGTGTCTGGAAGAGTCATCTTTATAATATCCCGAAATTTTTTAAAATATTCGTCAACACTTTCAGAAAACAAATGTAGATATCTTGATTAGGTTTTCGTTGCACGAATCTCACAGAAATAGATTCTTTATCATTTATATATGTGATTAAGCAAACAAAATGTAAAACCATCTTTTTCGTCAAATTTTTGACGAAAATATATCTACACACTTTTATTTTATTAGCATTAAAAATTGAAAATATAATTATTCAAAAGTAATTGAATGTTTAAAAAAATAAATAGGAAAAATAAAGAAACCCGCAAAGTAAATCGCTTGCTTATTTATCTTTGAAGAAATGGACCTAATTAAGATTAACTCCGAAAGGAAAAGTACTATTGTTTTGCAGAGACCAAGTCTTCCTTTGTCTTTTCATTCTGCGAAACTTCTAACCAAAATGGAATTTGAGAAAAGATTTAAATTGGATTGACTACATTAGCTAGGGGAAAGGCCTGGGAACATCTCTGTGATAATGGAACGCCTATTCCGGACCTCCCATGAAGTATTGCTGTTGCCACTTTCCGTCTTTTAACAGGACACGATTGTCTCAATGCCCATCTTCTTAGAATTGGAATAAATGGCTCTCCGGTTTATTGTCTGTGTAACTCTGGATTCTATAAACAGATTATATATTGACACGTGTTTTGCACTTAAAAGTTTTAATTGTATTGTTCAAAAATATTGGGAGAATAGAAGGCTAATGACTTGATTGTTAAAACCTGGCATTTGTAATAAATAAGTAAAGGATGAAATTCTGTTTCAACGTGAGAAAAACACCGAAACTTGGCAGGCGAAATATGAGTTCAAAAAGCTGCCATGGATCAGTCAGTAGACCTTAGGCAAGAGTGGCAATGCCTGAGGTAAATTACCGATTTAAGCGCCTTGCATTGGTTGATATTACGGAAAACAAAAATATTCGGGCTCAACAATTGCCGTAGAGACTCCCATATACCCCCAAGTACTCGAGGTGCATAAAGTCCGTTCCCTGACATCCCACATACTATGTATGGGACATTTTTACTATTCACAGGCGATGAAGGTCCCGAAAAACATATTTCTCTCGAGAACTGTAGATAAATTTCTGCCCTCTGCCCAAGATCGTGGAACCCATTGATACCATGCACGATCGTGACAAGGTTTTTAAGAACGCTGCCGAGAAATTTACTGAATTTTTAATTTTATATGAGGTTTATGTATAAAATCCGTACAACAATTATCATTTCATTATTTAACTTATCAGAGCGTTTATTTACTTATATGTCTCTAATGCTTTAATATATAAATGAAGGTGTTTTGGGGGAGAGGTAGATCACCTCATACGGAAATCTTTTTAAATTAAAAAAAAAAACTAAAACTAACTGAAATGTTGTTTAAATGAACTAGAAATGTTCAGATATAGCGTACGATATATGTGTGATATTCAGATATACGTGTGACTTAGAATTTTTTTTTTTTTTTTTTTTTTTTTTCTAAAGTAGAAAAAGTTATTTTTAATTTTTATATATATTGATAAATTAAATAATTAAAACAGATAAAAATATAAAATAAAGATCAAGAATCTCGATTATTTACTTTTAGCCGGGAATTGTTGTCAGTTTATAAAAACTCTGGAAAAACAATTCAGTAAATTTACAGAAAGTTCTTACAGTGCAATAGATCATGTGTTTCATCACCAGATTAAAGATATTCTTTTACTTTTAAGAAGTGTCAAATATCACCATCAATTCCTTTCTCTTTACTGTTATAATTCATAAAATCTAAAATTTAGATTTCTTCTTACTTGACAGTCACCTAAAATCACATATCAAAAAAAGATATGAATATATTTTTTTTGTATGTGGTATTATGTTATGGTTTATTCAATTTCTAAATTTGTACACATATATAAAATTAATGTGAGCCTTTTTTCTGCAAATTTAGACAAAAAATTTCAAAATTAATTTTTTTATATGACTTATAGCCATAAAAATCTTGTATTTAATCTTCAATGCACCTTATACCTGTCACCTTATACCTATCACCGTATACCTGTTTGAAGTAATTTCAGAAACGCTTGTACACTAAAAAATGACAGCGACAACGTAATTAAAACTTAATAGGAAATACTTACATAAATTTCCTTTTATTTAAATTATGGTTAAATTTGTAGCCTTAATCATGCTAAATTCTTTATAAATAAGGCAATTTCACTTTTATACCTACACCAAAATACAAAAAAATAATAAAATAATTACAAGATAAAAAGAACTTTTATATGCCACGTTTTTGAATTTTCTGTTGAATCATATAAACGCTACTGAAGGCAGCGGGAACCCGGAGCAATTGGATAAAAGTATTAAAAAAATTCTTTGCTGTCGTGTTTTGAGCTATTATAAAAGTTTCAAATGGCTGTCTAGCCGGGAAGTTAGTTAAAAGTTGATTGCAAGCTTTGTACTGGTAACGCTGCCGAAGGCAGCAGGGTCCCGAAGCAATTGGTAAACAATAATTTTTAAAATGCATTTTCACCGTATTCTGAACTATTCTGAAAGTTTCAAATGTCTACCTACTCGGGAAGTTAGTTAAATAAATTTTCTGTTGAATCATATAAACGCTTTCGAATACAGTAGGGACCTGAAACAGTTGACTAAAAGTATTTAAAAAAATGTATTGTCACCGTGTTCTGAGCTATCCTGAAAATTTGAAATATCTAGCTAGTCGGAAGTTAGTGAAAAATCGATTCCAAGCTTTGTACTGGTAACGCTGCCGAAGGCAGCAGTAACCCTAAACAGTTCGCTAAAAGTATTAAAAAAAGCATTATCACTGTGTTCTGAACTATTGTGAAAGTTTCAAATGCCTAGATAGTCAGGAAGTTAGTTAAATAAATTTTCCGTTGAATCATATAAACGCTGCCGAAGGCAGTAGGGACCTGAAGCAGTTGACTAAAAGTATAAAAAAAAAAGTCTTGTCACCGTGTTCTGAGCTATCCTGAAAGTTTCAAATTTTCGGGAAGTTAGTGAAAAATCGATTGCAAGCTTTGTACTGGTAACGCTGTCGAAGGCAACAGGAACCCGAAGCAGTTGGTTAAAAATATTTAAAAAATGCATTTTCGCCGTGTTCTGAAATATTCTGAAAGTTTCAAATGTCTAGCTAGTCGGGAAGTTAGTTAAATAAATTTTCTGTCGAATCATATAAGCGCTGCCGAAGGCAGCGAGACCTGAAATAGTTGACTAAAATTATTAGAAAAATGTATTGTCACCGTGTTGTGAGCTGTCCTGAAAGTTTCAAATGTCTAGCTAGTCGGAAAGTTAGTGAAAAATCGATTGCAATCTTTGTACTGATAACGCTGCCGAAGGCAGCAGGAACCCGAAACACTTGGCTAAAGGTTTTTAAAAAATGCATTTTCACCGTGTTCTGAACTATTCTGAAAGTTTCAAATGTCTAGCTAGTCGGGAAGTTAGTTAAATAAATTTTCTGTCGAATCACATAAGCGCTGCCGAAGGCAGCAGGACATGAAATAGTTGACTGAAATTATTAGAAAAATGTATTGTCACCGTGTTGTGAGCTTTCCTGAAAATTTCAAATATCTAGCTAGTCGGGAAGTTAGTTAAAAATCGATTGCAAGATTTGTACTGGACAAACAAACAAACAAGCAAACATACATACAAACAAGAATCGAAGTTAATAAAAAACATGGTAAAAATAAAAAAATCATTAAACGTTTGCAATTAAATTCATTGCAAGGTAATGTACTTTAATGAGAGTTAACGATGTTAAGTAATAAAATAAAATTTTTGTAACAATGCTTAATGATTTTGTTATGTTCAACTTTAATACCTTGTTAGTTGTTACCATAATCTGTTACATACGATTAAGAGATAAGAGATAAGACCATGAAAAGTGGGAAAACTACGTTTTTCACATTATGTCTTTGTTATACAATTATGCTCAATAATATATAAGTTAAATTTTTAATCACATTAAAAACTGAGGCAGATAATATACACTTTAAAATATTAAAAACACAAAAACATAAATTTAAACGTTTCGAGCCTTTTACAGGCTCCTCATCAGTAAAAAAAATCAAATGTAAATGATGAGATGAACAACAGACTTTCATTATGTGAGAACAACGTATTCATCAGGAACTGCGCATGCCTCATTAAGTGGCGAAAAATGTTGATTTGTGTACCAGCCCTACAGGAAAATTCTTGAGTGATAATTTAAACAATTAGATATGATTATTTTAGTATTGTTAAAATCAGGTAAATGGTCAGTTTCTATGGCATGCTGTACTATTTTTGAACGTATATCACGGTTTTTGAAATTTGTTTTATGGCAGTTTGACCAATATAAACCGAACTACAAGATTTACAAGGGATATTATAAATAACACCTGTACGGGAAAAGGGGGGGGGGGGATAACAGTTTTAAAATTAGAAAGGAAATTACGAATTAGAAATTGAGGTTTATAGGAAACAGATAAATTAACAGTGCGTAAAACTTTGGCAATAGATTCAGAAATATTTTTATAGTAAGGAATAGTAATAAACGATTTAGGTGAATTAGATGAATTAGTTTTATGATTATCCTTATTAAAATCATACTCTTTTAATTTTCTTTTAAGCCAGCGAGAGGGATAATTATTACGCTTCAAGTCCGAAAAAATCCTTTTCAATTCCAACTGGAAAAGTTCATCGGTACTGCAATATATTTTTGCGCGGTGAAGTAACGTATGGAAAACTAAAATACCGGGCAATACTAAAATAATCATATCTAATTGTTTAAATTATCACTCAAGAATTTTCCTGGAGGGCTGGTACACAAATCAACATTTTTCGCCACTTAATGAGGCATGCGCAGTTCCTGATGAATACGTTGTTCTCACATAATGAAAGTCTGTTGCTCATCTCATTATTTACATTTGATGCTTTTTACTGATGAGGAGCCTGTAAAAGGCTCGAAACGTTTAAATTTATGTTTTTGTGTTTTTAATATTTTAGAGTGTATATTTTTAGTGTATATTATCTGTCTCAGTTTTTAATGTGATTAAAAATTTAATTTAACTTCGAGACGTAATGATTTTTAAATATTTTAAATATATAAGTTTTGCTCCAAATAATATTTTAATTCATACTAAACGAGACAATCTTAGTTACTTAGTTTAAAAATACTTTTTTTTTAAATCCAAGAATATCTTAATTAACTTCAGATTATTAATTAATACAGACTTCCATAAATTTTCTTATAAAGCATGTTTTTCTGTCTCTAATATTTTGCGCATATGGTTGGTGAATAGTTCGTGCACTGGCTTCAAGTTTCCAAGCACCGAGCTCGAATCCCGTTTCAGTCATAGTTGTTCGTAGTTGTTTAGTATCCAATGTAAACCGTCGGACCTAGTTTAATGAAATATAATGTGAAAAAAAAAAAAAAAAAAAAGAAAAAAAAAAAACTGAGAGCGATGGTTCATTTTTATATATTTTTATATATTTTTTAATGCCGTGGTAGCCTTTCGGTAAGAGCAGCGGGCTCTTAATTGAAAGATTGCGCACTCAATCCTCGAGAAGGCTGAAGACCGCCATGTACGTTCATAGCGACTGGTGTCCGTTAAATCGATAGTGGTTGTAGAATCCTTTGAGTTCCCTTCAGAATTGTACCTCGTTACTGATTCATGGAATTTACTCGGCCTTGATCTAGATCAAAATTCGAGCTCTTATTGTTTGCTGGTGCTGCCGTCTTTTGCCAGTATCTTGAGCTAAGTTGTTCGTCCAGCACTTGTGGTGCTTCTACAAAACGGAAGGCGGTCCTCTGCCGATATAAATTTGGGTAGTTTCACTACTGGGGCTCGGAGTTTCCGAGTAGCATAATAAATAAATAAATAAAAAAATTATTATTCAAACACGAAAGTAAAATCAAAACTTTATTTAAATATAAAATCATATTCCTTCAACAATGTAGTTTTGCTATGTTTCGATGTCAAAATCTAGACATCTGTATACAAGGTATGTCCCAAAAGTAATGCGCCCCATTTTTTTCTGCCGCGACTATCCGTCGCACAGTGTTACCGCTTACGCGGGAGGGTAGGTGGAGTCTTGGGAACACAGCGCCACCAGCACCAGTCGGCTTCGAACTCCTGCAGAGTCACAGTTCCTGTTTCAGTGAACCCTTGTGTGAGTGCTCGGTCGAAATCTAGATGGAAAAAACTCTCGAGCAGAATTGTTACACTGTTGTGAAGACGATCCGACTTATTTGGACAATGTGGTAAGTGGTGAAGAATCTTGGATCTTCTTGTACGACCCAGAAACAAAATGACAGAGCGCAGAGTGGCACACGATGTCCTTCCCATGCACAAAAAAGACAAGAATGAGCAAATCGCAGGTCAACGCGATGTTCTTTGTTTTTTTTTATTCAAAAGGAGTGGTCCATTTTGAATTTGTTCCACCTGGTCAACCAGTCAACGCCTAATTCTACGTCGAAGTACTGAAAAGGCTAAAGCAACGGGTCAACTGCATCAGGCGCGAGATCAAGAATACCTGGAAGCTGCACCATGACAATGCCCCAGCCTCTCAACGCTCCCCAGCCGCCTTACAGTCCTGATTTGTCCCCGCCTGACTTCTTTTTGTTCCTAAAGATTAAAAAATCCCTCAAAGGACAACATTTGGGGTCCCTGGAGAACATCAAGGCGGCTACGACGAAGTTACTAAAAGACATCCCTGTGACGGACTTCCAGGACGCATATAAAGCATGGAAATTGCGTCGGAACAAGTGTGTTGAAGCAGGAGGAATGTATTTCGAAGAATATTGAGTAATTGTATGAATCGGTTCAATAAATTTCTTAAAATAAAAAAAAGGCGCATTACTTTCGGGACAGACCTTGTACATATATCTGCATTAGACGCATATACATTTCGATAAATACAGAATATGCAGACATTTAAGTTTTATAATTTAAGAATTAAGATTAAAAAATAAACAAATAAACGTAAAATGTGTCCATAAACTAAAATTGTTGAGACATACATTTTATTTATATAGTTATATAAAATCAATTTTGCAATATATACTAAAAAATTAGCAACTTCTCTCACTCTACACTTATGAAATACTTTTAAATGAAATAATTAATAAATATATCGAAAAAGAAGTTTTATCTGACGGAACTCTGTTTTAATAGGATATCATTTTAATAATCTGAAATTTTCAAAATTCGAAACATAATATCTACGAAGTAGAGGAAGCATATTAAAGTCTTTTATTATCAGGAAATTTCAAATCTGAAAATCAGAAATTATTTTCAATTAGAAGAATATAATGAAAAGGTTTAGTAGTTTAATAAGTGCTTATTAAATAAGGAAAAAGTTAAACCTTCAATTAAACGCGTTATAACCTGATCGATGAATCTGACGAATGGTTATATTCATGAAAGTAAACACTCAATTCGCTATTAATATATTCCTCTTCAAAGTTGAAATTGTTTTATTGAGCGATCAAGTTTTGGATACTAGAAAATTTCGACATTTATTAATCTCTTTACTTTTCTAAAATAATTAAATTAGCTATTTGGAAAATTAAAATTCTCTAATCATTCTAAATTACCAAACAGCAATTTAAGAAAAATTAAATGTTCGTCGATTTGATTGCAGTAGAAAATTTTGTTAAATAATTACAAAGTTTTATAGATCTAGTTTTATTATATTTTATGCAAAACTTTATTTTATTTATTTTTTCATTTGACATAATTCTACTTTAATTATTTTTAAATTAAACAAGAACGGATAATCGTACGTTTCGCACAGATTATTAATACTTTCCAACTATGTACGTACTCTTTGTCTCTTTAATCTTCAATGTACTTTTTTTTTTTATCTGATTGCAATACGGATGTGCAGAAGGACAGAAAGGTGTACAGGTAAACAGGTAATTGAATTCATAATTGTACTTAATCATTATTAGGAAGTGTCAAAAATGCTAAATGCGGCAATTGAAGCATTTTCTGATTGTAGACCTTAATGTATGTAAATATTGTTTGAGCAGTCCTGTAAATAGTGATGCTAATTGTACTGTATTCTACAGAAACATTTTTTTTTTGGTGCACATTTATAATAAATGCCGATTTCATTATGATGTGTGCAAAATAAAAATATTAAATTATGATATTAAAAATAGCTCTCATAGATCACAATGATTTAAATTCTTTCGTGTGTACCTGTGCAAAAACTAGATGTTTTTTCCAATTTCAATAGATGATATTCCATAGTGAATTTAATTAACATACATGAGTTTCAAGAAACTCTTTGAATATTTGCGGGAGATAGAGAGCGGACAGGCATACAGAGAATCAGACGGACAGAAATGATGGGTTAATTCAAGTCATAACATTTCTTAAACATTGTTAGAATGAGTAAAAAACGCTGAATAATATAGAAAATGCAATTCTATCAATTTACGGTTATAATCATTAATCTAGCTGAATGTTATTGTGCGTAAATATTAATTCTAATCATTCTGTATTCTACAGAAACCAATATTTTGTGCATATGAATAATTAATTTTGACATCATTCTGATTCGTGCAAGAAAATGTAGTAAAATGTAGTTTATAGAAATACTTCTCATAGAGCTTTGGAATTCTTTCGAGTATCCTTGTACACAAACCAGTAATGGAATTTACTCCATTTTCAATAAGGAACATCCTATAGTAAACATTAATAATATATATAACAGTTTCAAAAAAATCCCTGAATATTTACGGTAGTTTGAGCACGATTAGACGGTCAGATAGGCAATCCGAAGTCATAAACAATTTTCATCTTTGTTGCAAAGCGTAAAAAATACGCATTAAGGGGATAGAGTTCAATATCGTCTTTTTTTTTTTTTTTTCCTGTTTTTTCCTCAACTTATTCATATGCCATTTCTAAATAAACTGACGAAATTTCAAAGCTGTATCTTTACCATTAAAGAAGATTTAAAGTATTTTATATTTTCAACTTTGTTAGAAAGTGTTAAAAATATGCAGTAAGAGGATGAAATTCCCTAAATATAGTCTTTTTTTTTTTTTTTTTTTTTTTTTTTATTACTTACTGATATGCCATTTGTATATAAACTGACAAAATTTCAAAGCTGTAACTTTAATTATTTTATATTATTTTTCTGCAAACTGCGAGTGAAGTAAAGTGAGCAAATGTGTTAATTCAAACTGTTATACACTACAGAATGAACTGATATTCAGTTCCTCCCCCCCCCCCCCCCAAAAAAAAAAAAAAAAAAAAAAAAAAAAAACTGTTAAACTGTAAGTTGTTTTACAGATAATTTTATTTTGATTCTGGCAATGATAGTTTATTTCGTTGATTGTAAATAAATTTTGATAGAACACCTTATTATTTTTCTCATACTTCAGCAGAGCTGAAATTCAGTTAATTCTATCCCGTACAACTTTTTCGTTTTACATGATCTTTGTTTGGAGATTTCATATAAGTAGTTAAATGCTTTTCACTGTTAAATTATGCAAACGAAATTTCGTCAAAGGTTCCGCATACGTAGTTGAAAGTTATTCAGTAAAAATGCTCATATTTCATTAAATATTTAGTATTTTTGCATTCTGATTGCAGAATGCTGCGTCTAATATAGCACATTAGGTATCTTAAAAATGACTTTGCACTGGATTTAATATCTTTCGTGTTATAATTTAAAAAGTAGCAAATTTTTACGGAAACTGTTATACCTCTATGAATATATGAGGTTTCTTTAAATTTTTACCTGTACCGCTTTTGCTTTCGAGGCAAGGCTTTCACTGAAATATATAAAGTGTAGCATGTTCTTTACACTTGAGAAGTTTCAAGAGAATTCATCTTGTACTTTTTAAAATATTTTTCAAAACATCTGAAATTGAATGTGTCCGGTCATTTATGAATAGATAGTGTATTAGAATGAATTATAATTTTGGCAAATGGGTCTTTCTATAGCTAAAATCTATACATGAATTATTTTATTTTTTATTTATTTTTTATTTTATTTTATTTTATTTTATTTTATTTTATTTTATTTTATTTTTGCTTTGGCATTTTTAAAACGAATAGTTGTTGAATGTATAATATGTTGCAGCAAAATAAATGAAATACACTGTCTGACAATATGTATTTGGACACTCTCGAATTTAGACGTTTTGTCAAATATCTAGAAATGTTCTTTAGTAAATCATCTTGAAACTTTGGGAGTGTAAAGAACAAGTTATACCTCATATATTTCAGCAAAGGTTGTGTCCTGAAGAGAAAAGGGGAACCAATAAAAAATTAAGCAAAATTAAAAAAGTTTGGGATCACCTTCTAGAAAAGTAATGCTTTGAATCCATTTTGGCTGTAGCATGTGATTATAAAGATATTTCTCATTTTACATTCTCTGTATAAATTTTTATGACGCTATCACATAGGATATATAACTTATTATTATTATTAAAAAAAAAAAAAAAAAAAAAATCCACTTTTTATATATAACACGTAAAGCATCAGATCCAGTGCAAAAATATTTTTGGGAAATTTAGCATACTACATTAGACATTTCATACTTCAATTAGAAAGCAAAAGTGTTAAATATCTTACGAAATTTGAGCATTTTTACTAAATAATTTTTAACTACGCATGCGCTATTATTTAAAAAAAAAAAAAAATTGCATAATGTAGTAGCCGAAAGTGTTGAGCAACTTACATGAAAACCCCATACAAATATCGTCTAAATTCAGAAATTTATGAGAGACAGAATGAACAGAATTTCAATTCTCTCAAAATAAAAACTCAACTATAAGGGGTTTTACTCATATTTTTATTTTGATTCAATCCATGCCCAATAGCAATACAGTGTTCGCTGATTGTAAATAAATATTGATAAAAACCCTTATCATCTTCCTTTTTCTTTGAGAAGAACTGAAATTCTGTTCATTCTATCTCTCATAACTGTTTAAATTTACACGGTATTTGTTAGAGTTTACATTATTACAACTTCAAGTATTACAAAAAAAGAAAAGGTAAAGCATAGAAAATGGTGATAGTTACACTATTTCACTGCAATTAAAATGGACAATTATTACTTTCTTCTATCTTTAATAGAAGAAAGTATTGGATTCGTAAAAATTTTCGATTTCGGGTTTTTGATGGATTTACACGATTTGAGAGCTGTAGAACACGATTTTACCATTTTTAGAAAATGTCTGTCTATCTGTCTGTGTGTGTGTGTGTGTGACAAAATTTTGTGGCAACTGTATCTCTGGAACTACTGCACAGAATTTCATACAAAGTACCTTGACATAAATTAGTGCCTATCAACTTTTGGTAAAAATCGTCTTACAGGTTGCGTTGTCATCCCGCTTTTTCTAAATTTTTAACAGGGTTATATAGGGCAAAAATTTTCAAGATGGGTATCTTTCGAAAGGTCTCGTCAGTACCTTTAAAACGAATGGTTGAACTATAAATCTGTGATAATTTAAAACAAAGATATCGATTTTTTTTTACTTTTTACGAAAAAAAAAACTTAGAAAAAAAACCTTTTTTTTTTTTTTTTTTTTTTTTTTTTTTCTCTCTCCCCTTAATTTTATCAAACTCCCACGGTTTCCGTGTTCTGACAAACTTAAACTAATTTTTGCATTTTTCCCCTAATTTTGTCAAAGTCTCACGGTTTCCGTGTTTTGACAAACTTTAACAAATTTTCACATTTTACCCAAAATTTTGTCAAAGTCCCACTTTTTTTTTTTTTTTTTTTTTTGAAATCTCTCCCCTTAATTCTGTCAAACTCCCACGGTTTCCGTGTTCTGACAAACATAAACAAATTTTTGCATTTTCCCCCCAATTTTGTCAGTCCCACGGTTTACGAGTTTTGACAAACTTAGAATAATTTTCACATTTTACCCAAAATTTTGTCAAAGTCCCACTTTTTTTTTTTTTTTTTTTTTTTAATTATTGTTACTGAGTGAATTTGTATAGGAAAATATAGAAGAAAGTCTCGTGGTGGCCACAACATACTAGTTTATTATAACGAGAGAAGAGAAATGAATTTTTTTCCGACAGGGATGAAATATGTTTTCTTATACAGTTATTTTTGGAAGGTGAGTTTTTTTTAAACCATTACTTTAAATAAATTTAAATGAAATAAATACCAATAACCCTATTTGATAATAAGAAATAATTCTTTTACGATATCTTGATAAAAAAATACTTGGAACTTGTATTCCGTAATAGATATGTTTCTACATGCAAATACACTTTCATCAATTGCTAATCGTATCTCGTAATACCTCTAATTACTTTTGTGTGGCTCTGTAAACAAGTCATAAATGCTAAGTATATACCCAGTTCTATAGAAAACATGCTTTAAATCTTTTAAATAACGTATGATTACTTCATTATATTCTGCGCAGTGCAAAAGTATTAAAATATACTTTATAGGAAAACTTGTTTTAGAAATGAGTGTGTTAAAATATTTTGGGGTGTTCGTTTATACAAATCAGTCTGTATATTTCTACCAGTTTCTTTAAGAAACATGACATAGCAGACTTAATTGAAACATACCATTTTCAAAGTATTTAAAAAATAATAATCCGGGTAAAATAAAATAATAATAATAATAATGATTAATTTAAAAAATAATAAATAATAAAATAATAATAACTTATAATCCGGGCGGGTTAACAGACAAACAGACAAACCTAATTCATAAACACTTTTCGACTTTTTACTAAAAGGAGAGATAGCACTAGATAACTAAGCACAGGAAAAATCTTCAACGTCTTGAATGCGAAAGAGAAAAACTGAATAGCAGATAGCTGTTTCGGTAGCATTCAGCATACTCTTTTCAGTGCATCTGCAACCAGCACGCTTAATGCTACCGAAACAACTGTCTGCTATTCAATTTTTCTCTTTGGCGTTCAATACGTTGAATTTTTTTCCTAGGTTTACTTTTAGACTTCCTTGGAAAGTGTTAAAAATTATTTTGACCACTTTTTTTTCTTAAATTAAGCTTAATGTGATTGAATTAATTGTTTAAATTTTCTAGAAATATAACCGATATAATAATTCGAGAAATATTTATTTATAGTGTTAGAATAAATATTGCTTTATGTATATGACTTAAATATTTACAATTAAATATTTGCGAGTAATGTTTATATACAATTTTTATATATAGTAAAAGAAAATAAACATTTGTTTCTTTATACATTTTTCTCATTTATTACAAACCATACTATTAAGTAAATAAGATATTATCTTATATATATATATATATATATATATATATATATATATATTTGTAAAGAATCTTTTTTTTAGTTGGCAGAGAATCTCTCCAAAAATCCTTCGTTTAGTCCCAGTCACGTGCAGCACCCAAGAGAGCTCCAAAACAACTTACTTCTGATTAATTCTCAAGCATCTGAGACAGAGTTCTTAGGATTTAGAACAAACGGTTAAGAGTAAAATCTCATGGGCTAAGATTTTATCTATTGGAATTCCATGTCAAGAATTAACTTAATTCTTAGAAAAGGATATTTACTTAAATATAGAACTGAGATTTTTTTTTTTTTTTTTCCGTGTAAATATTATAAAAAGCAGAAAGATTAAAACTTTTAAATGAAACTTTATTATATATATATATATATATATATATATATATATATATATATATATATATATATATATATATATATATGTATGTATATATCACATTTCATGATTTGTTTTTATGTTCATAAAATTTAAATATTAAATTGTAATTGTATGGGAAAGTAGCCATATGAAGATTTATAAAGATTAAAAACAAATACAGTAAAATTCAAATAGTTATTTTTCAGCTTTTTATATAATCATATAAATTTAACCGTAAAAATGGAATCTTCTAATTATTTATGTAAAAACATGAAAGTTCAAAATATGAAAGCAAAACGTGTAATGATTTATGCTAATCATATGTGATCGATCATAAGCACTATTTTTCAGAAATGTCAAACGAAAAAATCTTGAGAATGATATACAGTCGGCTGCAAAATTATTCGAGCACTAGCAATAATAATCCTTGCCAAAAAAAAGTACACTTAATACAGCTTTGTTAAATAAATCCTTGTCGAGTCATGTTCTTAATCAGTCTAAGTACATGATTCGACAAGGATTTACTTAGCAAAACAGTCTTAAGTGTACTTTTTAAATATAGGAATTATTGGCCAGTGCTCGAATAATTTTGCAGCCGACTGTAACTTTGTTCGAATGGTTTTGTCGGTCGAAGCAAGGTATTATTATTATTATTATTATTATTCATAAAATGCTGAATTAATTAGGATGGTTCTTAGCTATGTTTGATGAAAAGAAGTTTGATATGATTTCTTTAATTAATTAAAATGTGATTTTTTTTTTCCAAGCCTATTTACTTTTATATTTTATAAAATTTGCGATCTGGCAGTCTTCCAATTTCCAAATCAAGTTACTTAGAAATATCGTAGATAAATGAAGTTTTTTTTTTTTTTTTTTTTTTATGAACTGTGAACAAAAACGCGTTTTTAAAATTCACTAACTTCAAACCAATACAGACAAAAGTCAAAAATTGGTTATAAATAGTAATATTACAAATTCATGGTACAAATTTCTCTGAATTCAGTAGAAACATTTGGTTTTATGCAGATTTTTTACATTCTCTTACTCCTATATATGTTGAAGAAAGTATTGTTTTCGGGTCAAATTTTCAAAATTGAGTTGTTGTTATATTTACGCGTTTTGTGGTCTCCCGAATCCGAAAAATATGTTTTTAGCGATTGGTCTGTATGAGTGTTTATAATCAGCATATCTCAGAACAAATAGCAGCAGAAAGTTCAAAAATGGGGATTTTACATCTCTATAATACAGGAATGCTACACTATTGTTTTTGTTGAGATTAAGCAAATAGTTCGTGTATAAGAGACATCCAAGAAAATTCAAATACATTACGTCTATGGGCGAAATTGCAAGTAAGTAGACTTTAGTATCCATAGGCTGTACTAAAGCAAACGAAATTAATACCTATTTTTCATATGCATAAAAGCATGTTTCATGTAGAATATGGTATGAAAATCATTCGTCGTTTCTTTACAGGGCTATATAGAAGAGCATGAATGTAGTGGGATAGTACTTGGAAATTCATGAAAGTGTATTTCAAATTGTGCTACGTTTTATTCATGTAAGATTCTATATCAATGCACAATATAAGACTTAAATAATTTTTGGAAGTTATACAGGGCTGCCAATAATTAAGCGATAACATTCTTTTTTATTAAATTAGTTAGTAATTTGCTATAATATTTTCCCATGTCCAGAAAAGCTGCTCAGGAAAAAAAAAAAAAATTCCTCATAACATACGGTAAATAAACTATTTTTTAAACTAAATATTCAGTGTTCATTTTTTGTATTTTTAACACGTTGAGCGACATGTCAGCCATTCTAGATTCTAGACATTTTGTCATATATCTCTAAGTACTGAATGAATTATCTTGAAACTTTAGAAGTGTGCAAATCATGTTATACTTCAAAAATTTCAGTGAAAAATTTATCACGAAAGTAAAAGCAGTTCCAATAAAAAATTAAAACGTTGAGCGCCCTGTCAGCCACCGGTGGCTTACAGTGTCAAATATGATATAAAGCCACGTCAACCATCGGTGGCAGATGTACAATAGGATACAAAACTAAAAATATTACACTTTATTACAGGAGGAATCATTATGGAATTTTAATGAATTACAAGAATTTGCGTGGCGCTCATCGTGTTAAAAGCTTTGCGGTTCACTGAATAATGAAGTTAAGTCTGAATATTTAAACTTTGTCTATGTCTCTTATCAGAATAACTTAAAAACAAATAATTTCACGCAATTTAATTATTATATTTAGAAGCTAATATTAGGTTATTAATTAAAAAGTTTGATCATGTGTATGTTTCAAAGGATGGTGCAGGTGAAAGTTGTGTGAATAATTTGAAATGAAATTTTATATTTAATAACAACTTTTGAATATTATACAATACATATATGTTCCATATATGTTTGTACAATATTCAAGCGGGGAATTGATAGGGGCGTAACCCCTTCACACAAAATTATTAAATCTGTTCTGAAGCCTAATTTGAATTATTTCTAATGTAAATTTATGTAACAGTACTAGTTATCTTGCCCCTAAATCTTTATAATAATGAATTTCAGGGTAAGAGAAAGTCATGTGAGTGTTACACAAGATTATTTAGATTAAATAAAATGTGATTTTTTATAAAGGAAATTTTGCATTGATATTTTTAATTTTAATATGCAGTCAATCTTCCATTTTATGCTTTTAATTATTGTTATTATTATTATCATCAAGTCTTTCAATTATTATTATTATTATTATCATCATCACAGTACAAATATACTTATTTTTACAATCGCGAGAATAGAAAATTAAAAGTCCGAAAATTAAAAGTTTTCTAAAATTAGTGATTATGAGTTCACTCTCCAATAATCTCTGAATTCTATTGTAAATTAGAGATTTTAAAGAAAAATTCACATTTTATAATTTTCTAGTTAGCGTTCTTCTAACTGAAAATTACAGATCTTATTACATAGTCTTATTAAATCCTAATTAAATAAAAAATTCATGGTTGTGGTTTTTATAGAGCCAGCTTTAAAGTTTTTATAAAGCAATATTTTCTAGTAAATCATCAATAATTTCAAGATTTATCTCTTCCTACTCGATTGAATTTACTTAGAAAATATGTTCACGGATATGAAAGATTACAATCTCAGTCTACAAGTTTCAGAAACCTTCAGTTTTGTGCTTTGAGATCTCAAATACCTGAACATTCAATGTAATTTATTTGAGAACTACACTTGGGAATGCCTTGACTTGTACTATATTTGCTATCTAGCAGACTTCATGAAAGCTAATATAGATATTCCACAGTGTTAGTTGTTTGAAATAAATACGTACTAAAACTGTGATATATTTTTCAAATTAAAGCATGCACACCATATATTTTCCCAAATAAAATAATCTGTTTAAAATATTAACATAATGTATCTTTACTGCCACGTATAATTACAAGAAATATTGTTATTGTTATTATTATTGTTAAAATTATAAACCAGTGATACACTATTTTTGATCTATTGCATAGGTTTTTACTGTTTTTTATATACATAGGGAGAAAGTATTGGCTTCGTGATTTTAGACTTTGGGTATTCGATGGATTTACACGTTTTGAAATGTCCTGAACAAGACCCTCTTTCAAATAGAATGTTGTGACTTGTGACCACCACATAACTTTCTTCTGTATTTTCCTATACAAATTCACTCGGTAAAAATAATTTATTAAAATTATTATTTAAAAAAAACTGTCTTCCATGAAAATGCAGACGATTTCCATATTAGAGAAGTAATATAACACTAAATATACATATGAAAAAAAAGACAATTTTATTCTCAATATTACATTAATATATATATATATATATATATATTGGTCTAGTGGATGGGTGCTCTCTGCTGTCTGATGGAGGATAGTCTTTGTCTTGTGGAGTGACTCTTTCGGACCCTGGATTGAGGCCTGGTCTGGAGTTTTGACGTGTCTGGCGACTTCTTGATCTTGTTTCCTGTGATCTCCTGTTGCTTCCTCGGCGGGAGTTGGATTGTTGGACTGTGCGGATCCTAGATTTATTCTGTTGGTTGTTTTGGTTACTTCGTTGGCGAGAGTTGGACTGATGGGTTAGGCAGTTGCTGGTAGCAGCATGTCTTCTCGAAATTCTTGCTGTGCCTAGGGCTACCATAGGATATTTTTTGTCCAATGTCGCACGGCAGAATTTATATCTTTCTTCATACATAGCGCATTTGTTGGAGTAGGCTGGGTGGTCTGATTTTATTGAAGATAATCCACTTTTCAGTCTGTTCATGTTTTCCCTCTGGCAGTTTATGCAGTTGGGCCTGAAATTGCATTGCTCGTTTTTGTGTGTACCTGAACAATGAGGGCAGTATTGCTTGCTTGAGCAGGTAGTTGTTGGGTGTTCCAGGCTTTGACAGTTGAAGCACCTGATGGCTTGTGTTAGTGGTCTTATTGGATATATTTGCAGGCCCAGTTGTATTGATTGGAGGTCTAAGAAGGCTTCTGCCAGAGGGGAGGGCGCTTGAACAACCCAGTTTTTCAGGTCGACGATTCTGGATTGTTGCGGTCAGATAATTTGTATGGCTTGTTCTAGTTCTTTAGGTAGACAGCTTAGTTCGATGAGTCATTTTAGTAGCTGGTTGCTTTCAGCTTCCTCCAGCAAACCTAGAACTAGGAATCGTTGCATCGGGCAAGATTTCAATTTCATTTTCAGATATTGTGAAATGTTACTATGGGAGGCGAGGTCCTTTAGTAATTGTTGGGCATCTGTCTCTGAATCACATGTGACGTCTATGGATTTTATGTATATGTTAGTTTTTACTATTTTTGCATGAGTGTTGAAATTTTTACATTTCAAGAGTGCCATGATTTCTGTTCCTTTGTCTGTGGGTTTGGCAGAAGTTATGTATACAGTTTTCTTGAAAATATAGAGTGCTTGTAGGGCTTGTTGGAATTGCCTGTTCTGTGGATGTGCAGATTTATTGTTTCTATTTTGGTTCTGTGTTGAGCTTGATTGTGCTGCTGCCACTTGGTGACCTGTGACCTGTGAGAAGCTGGGGTTAATAATGTTTGATTCTACATAGAAGGCAGGAGTATCTGGCGGAACACTGGCAGTGTTTTGTGGGAGTTGTTCTTGCTGTAACTTTTCATTCATGAGTTCCTGCAGGGTCTTAATTTCTTTTAGACTTCTGTCCATTTTTGAGAAGTTGTTTATAATAGAGTTTTGAATTTCTTGTAGCTGGATATTCTTTGTTGCATTTTCCGCCGTGGGAAGATTGGCTGGACAACATTTTAACTAGACCAAATCTAATTAAAAAACTCAATAAGATTTTCTCCCTATTAATGGATACATCAAATGCCACTGATTAATGTTGTTATCAATAACACTGCCTACTGGCTCAGACAGAAACCAGACCTCGTCAAGAGCTACGTATACAAGAGTATCATGCACATGCTCTGCTGTAGAAATGGATTCAACGATCAGTAACCTGCTGCCCCTTGTCGCGAGAAGCGCACGCCTGGCAACAGGTGATTGCACCACAGAACTTATCTTAATAGGTTTCAGCTGTTTACCTCATGAACTCTAAATGAACTTTATCAACCAAAATCAATTCAAACTAAGAACTTTTCTCTCAATTATTATTTTAACCTCTCTCGCCCTTTGTCGGTCTTGGGATACAAGCCTGGCGAAACTTTGTATTTTTCTTTTATTTATTTCTTTTATTTTATTTTTCAATAAATTTCGGAGTAGTCCCCTTTGTCTTGACATTCAATCGCTCAACATCGCTTTAATAGCGATGAGCGGGAGCTGCTCCCTGTTAAATATATATACATATATATATATATTAAAAATGAAAAAAAATCCATAACTTTATTTTACATTATCGCAGATCGATGGTTCAACCATTCGTTTTAAAGGTATTGGCCAGGTCTTTTGAAAGGTACCTTTCATAAAAATTTACTCGCCTCCAGGGAGGGATGGGAGAGTCGAGGCTCCTACATATACAAATATTTTTTTCCCAGTTGACTGTCTCTATTATAAATAATTCTTTTAAATTTCATAATGATTATTAAAAAATAATTCTCTTTATTCACATTTATACAAAATTTTGCCCTATACCACCATGTTAAAAATTTAGAAAAAGCGGGATGGCAATGCAACCTGTTGTACAATTTTTACCAAAAGTTGATAGGCAGTAATTTATGTGAATGTGTAACTACATACCAATTTTTATGAAATTCTGTGCAGTAGTACCTGAGATACAGTTGCCACGAAATTTTGTCACACTTACATACACAGACAGACAGACATTGACTAAAAAGGGTCAAATCGTGTTCTACAGCTCTCAGAACGTGTAAATCCATCAAAAACCCCAGGTCGAAAATTTTTACGAATCCAATACTTTCGACTGAATGTAGAAGAAAGTAAAAGTATCCGTTTGTGTGTCTGTATATTTGCCTTTGTATGTATGTGCTAGCAAAAGTTTATGGAGACAATACTCAGAAACCAGTGGACAGAATTTAATGTTAATTTATATTTGGGTGGACTTTGACATAAGTAGGTGATGGTTAGCACTGGGATGTACAATGTACTCAGAAGATGTGGCGCTGCTATGCTGTAACTACCCAGTATCTTTAGTGTATAAGTGCACAAAATTTGATATGTATAAGAGCCATAGGAAAAACTATATAAATTCGATTTCAATGCCTTTCAGCTGAAAGGCTGTTCTGTAATTTAATCCTGTTTACAGTAAAGCAATACCTGAGATTGTATGATATTTAAATGCACCGAATTTGGTATGTGAGGTGGATTTTCTAAAAACCTATGCTGTTTCCATTTGGGTGCATATCATACGACAGGTGGCTCTGCTATGCTGCAATATTTCAGGTTTAGTGAAAGTCTATATTTCATCATTTATGATGTATAAATGCAATAAACTTGGTATGTGAGAGAGATGTAGTATAAAAAATTATGCTTGATCACTTTGGGTTGTGGATAATGTGTGCACCAATTGACTCCGATAGGACCCTAGATCTATGTAGGAGGCTCTCCGTGGGGTCATACTAGAGAATCCTAGCCAGTAGCAATGCGACTTTCATAGAAATCTATGAAGAATTTCAAACGGCTAAGTTGATAATCGCCACTTGGCATTAATGAATTTGTGTGTATATCAAAAGTCTGGTAGCGCTGCTATTTTTCACGTTCTTCGACTTTGCAAATGGCTGTATTTCAGCATCTATTGGTTAAAATTAGGCTAAATTGCATATTCAAAATCTCTATTGTGAGAAATAATGATGATTAAATATTTAGAATATGTTGACCGGTCGGTAACTTTGTTGTATATAACGATATGTAAGAAAGTAGTGTGATTGTCACAGCACACTGGTTTCGCGATAAACTCACATTTAACAATCACGAAAATTTAATAAAGGTTTCGAGTAAAGAAAAACATTTTATATTTTTATTTATTTTATTTTATTTTATTTTTGTTGTTTGTTTGTTTATTGTCTTGTCAATTTCTTTTGTCCATAAAAGTGTTTTATAAACCATATAATACATAAAGATATGTCAGCTTTATTTCCTGTCTTCATTATGAATTCGTGTTTAAACCATTGACTAACAGGATGTACGCAGAGTACGTTCTTTCATTTCAGTAGTCATGGACGACCAGGACGTACTCCTCACCTCCGACCATGTTATATCAATTGCACATTACTGCCCAATCTGGTTTAAATATGCACTCATGACTCATTAATATGTACTCTCCAGTGAACTCGCGCCGTACGGAGTGTATGTCCTGGTCGCTGTTTGCTGAAATGAAAGGACGTACGCTGCGTACGTCCTGGTAGTCACGTAAGGGGTTAAAATGACAACATTAGAAATACTATGATCTAAAACCAACTAATATTGCTGAATAATGAAAGGTATTTTTTCAGGAATTTTATCGAAATGTTTTATTTTAAATTTGAATCAATAAAGAATAACAAACTTTTAAAAATAAATACACGCAAATATCTTTTAATAATACAAACAAAAATAATCTTAAAGAAGAAAAAAAGAAATTTATATATATCTATAATTTTCTGAAACAAGAAAGGTTTAAAATAGTACTTTTTCATTAATCTGCATTTGTAAAAATCGGTTAGATTCATTTAAAATGATCATGATTTATTACATAAAAAATATTACATCTTTACGTAACCCTTCATCACCAGATAGACTTTAAAGACACATTAGATTAAAAAGTGTATAAAATCAAAATTATGAAAAGAATGTCAGATATACTTAAAAAGATACTTTACTTTAATTTCTCTCTATGTCACTACACGCTATGTGTAGCAGTTGGTTGGTTGGTTGTATTTTACGTCGCACTAGTGATGCGCAATGGGCAATTGTCGACGGTCTGGGACTCACCCCTAGAGGTCATCCGAATACATGTCATCACAATTTTTATCCTTCATGAAAGGGATGATTCTCCCACCTCGGTTACATCCCAGAGGTATAATTTTCAAGGGAACATGGAGGACATTGCGGCCACGACAGATTTTACGTGCACCAGATACGTGTAGCGGTTTTTGTTCATGAAAAGATTTTATACCGTTCTATCTCAGTTTCTAACTGCTATTTCTATATTCTTATAATTAATTTATTTATTGCCTCAAGAATCTACCATTAATCTTAGAAACAAAATAAACTTTAAATTACTACGATACATAGATGATATAATTATATTATATTTGGATAAAAATCACACCAAACTAGACTTACCTGTCAAATATCCTGAAAATCTGTCTCTAAGTAGTACTGATTTGGATGCTAGTGTCATTAATTTCTTAGATTTAAAAATTATTCTTAATAGTAATGGCCAATTAGAATTTGACTTATACGATAAAAAGAAAGATTTCCCCTTTAAGGTAAATTTTTTCACTAACTTTAAAACATGCTTACATAAATCTGTATTTGTCAATATTCTTCTTAATTTTAATCTAAGGATCAAATATTTAGTGTCTGACAAACATCAAAAATTACAATTTCGATTCTTTAAAAATTTAGCATTAATTAATGGCTATCCCAAACACTTAATAAAAAAATTCTTTTAATTATTTATTTAATTATTATTATTATTATTATTTTTTTTTTTTTTTTTTTCTCAGCATACATTTTATTCAAATTTAAATTTACGTCTAAATATTAGGTATTATTTTTTGGTTTTCAATCAAATACATTGATTATTTGAATCCTAAATTTATTTGATTGTATTTTTCCATTATTTTCATCTTATTACTCCAGATGGCAGCACTATTCATGATTCAATATTAGGAATCATCATCTGATTATTTCAGGATTTGAATCTGTACCCTACATGAATTCCACTGTGAATCCTAAAAATTACTCTATGGTCCATGCTATTTTGAACTAATTAACTGTGAATCTAACTGCTAACTGATTGTTACATTTTTACATGTGCGACGTTTATTGCTTCAATTTCATTTTGAAAGGTTAAAGCAATCTTATTCTTCTACAATTTTATGGGTTTTTTATTTTAATCTTACATTTAAATGGTTATGGTTTTTCATATTTAGGTAAAGGTTTTATTATGATTATCGTTTTATTATGATCTTCGTTTTTCGTTTTTCTGTATTGACTATGTATATTTCTTTTTTGAGTTGTGTTCATATCAAATATTTTATTCAGTAAGTTGAATTTTTGTATCTTTGTATTTTTATTTTAATCCTAATTTTATATGGTTATGGTTTGTCATATTAGGTTATAGTTTTATTTTTATCTTCTTCCTTAATGGTTTGTCTATGGGTGTTTCGGGCCTGCGAACAAAGAAATTCTTAGCTTTTGCTTTCTTTGTTACAGAAAAACATCCATATTTTAGCATATTTGCATTCTACCAGGCCCTTGACAACGTTAGAATGCAAATAATGCTTTTTTTCTAATTCCAGTTTCCAATATTTATTTCGATTTTTCTTTAATTATTCTTTGATTTGATATGGGTAGTCTCAGCTTGTGATCCGAGAAATTGTTTTGATACTGAAGTTGAGTCATCTTTAAATTTCATATAAACATTTTTGCACTGATTATATTAATGTATTTCAATATTTATTTCATTTCTGAGGTAATGCTGCATATAGCGCTTTATTTGGAAATGAAGCTTTTTATTAATATTTTATTATTTTTATTTTTATTTCATAATGTGTTTGCACAATTTTTGCTATTACTTAAGCAGTTTATTAATTTTCACAAATTTTTTTTAAAATACATCATTTTATAGCTGCTGTTGCGCATTTTATGTTGTATTACTACTATTATTATTATTTATAATACTATTTCAATTCTTATATCAATTCTTGTTCAGTGTATTACAATTCTCATTCAGTGTTTTACAATTTAATGATCATTTTGAACTACTTTCATCAATCATTTAGCAAGTTTCTTTACTGGTAATATTGTGTGTTTTACTACATTATTATTTGTTAGTCATCTTTTTTTTTTTTTTTTTTTTTTTTTTTTTTTTTTTTGGAGGGGTCTATTTTAAATAACTTATTATTGTATATATTGTTGTATATATCATTGATGAATTTTCATCATGGCTATGACTACTTTTTGTAAATATTAATACATTTTTCATACCTTTCTACTAAAGGTTGTTTATGTATTTTTACAATTTTGTGCTCCATTTATTTTAATCCAGAATTTCAAAAGAATTATTTTGTTCAAAAAATATTTATTTTACTCAAGATTCTCTAAAGTTTTAGTTTTTTATAGGAAAACATATTTATCTATTTTTACGAATTTATCAAGCTTCTATTATAATTTTGCAAGCTTAGTTAAATTCCAATATTTCTTATAATTAATGTCTCAATTTATTATATATACAATATTTATCTTCATTATTCATTAAATGGTTGTTCTAAGTAAATTCCTAGCGCCTGGCAAAAAAGGCAAATCTTATGGTTTGTCTTGTGCTCGGTACAGAGTAATGTATAGGGATTACTCTGGATCGTCATCCTGCTACCTATATCATCCTCCTCTTCGCAATTTATTTTTCAAAAAATGTAATTCCACTAGATGTCTTACATGCCCTCTTGCTGATGCTTCTCATTTTAGAGATAGCTCTTCTCATGTTACATTTTGTAAGGCTTTTAATATTATTTACTCTCTCAAGTGCAATTTATGCAATATGGTATATATTGGACAAACTAGTAATCCATTACACAAGCGGATTAACTTACATCGCTCTGATATTAAAAAATCACGTCAATTTACCACTAATTTTGAATATATGCACTTCCATCAACATGACTTTAATAATATTACTGTGAAAATTCTAAATTTTAAGAAGAATTTGAATGAACGACTCTTACTTGAATCACAATATATTAAATCACTGAATACTATCTATCCTTTTGGTTTAAATTCTAATGTTTATAATAAACAACATATTGTTTATTCCAAGGTTTCAAAAATTGAATTTTACAGTAATATTTATAAAACTCTAAATCACTCTTTATATAAAAAGACTACTAGAACTTCTAGGGGATCTTCTAGGTCGTCTTCCCAACATCTGGACATATCATATATATTACAAAATCTCAAATCCTTAGAAAGTATTTTTCTTCAGTCTTATAATTGGAAAGTTATACGTAATTTTATTTTTGGAATAAAAAAGAAGTATCTTCTTAAATATTTTAAAGTATTCCATTCTCATTCTTTTGATTCACACTTCAGTGATGTATTCTTTGATATTTTACACTATAGGGCTGAGTGTTTTAATATTAAACTTGATTTAAAGTCTGGTCAAAAAATAAATAACTCTCTCTTGGTGATAAATTTTTCTCATCTGGTTTTTAATAAACTTCATATTCACAATTTACTTAATGATCCATCCAATCCTTTTCCCATCAAAAACTTCATCATTCAAAAAACTTTTAAATACAATATTACTTTAGGTAGAAAAATATTTAACTACAATAAATTTGCTAAATTTCTTACTTCTAATGATCATCCTCCATGCTATTGTTCTGATTCCAAATATAAATCTTTTTTCAATACATCTCATGGTCATATTATTACTGGTGATATCAATATTGTGGAAAATCTTACTCTTAGATCTTTGATGAAGTATGGTACTAAATTTCGGATGCCCTCAAAATTCAAATTTATTGATATCGTTACTCAATTTAATTTAGACTTGGATCTCTTTATATACAAAATTGCTATTGATTATAATAAACCAGTGGAATTTTTTAATGAGTGGAAATTTAAGTTATTGGAGAAATTTAAACTTGATTTAGTTTATAATATGCACCATCTTTCTAATATCAAGTACTATGATTTCAAAGAAATTCATTCAGCAATTTTAGACTTACAGTCTAAATTTATTATTACTTATGTTGACAAGGCGGCTAATAACTATGCAATTATTTGCAAAAAGTATTATAAACAACTTCTTTTTGATACTATGGATACTAGTAATATTTTTCTTAAGATTAATGACAGTATCGATATTAAAAATAGGCATATATTTAATTATTATAAGTTGATAAAAACTAAATGTAATAACTACAATTATCCTTATTTAGTTGTAATTCCAAAATTTCATAAAGATCCTATTAAATTTCGTACTGTTTCTGTTGCCTGCAATGCCTATACTTCTAATGCTAATATTACGTTATTGAATATCCTTAAAAAATTACATAGTCATATTGTTTCTAACAAGTGTAATTTTTTTCTAAAAAATAGTTTTCAACTCAAAAATAAAATTAAAAATCTTACTGATATTACTGGTATAAAAACTTTTGATTTCAATGATCTTTTTAATAATATTGATATTAAAGATATGTTTGATATTATAAATAAACTTTTTGTAGAAAATTTGCAGTATTTAAATCTAAATGTTAGCATAACTCCTTCAGCCTTTAAAACTCTGACTAGGTTTATCCTTTTCCATAACTATATTTTATTCAATAATTATTTATATAAACAACGTTTAGGATTGCCACAAGGTGGAATTGCTTCTAGCATATTAGCTGATCTATACTTATATTATTATGAGCGTGACATTGAGTGTACTAACTTTAAATTACTACGATACATAGATGATATAATTATATTATATTTGGATAAAAATCACACCAAACTAGACTTACCTGTCAAATATCCTGAAAATCTGTCTCTAAGTAGTACTGATTTGGATGCTAGTGTCATTAATTTCTTAGATTTAAAAATTATTCTTAATAGTAATGACCAATTAGAATTTGACTTATACGATAAAAAGAAAGATTTCCCCTTTAAGGTAAATTTTTTCACTAACTTTAAAACATGCTTACATAAATCTGTATTTGTCAATATTCTTCTTAATTTTAATCTAAGGATCAAATATTTAGTGTCTGACAAACATCAAAAATTACAATTTCGATTCTTTAAAAATTTAGCATTAATTAATGGCTATCCCAAACACTTAATAAAAAAATTCTTTTAATTATTTATTTAATTATTATTATTATTATTATTATTAATATTATTATTATTTATTATTTTTTATTTTATTTTTTTTCTCAGCATACATTTTATTCAAATTTAAATTTACGTCTAAATATTAGGTATTATTTTTTGGTTTTCAATCAAATACATTGATTATTTGAATCCTAAATTTATTTGATTGTATTTTTCCATTATTTTCATCTTATTACTCCAGATGGCAGCACTATTCATGATTCAATATTAGGAATCATCTTCTGATTATTTCAAGATTTGAATCCGTACCCTACATGAATTCCACTGTGAATCCTAAAAATTACTCTATGGTCCATGCTATTTTGAACTAATTAACTGTGAATCTAACTGCTAACTGATTGTTACATTTTTACATGTGCGACGTTTATTGCTTCAATTTCATTTTGAAAGGTTAAAGCAATCTTATTCTTCTACAATTTTATGGGTTTTTTATTTTAATCTTACATTTAAATGGTTATGGTTTTTCATATTTAGGTAAAGGTTTTATTATGATTATCGTTTTTCGTTTTTCTGTATTGACTATGTATATTTCTTTTTTGAGTTGTGTTCATATCAAATATTTTATTCAGTAAGTTGAATTTTTGTATCTTTGTATTTTTATTTTAATCCTAATTTTATATGGTTATGGTTTGTCATATTAGGTTATAGTTTTATTTTTATCTTCTTCCTTAATGGTTTGTCTATGGGTGTTTCGGGCCTGCGAACAAAGAAATTCTTAGCTTTTGCTTTCTTTGTTACAGAAAAACATCCATATTTTAGCATATTTGCATTCTACCAGGCCCTTGACAACGTTAGAATGCAAATAATGCTTTTTTTCTAATTCCAGTTTCCAATATTTATTTCGATTTTTCTTTAATTATTCTTTGATTTGATATGGGTAGTCTCAGCTTGTGATCCGAGAAATTGTTTTGATACTGAAGTTGAGTCATCTTTAAATTTCATATAAACATTTTTGCACTGATTATATTAATGTATTTCAATATATATATATATATATATATATATATATTATTCTATTTATTTATTTTTCAAATTACACTGTTAAAAATAAAATGGTACATTTCATCAGAAATATTTTTCCAGTTTCGTTGCAACCAGCATTTTGATGCTAAATTTTGCTATTTAAATAGAGATTACTACTAAAGCGACACTATTACAATCGGGAAAATTAGCACTAAGGCATCGGTTATAGCTAAACTGAAACCATTTTTTCCTGGTTAATTATTATTCTTAACAGTGATTAGTATTAACAGATCTTATTTTGACTTGTGTGCTTCAATGGTGCATTAAAATACAATCTTTATATATTCACACCAATTATTATGATGAAATAATAAGCATATTTTTTATGGTTTATATCTTTCAAAATTCATGTTCTCTAACTAAAAATATGTGTCTAAAACTTTTTTTTTTTATGTTTATTTCTAAATTTGAAACAAAGGTTTAATTAATATATATATATAAATATAATTATAAGGCTATATTTATTAATTAAGCTTCAAAATGCAATCCTAAAGCTTTATCCATTTTGTATTGTTCTAATTTAATCATGCATTTAGATAATTTTAATTGAGTTTTTATTTAGTTATAAATACTTGTTCTAATCTTTCATTAATTAAAGTATGTAGCACTGTTATTTAAGAAAATAATATGCAATACTTACTATTTATCAAGAATAAAGTAATTTTTTTCTTTTTATTACTTATGATTTTCACATTTTTATTGTTGACGATACTATAACTTAAATTATTTTCAAACTTGGCCAAAGTTTATTTTATTTTATTTTTTTGACGGAGGACTATTAGTCTTAATCTACGGATAAAACGTTGTCACCAGTTATTCGATGGTTGGACATTTATCGAAATCAAAAATTTATCGAAAATATAATTGAATAATTCGAAAGCTATGTTATAATTAAAAAAAAAAAAAAAAAAAAAAAAACTGATAGTCCTACGTACTAAACTAAATTCTGCTTTTGCCAAAATTTCATCAAAATCGTTTTTTTTTTTTCTTTCTTTCTTTTTGTTATTAGAGACTCCTACAATGAAAATATTTTATACACAAAATATCTCATGTTTATTTTATTTATTTATTTATTTTCAAAACGTGTTTTTTTTTTTTTTTTTTTTTTTTTTTTAAGACGACTTATGACGTCACGATATTCCCTTTCTCAAATATTTCACAATTTTAAAAACTGACAATGTTTTATTTTATTTATTTTTTTTTAAACAAAAGGTAATTAAAAGGAGAAGAAAATCAAATAAATGACATTACTGCACATGAAAACATTATAAACAAAAAAAAAAAATGTAATACTGAAAATTCCGTCTTAAATATAATTTGTTTTTGATAAATATAATTGCATTAAATTTTGTCTTTCATAATTAGTTATATAGTTCCAAACTGTTTATTTATCTTGTTTCCAAAGAAAAAATAAACAGAAAAGATATATATAAAAAAAAAGATAAACAAAAGAAAGAACACTAATTATTTGATCTATTTTGTCTGCAAGATATAGGCCATATAGATTATATTTTATTTTCATGATTATTTTTCAAATTGCGAAATTCCAGAGTTCAAAATTAATAAATTTTCAATAAAGATAACGTGTAATGTTACCTCACAGCATATTTGCTGGACACGAGATCGATTTTTAAATGGAGAAGAATAGTCCTTTTGACCACACTGAAGTGTGACTTTCTGAAACAAAAGAATTCCTTATCCGTCATTTCTCCTCACCTGACATTTAGACCTTTAATAAAAGACATTTTACCTTATCTCTGTGTTAAAACAATCACTCCTTTTCCCAATTCGTGTCCAAACTCTTTTCGACATTATGATCATTTAGCTAATGCACGATTAAATCTATGTTATTCTTTCACCCCATGGACAGATTGTAAAAGCGCAATATAAATTGTGTGATGGAAAGCGGCTACTCTATTCAGGAGAAAAATTGATAAGGCAGATTTCTAAAAGCCTTAATGTTTCAAGTTTTATTATGTAAAAAATAATTAGCATTGTATGAATTATATAATGCTATGGAGTTAAAAAAAAAAAAAAAAAAAAAAAAAGAAAAGAAAAGAGAGAAAAGAAACGAAAAGAAAAAGAAAAAGAAACGAAAAAAGAAAGGGGAAAAAATAAGGGAAAAAAAAGAAAAGAAAGGGAAAGGGAAAAAGAAAGAAAGAAATGAAAAGAAACGGAAACTTATTCCCATTTTCTAAATAGCAGATAAATATTTCGTATAAAACGAAATTTAATTTAGTATAACAAAGCTTTTTTAAAGTCTAGTCTTCAATATAAATGCATGCGGTAACTTGTTGCGTTTCCTAACAGCGGTTACTATATTCGTTTTTTAAAATTTCTTTCACACGATTTTTCTGAATTTTATTTTAAATATTTTTTTAACTCGATGCAAAAAAAAAAAAAAAAAAAAAAAAAATTGGTCTAACTATTTAAAAAACACACAATAAATAAATAAATAAATAACTTTTTTTTTTTTTTTTTTTTTGAACTTAAACTATGAAATTATTTTCCTCAGCAATGGTTACAATATTCATTTCTTAAAATTTCTTTTGCAGGTTTTATCTGATTTTTAATTTAATATTCCTTTAACTTGTTTCCAAAGAGAAAAACATCCTGGCATAATCAAAGTGAAACACAGCAAATGATGACGAAACTAAATATCAGATTGAAAGAAGCAGGTCTATTGAACGAAAAGAAAAAAAAAAAAAAGAAGAAAGAAAGAAAGGAGAATAGATATATTAAACATAATCTGGATATACTTATTTAATTGATTAGCTTTTTTTGTGTTAAAATAACCTCTTTCTTGTTTGTATCTACTTAAGCCAACTTTAAAAGTAATTTTTACTTGTATTTAAATATATTCTTTCACTCTTTTTTTTTTTTTTTTCTTTTTAGGTAGGAAATACTATGTGTGAATGATGTTTATGTTTAAAATATATATCCATGAAAATAAGCATTAAAACTTTTGATTTTTTTTTTTTTTTTTTTTCTTTTTAGGTAGGAAATACTATGTGTGAATGATGTTTATGTTTAAAATATATATCCATGAAAATAAGCATTAAAATTTTTGATTTTTTTTTTTTTTTTTTTCTTTTTAGGTAGGAAATACTATGTGTGAATGATGTTTATGTTTAAAATATATATCCATGAAAATAAGCATTAAAATTTTTGATTTTTTTTTTTTTTTTTTTTCTTTTTAGGTAGGAAATACTATGTGTGAATGATGTTTATGTTTAAAATATATATCCATGAAAATAAGCATTAAAATTTTTGATTTTTTTTTTTTTTTTTTTTTTTTTTTTTCTTTTTAGGTAGGAAATACTATGTGTGAATGATGTTTATGTTTAAAATATATATCCATGAAAATAAGCATTAAAATTTTTGATTTTTTTTTTTTTTTTTTTTTTACTTAAAAAGTAAAACCAATTTAAACCTGGAAGGGATGAAATCGAATAAACATTATAAATTATAAATTATAAATAAAACAATATATAAAGAATAAATGACACGACCATAAAATTTTAAAAACATATTTGTAAAATAGAATTTTAACTTTTTAAACAATCATTTTACTAAACAAAAACTCAAAACTAAACTTCTCATTTCCTAGCCGAATGGTTAGTGCTCTGACCTTCAGTTTCAATGGGCTGGGTTCGATTCCCGGCTAAAGTGTGAATGTTTGTAGTGGTTTGGAATCCACTATGATCTGTAAGTTCCTGCCTCATGTGTGCAAAAAATTACCGTAGACCGACACACCAAAGTCATCCCCTGACTAAATGTTGCTAAGTTATTACTTTCTTCTATATTCAGTAGAAGAAAGTACTGAATTGATAAAATTTTTCGACTTTCGATTTTTGATGGATTTACAAGTTTTGAGAATTCCAGAACACGATTTAACTATTTTTAGAAAATGTTTGTCTATGTGTGTGTGTGACAACAATTTTGTGGTGACTATATCTCAGGAACTACTGCACAGAATTGCATATAAATTTATATGTAGATGCGCTTCGACATAGATTAGTGCCTGTCTGTTGTTGATGTCATTCGCTCAATAGATGATTCTGATGTACAGCGATTTTCTGCAATTTAAGGAAAAGCAATATCTCACGTAATATTACGTATAACCAAACTAAACATGATATGTGAAAAAGTCATTATGAGATATTATGCCAATTCATGTTGGTGCATATCAGCCGAGAGATGTCGCTGCTATACACCAAATTTTCCCGATAATGGAAAAGGTAATATCTACACGGTAAAAATTCACTTTCGTTGGACAATTATTCGTGCAATAGGATTTCTCTGAGATGAAAATAATCTGTATTCCTAATGGAAAAAATAATAATTAGTAATTTGTACTGTATGAATTTGAAAAAAAAAAAAAAATAAAGCGTAAATTTGTCGGAAAATCTAGAAGAAAGTTTTGTAATAGCCATAAAATTTACCATTTAGTTGCAAATAATTCGATACTTGACTAAATCATTAATGTTAGCAGTGGTTTAGAATCCATTGTATACCGTAGGTTCCTGTTTAGTGGGTTCCCATTGGATGTGTAATGGGTTTCCATTGGATACACGTCTCGGTTACTTTATGTTCCTATTTCTGGTACTCTGAACAGCGGCCATTAAATTTCTGATGAGTTAAGGCCCGCCCCTCTGCCCTGTATTCGAGGCCTCCGTAGCGCAAAATTTAAGCAAGATAATGCACGACCGCAATTTGTTTGTATTGTCCGGACCTTCTTTGATACAGAATGTGTTCTACTGTTGCTCTGGCCAGCGCGTTCTCCTGATCTCGCACCAATGAAAATGACTGTTCAATCGTTGAAAAGCGACTGGCCCCCCACCACTCACCAGTAACTTCGATCGATGAATTGTGGCATCGTGTTGAGGCTTCATGAAGTGCTCTACCCGTACATGTCATCCAATCGCTGTTCGATTCAATGCCTAGGCAGATATGTGCTGTCATTGCTCACAGAGGTCGCTGCTTCATGTACTGTTTTTTCAGTACATATTACTCCAAATTTCCTGAAATTTTAATAAATTGTTCTTCCTACTATAATGTATGTGTCCAACAAATTTCATTCCGTTATTATCATTCCTTCTTGGTGTTGCATTTTCAATGTCGAGCAGTGTATTTGCAATTTAAAATTTCTTAATTATGAAAATTTTGCTACTGTTAAAGTGCGGAGGTTATATATAATATCAAAAGTTTACCATCCAATTTATAATTACTTTTTTTAATATTTAGAAAATATCACCTTGGCTATATTAATATTTTCAAACAAGATTGAAAAATGTTAATCACTTCGGTTTGTCTTTCTCTCCATTTTCTAACTTCCGTAAATATTCAAGGAATTTACTGAAACTGATATATGTTATTCAAGTTTACTATCGGATGTTCCCTATCGAAAATGGAGTGAATACCACATAGTTTGTGTGCAGGGCCACCTGAAAGTATTCCGAATCATTGTGTTCTATGAGAGGTATTTCTATAAACCCTATTTTAATGCCTTTACTTAAATCTTAATGAAACTGAAATATGTTATTCAAGTTCAATATCAGATGCTTTCTATAGAAAATGGAGTAGATATCCCCACGGTTTACGCACAGGGACACCCGAAAGTATTCCAAAGCATTGCGTTCCACAAGAGGTATTTCTGTGAACAAAACTTTAATAACTTTGCTTTGCAGAAATCTTAATTAAATTGAAATATGTTATTCATATTTACAAAAGAATGCTTCCTATAGAATATAGTATGATTAGCATTAGGTTTACAAGGCCACACAAAAATACTCAGTTGCATTGACGACTATTATTGGAAATTTTCTGCAATTGCATTTTCGTTTATATTAACCGATTTTTGCACTTCTAACAATTTTTAATTGAAATCATATTCAATTTGTGTATTTGTGCGTTCGTCTGCCCATCTTTCTATCTTTTCATCTGCCCACCCTCAGCGTTCGTAAATGCTTTCAGGATCTTTAAATAATGATCTTTGTTATTCAAATTCGCTATGGAACTTTCCCTATTTGAAATGAAGTTAACTAGTCTTGCACAACTGGTTTGTGCACAGGGCACCGAAGAAAATACCAGTGCATTGAGTTTTAGGACAGACATTTTTATAAATCACATTACTTTCTACTGTAAAGATCAAAAGAAATTGACAATTATTATTAATATGTTAAAATGATATTTTATGTAGAATATGATGTTCTTAGTCTTCAGATTTACAGTCCTACATTAAAATTTTCACATACATTAATAGCTGCAATTAGAATGTAAAAGCTGCATTTTCTTTAGCGTTAAGTATTTTTAACGTTTTCCAACAATTTTTAAGATTGATTATAGATACAATTAGTCGACCTGTATGCCTTTCAGTCCTTCTGTCTCTACACACACACATACATATATAAAGCGCAAAAATTATACAATATGGATTGTTTTATTTAAATTTCTATGCAATCATCGTACTAAACCATATAAATTTAAATATTATACAGTTTTTTAAAACTGCTCAATATAAGCCGTTTATAAAATTATTATTATTATTATTATTGTTGTTGTTGTTGTTGTTGTTGTTGTTTAATTAATTTCTAATGCATAAATATTCAACCCAAAACAATAGATTCATGTCTGCGTATGCACCTTGTTTACACGCATAGTTTATAGAGTGTTTATTGTATTTTATAAGAATGACATGTACACAAACCTTACCTGTGTACTTCAATACGCCAATAGTTGTGGACTAATATTTATAAATAATCAACTTCTTGACATATACCATTTGTAATTACAGATAAATAGTTTGATTTTTGAATTTTTAACTTGAAATTTTTATACATGTATTTTTAAGTAATATTAATGAATAAAATGTGATTTAGAAATACTAAATATCTAGACTTTTTTTTTTTTTTTTTCTTTTTTGAAAAATATTTTGACTTTTATAGATAAGGCACATTAAATTAAAGGATCAGGTATTATTAAACGGTGGAAATATCAGCAATAAAAATTATATCATAGTTCTTTTCACAATAACTTTAAAAATAAGCATTTTTAAAACTTGTAATTTTTGACAGATTTTAAGAAAAGTTTTATCACTCTATAACAAATGTTATAATACCCGTGTACTTTTATTTTATTTTATTATTATTTTTTTTTTAGTATTTGAGATCTAATTTTTTTCGATATTTAGATAATCTAATAATTTGTCATTGCGTGCAAGATTACATGAATATTATACATACCACGAACTTAAATACATATATATACACTATAATTAAAATGAGGAAAAGTAGTGCTGCCCTAATGCTCCAGTCTCTCAAAAAATAAATAAATAAATAAATAAATAAAAATAAAAAAATATATATAATTATTAAATTATCTATCATTATTTTTGACGTAAACGTGCTTAAAATTACAAAAATTTTAATGTTAAAAGGCTATTTATTCATCATTACATATATTTATACTCGTTGCTTTTGGCTACCAGTTAGTTTGCTACCCCTGAAAATTATGGCTGTAGTAACCTTGTACTCAGTATCCCCAACCCCTGGTTCCGAATGTCTACTTCCTGTTCGTTCACCGGACAAAAATTCCATTTGCTTACGCTTTCGATGTGATATTTTCTTATTGTGAGCTTGTTATCGACCATAAAAATCTAAATTGTGGGAAGTTTCAATATGCAGGTGCAAGTTCTTTAAAGTGTATTTAACAAATTGACAAATTGGATTTTTATAGGACACTGTAAGACTATCTTACCGAAATTTGTAATTAAAAGAGAACTGAAAAATACATATGAACTAAATATTATTTTAACTCATAAGTCACGTAATTATAATAAAAGGATGGGCTAAAGAAGTTTAATCTTCTCATTAGTATTTTTACTACTAATGTTTGAAACATCTTACTGTTTCTATCCTGTACTGATGCGCTTCCTTGATGTTGAAACCAATCTTTTTGGGACCTTATAACCTTTATTTTGAGTGCTTTCTTTTTAATTATTGCATTAAAATTATTCTATTTTACAGTTTCTTGACCGTTATGTATCTAAATATGATTTTTCAGCCTTTTGTAGTTTTTCAATATTTCAAGTGAATACATACATACATATATATATATATATATATATATATATATATTAAATATTGTAAACAACAAAATTTTAATTTTGTATAAAGTCAGCTCTGAATTTCCATACAAAAAGATAATTTTTTAAATTTAAATTGTGATAGATTAAAATGCAAGTGGTATATATAAACAACATCAGAAGAAATAAATATTTTTAAACAGTATTAATGAACAAGAAAAGATTAAATTCCAAACTATTCAAGCCAAAAATTCAACAGTAGCTGTGGTATCCTCATCACACAGAAGGTGGAAACACAGCAATACATGATTACATTATTTCTTACATGCATACATAATTTCTTTGAATTGTTGTATTCCCCCCTGCCGATGATGATAACACAGTTAGTGTCAAATTTTTGGCATGAATAATTTTAAATTTAATCTTTTCTTGTTTATTAATACTGTTTAAAAAAATTGTCTCTGTTGTTGTTTATACATCCCACTTTCATATTCATCTATCATAATTTAAATTTAAAAAATAGTAAATATATATATATATATTCTATAAGTAATACGTACCAGTTTATAAAGATGCCGTATAAAAGAGTTATAATTTATTTTAAAATTAATAAATACATAATTTATATTTTCTGAATACATATACTTTTTAATGCTAAAAAGAGATAATTTAAAACAGCATAATATGATAACTAAACAAATGAAATTAATGAATAGAATGAATATAGACGATTCTTCTTCCAAAATTCAGGGAATTTTACTATGGAAATACTCATAATAAACACTACCGACTAACGTAATTAAAAAAAATATATATATATGGTATAAATGTATTTTGTATTGAAATGCATGTTCCAGTTGCCTTCGATGCAAACACAATACACAAATTATCTTTCCTTTAATTCACAGACTTTCTACCAGTAAATATTTGGATACTTTTGAATTTAGACCTTTTGTCAAATATCTAGAAATGTTCTTCAGGAATTATCTTGAAACTTTGATTGTATAAAAAACACATTATACTTCATATATTTCTGCAAAAGTTGTGTCCTGAAAAGGAAAAGGGGACCAGTAAGAAATTAAGCAAAAAACAAAATGTTGTGGATTACCCTGTAAAAAGTAATGCTTTTAAAGCGGTTTAGATATAGCATGTGATTAAGAGGATTTTTCTTATTATCAGTTTAAAAAAAAAAAAAAAAAAAAAAAAAAAAAAAAAATATGAGGCTATCGCATATATTCATAGAGATATGAAGGTTTTTTTTTTTTTTTTTTTTTTTTTTTTTTTTTAAATATTGCTAAACAAATTTCCATTTTTTAATATGTAACACGTAGGGTATTAAACACATTGGAAAGACATTTTTAGAAAATTCGGTGCACTACATTAGACACAGCATACTGCAATTAGAAAACAAAAATGTTATATATCTTACGAAATATGAACTCTTTGCTAAATAATTTTTAACAATGCATGCGCTAGATTAAAAAAAATATTCATTTGCATAATTTAATACCCAAAAGTATTTAGCAACCTACATGAAAACTCCTAAAAAAAATCTTGTAAATTCAATATCAGATATAGAATAAACACATATCAGATATAGAATAAACACATTCAGTTCTTTAAAAAAAAAAAAAAAAAAAAAAGGAGAAGGAGAAGAAATGGTAGGGGGTTTTATCAATATTTATTTGCAATCAGCGAACGATGTATTCCCATTGGGCACTGAATGAAGATTATAAAAATTTTAGTAAAACCCCTTATAATTTATACATTTTTTTTTTTTTTTTTTGAGCGGGTGAGGGAGAACTGAAATTCTATTCTTATATTTATCGACAGATAGTGTACTATTTATTTAAATATCATTTTTATAGACAGAAATGTCACATTTTATTTTTTGAAATACGTTATTTTTTCCTAGGCTTTATTTTCAAGAAATGTTACCATTTGAAATAAATGTATTAGAAAATATCCAGCATGAACTGATTTCATTTTTAAACATTTATAAATAAACTACTATTATATATTACAAAACTTTGGGCGAAAGATCTAGTGATAATGAAACTTTTTTTTCCCCTTCAGATATTTCAAAAATTACATTAATATATGATACATTGTATTTTGTTGGACGCAGATAGATATAATAGATACAAATTACAAATCGTAAATAGTTATCTCTGCATTTCTATTTAAATTTTTCATGAAAAAGTTAATTAACAAAACTGAGTAATTTTTCACAAAACTACCACGCTATTACTAATGATACTAAATGGTATTCACCGACACTAATGAGAAAGTAATAAATAAAATTAAAAGAATACATTTTCTATTTCGTTTCATTCAGCGAGAAATGTAACGTGAATATCAATTAAAGCAACAGCAGAGGGTAATACATTTTCCCTGAGTGACAATATTACCGCTCTGGGATTTGTTAATGGCATTTTAATTTCCGGAGGTATGACATTTGACACTCTCATACATCGTTTGTCGGGTTTCATTAGAACTCACCAAAATAACAACAAAATTTTTGGGAAATGAGAAACGTGTTACGTAGGCTAAAATTATTTGGAATTCGCTAATGCAATTCATGTGCTTTTATTTGATTACCAAAAAAAAAAAAAAAAAGAAAAGAAAAGAAAAAAGAAAAAAAAAAGAACGAGTAGAGAGACAATATAGTAATATTAATAACAATTTCTGTATTTAATTAAAAAAAAAAAAAACGGTAAGAGCTGAGGCTGTTTACTTGCCCCAACCATGTAGAGAAATGTTACCAGTTATAATTGCGTAGCATTCCACTGTATGCCTCCGTTTCCCAGCTATAGCTGATAACATTTTGAAAATTAAAGGTCAAGGATTTTTATAATTACACTTTTTCATTTTATACTATGAATACAAAATTTTATTTATTTAACTATGCTTAAATTAGATGCATCCGAGAAATTTATTATATGAAACTCTACGTATCTATTTAAGAAAAAATTTAAAATATGAAATGAGAAACGTGTTACCTAAAATTATTTGGAATTCGCTAATGCAATTCATATGCTTTTTATTTGATTAAAAAAAAAAAAAAAAAAAAAAAAAAAAAGACCAAGTAGAGAGACAATATAGTAATGTTAATAACAATCTCTGTATTTAATTAAAAATAAAAACGGTAAGAGCTGAGGCTGTTTACTTGCCCCAACCTTGTAGAGAAATGTTACCAGTTATAATTGCGTAGTAGGGTGCATCGAAAAACGCGTTTTTTCTGCAATTCAATTCTAATAGCGCGGAAAACTTGCGCATAGGCGTCATTATAAATGAAAAAATATTTAAAAAAAAAATTTTCAAAATTTGAAATCGCGCAGAAGGCCTAAAGTTACCAAAAAAGCCAAAATACCGGTAAATTTTAAAAAAATGCAAAAATTACAAAAAAATGCATTTTTTGTTCTAATAGTGAAAAAAGTGTTTTTAAGAGTGTCCTTAATGCATACAAAATATAATTAGACATATTCTTGTTTTAATGAATTCGCGCAAAAAGCCTAAAGTTGCGGGTTGTATCGTAAAAAAACGATATTTCATGATTTTCGACGATTTTTAAGCATGCGCCAAAACCCATAAAAGTTTTATTTTTAATTTGTAATAGTGTAAAAACCATTCAAAATAGTTTTCCCAATCCAGATATAATACTTTCAGACCTGTTATTCCTTAAATGTATTCGCGCAAAAGGTCTAAATTATAGTATAAGTTAAGTTATAGAGTCCCGTAAAAATGCCGTTTTCCATACCTGATGAGTGTTTATTTAACACATTAAGGTTTGTAATAAGACTCTAACAAGTGATTTACAAAAAATGTATTAGCCAAACATATCATTTTGCAGCTCTCAGCTCATTTCAACATTTAATCTGTGCTGAAATGACCCAGGACTCACGGCGAGGACGTGGCTGCAAGGCGAGTCCCACCTCCATAACCAACCAACCAGCCAGGATGAATTTTATTTACAATATTTACAATAACTATTTACTTTGTACAATGCATATATGTTCGTTGTAGGCAAAAGGTTATTTACATAGAAGCCCCTTTGAATTCTGACTTTGAATTAAATGTGGGCATCAGCTGTCTTGATTTTAAAGTAGCTATAATATAACCATCTCGATTTTCCTGCCCGCACACTTTTTCTGTTGCTTCTATAACCAGTTTTACACACCTCTCAACTGACTGGGTGCGACATGGGAATTTGAGGTAGTTAAACTCTGGAAGCGCTTTATCTTTCAATAAAGAAGCAATGTATCTAGTTGGCATCTTGGACAGTAGTGGCGGCGGTGTTAACTTGCAGATTGACCAATCAATTAGTTCGGTATAGTCGTTTGCACTAAAATTTATTGAAGGTATTTTGAAGTCTCTTACATAACCTTCAGCTGATGGCTCATTTCTGGATTTAAGGATCCTCCTGTAGCCAAGTTCTCTAATGTGTGGTCTCTCATCCATTATCATAGCCAACATCATATTTTCAGGGTGGCAGAAGAATGCATTCCTTTGAATTACTGGATCAATGATTTGCTTGATATTGCCCGGTAGATGCCTGGTTGTTTTAACTACCTTCAAAATATGCTTCGGTCCATCTTTCACAGTGTAGTTTTTCTTTATATCAAACCAAACAGGTGCATATGACTACAGGAGGATCCTTAAATCCAGAAATGAGCCATCAACTGAAGGTTATGTAAGAGACTCCAAAATACCTTCAATAAATTTTAGTGCAAACGACTATACCGAACTAATTGATTGGTCAATCTGCAAGTTAACACCGCCGCCACTACTGTCCAAGATGCCAACTGAATACATTGCTTCTTTATTGAAAGACAAAGCGCTACCAAAGTTTAACTACCTCAAATTCCCATGCCACACCCAGTCAGTTGAGATGTGTGTAAAACTGGTTACAGAAGCAGCTGAAAAAGTGTGCGGGCAAGAAAATCGAGATGGTTATATTAGAGCTACTTTAAAATCAAGTTAGCTGATGCCCACATTTAATTCAAAGTCAGAATTCAAAGGGGCTACTATGTAAATAACCTTTTGCCTACAACGAACATATATGCATTGTACAAAGTAAATAGTTACTGTAAATATTGCAAATAAAATTCACCCTGGTTGGTTAGTTGGGTAGGGTGGAGGTGGGACTCACCTTGCAGCCACGTCCTCGCCGTGAGTCCTGGGTCATTTCAGCACAGATTAAATGTTGAAATGAGCTCAGAGCTGCAATATGATATGTTTGGCTAATAAATTTTTCGTAAATCACTTGTTTGTCTTTTTACAAACCTTAATGTGTTAAATAAACACTCATCAGATATGGAAAACGGCATTTTTACGGGACTCTATAACTTAACTTATACTATAATTTAGACCTTTTGCGCGAATACATTTAAGGAATAACAGGTCTGAAAGTATTATTTCTGGATTGGAAAAACTATTTTGAATGGTTTTTACACTATTACAAATTAAAAATAAAACTTTTATGGGTTTTGGCACATGTTTAAAAATCGTCGAAAATCATGAAATATCGTTTTTTTACGATACAACCCGCAAATTTAGGCTTTTTGCGCTAATTCAGTAAAACAAGAATGGGTCTAATTATATTTTTTATGCATTAAGGACACTCTTAAAAACACTTTTTTCACTATTAGAACAAAAAATGTATTTTTTTGTAATTTTTGCATTTTTTTTTTTTTTAATTAACCGGTATTTTGGCTTTTTTGGTAACTTTAGGCCTTCTGCGCGATTTCAAATTTTGAAAAAAAAATTTTTAATATTTTTTCATTTATAATGACGCCTATGCGCAAGTTTTCCGCGCTATTAGAATTGAATTGCAGAAAAAACGCGTTTTTCGATGCACCCTATTGCGTAGCATTCCACTGTATGCCTCCGTTTCCCAGCTATAGCTGATAACATTTTGAAAATTAAAAGTCAAGGATTTTTATAATTACACTTTTTCATTTTACACTATGAATACAAAATTTTATTTATTTAATTATGCTTAAATTAGATGCATCTGAGAAATTTATTATATGAAACTCTACATATCTATTTAAGAAAAAATCTAAAATATGAAATGAGAAACGTTTTACGTAGGCTAAAATTATTTGGAATTCGCTAATGCAATTCATATGCTTTTATTTGATTAAAAAAAAAAAAAAAAGTAGAGAAACAATATCGTAATATTAATAACAATCTCTGTATTTAATTGAAAAAAAAAAATGTACGGTAAGAGCTGAGGCTGTTTACTTGCCCCAACCATGTAGAGAAATGTTACCAGTTATAATTGCGTAGCATTCCACTGTATGCCTCCGTTTCCCAGCTATAGCTGATAACATTTTGAAAATTAAAGGTCAAGGATTTTTATAATTACACTTTTTCATTTTATACTATGAACACAATTTTTATTTATTTAATTATGCTTAAATTAAATGCCTCCGAGAAATTTATTATATGAAACTCTACGTATCTATTTAAGAAAGAATCTAAAATATGAAATGAGAAACGTGTTACGTAGGCTAAAATTATTTGGAATTCGCTAATGCAATTCAAATGCTTTTATTTGATAAAAAAAAAAAAAAAAAAAAAAAAAAAAAAATCCAATCAGAGAGACAATATAGTAATGTTAATAACAATCTCTGTATTTAATTAAAAATAAAAACGGTAAGGGCTGAGGCTGTTTACTTGCCCCAACCATGTAGAGAAATGTTACCAGTTATAATTGCGTAGCATTCCACTGTATGCCTCCGTTTCCCAGCTATAGCTGATAACATTTTGAAAATTAAAAGTCAAGGATTTTTATAATTACACTTTTTCATTTTATACTATGAATACAAAATTTTATTTATTTAATTATGCTTAAATTAGATGCATCCGAGAAATTTATTATATGAAACTCTACGTATCTATTTAAGAAAAAATCTAAAATATGAAATGAGAAACGTGTTACGTAGGCTAAAATTATTTGGAATTAGCTAATGCAATTCATATGCTTTTATTTGATTAAAAAAAAAAAAAAAAAAACGAGTAGAGAGACAATATCGTAATATTAATAACAATCTCTGTATTCAATTGAAAAAAAAAAAAAAAAAAGTACGGTAAGAGCTGAGGCTGTTTACTTGCCCCAACCATGTAGAGAAATGTTACCAGTTATAATTGCGTAGCATTCCACTGTATGCCTCCGTTTCCCTGCTATAGCTGATAACATTTTGAAAATTAAAAGTCAAGGATTTTTATAATTATACTTTTTCATTTTATACTATGAATAAAAAATTTTATTTATTTAATTATGCTTAAATTAGATGCATCCGAGAAATTTATTATATGAAACACTACGTATCTATTAAAGAAAAAATTAAAAATATTTTGTATGAAAACATATTTCCGTTCGTGTATAACTTTACTTTGCTTCAATCAAAATAATTAAAAAGAAAAAATAATATTAGAAGTTTCGAGAAAAAAAAACTTTACCACGAAACTGTAAACAAACAACATATTGTATTAAACACTTTTTGAAATTAATTTGTGCAAGCTCATTAAAATAACACAAAAAAGAGTATTAATTTAAATATAATTTCTTCCGCGAAAACATAAAAAAAAATTGTTTACTTACATTTAATCATTCTTTCATTAGAGAATTAATAATTTATGAGCTTATTCATTAAAGAAAAAAATAAAACTTTTCATGTTGTTTAATACTTGCTTCACGATGAGAATATTTTCTTTATATAATATTATTTAATTAAGCTTCTCTGATAATAAAAATTAAAAGCAGAAAATAATTTAATCATTTTATATTACATTGATGCAGCGTTTGAATTTCAAAATTCAGCAGAGCGTAAAATGAATTGTGAAAAAAAAAATTATTATTTTATTTATACATTGTGTATGTATTATATAGAATACGTTAAACTGTATTTTATGAACATGTTTTTATATCATTTATTGATATCTAAATATTAAAAACGATATTTGTTTTAATAATTAAATTCAGATTTAAAATAAGTGTTTATAAAAGGAAGTAACATTGAAACAAAAAAAAAGGAACTATTAAAATAACCATATTAAAAAAAAAAAAAAAAAAAAAGATAGAAAGAAATTATTATTTTAAATATAAATGTACATGACGAGCAAAAATTCTAACCGTGCCCCCCCCCACCCCCCACTCAAAAAAAAAAAAAAAAAAAAAAAAAAAAAAATTAGTGATTTTTCTTTAAACTTAAAATAACTATAGCATGTCTACATATCTTCCTAAATATGTCTACATATTTTCCTAGTATCTGGTAATGCATTTAAACAAACAAAAATTTGGTTTTAAGTTTAGTTATTTTTTAATTCATTAGTTTTTGCGTTATCTGAAAAATTGTATCAGAAGGAGAAAACACGGTTTGAATGTTTGCTCCACATATATATGTATAACGTTAAATAATACTTTTACATAAATGTGTGTATGTGTATGCATTACACATATATAGTTGTGAATATATTGTTTTAAAATATAATTTTTTCTTATATTTTAATTTATTTACACGTTTTAAAATTCCTTAAATATGAAATATAAAGATTTAGTTTTTACTTAATTTTTCGGTGTGTATGTCTCTATATACGTACGTGTATGTGTGTGTGTGTAATACAAAAACCATAAACAGGTCCTTTTATATTAAATTATAGATTAATCACCATATTCTTTAGTAATATTTCCAATGTTGTTTTCACACGTTATTTCAAAACGCAAATCCTCTATCTAAAACTTTAAACCTTAGTACAATTAATCTATTTTTACTTCCATTACCCTACTACCGTAGGTAATGGAAGTATTGTATTCGGTCTGAAAATTCGATATCAGGTTTTCACCTGATTTACACGTTTTAAGGTCCCCTGAGTCCAAGAAAGTGGTTTTTGGCAATTGGTCAGTGTGTATGTATGTATGTGTGTGTGTGTGTATGCATGTATGTGTGTATGTGTGTATGTATGTATGTGTGTGTGTGTGTGCGTATGTATGTATGTGGAGAATCTTCTGGCTATTATAGCTCAGAAACTAATAAAGATAGATCTACGAAACTTTAGAATTGAAATACGTCTGGTGTACAGATGAAATTTCCAAATTTTGGTGAAAATTGAAAAACCGGAAGTGAGACCGTAAGTCCGTATCTCAAAAACGGCTCTAACGATTTTCTTCAAACTTGCTATTAGATGTAACACGCTATTAGATGTCCTTTCGAATGATACAGTTGGTTAGTTCAGGAAAATTGATAGGCGTCCTGTATAAATAGCTCAATTTCAGGCCTCGCAAAGGCGTTCCTTTAAAAACAGTTGTACGGATTTTTTTCAAAATCGCCATTTTAACTCACTTTTAAATATGCTTTTGCATATAAAATGCTTATAATGTGTGTAGTAATGGGTAATGGAAGTCGTGTGGCTGTTACACACCAGATTTTTTTTTTTATTTCATTGCTACTTAAACATGTACACTAAATTAGAAGGCCGCTGGTCTTCTCTTATGCAGAAAACCTCATCATAATAAATGTTTATACAAGATTGCATATTGAATGCTTTTCATCATGACTGCATTTTTAAACACCATGTAGTATGTATTTACACACACACATATGCATGCGTGTATGTATACATAAGTGGCTACACGTCGATGCCCCAAGAAACTTAAATAATATAGTTAATCCTGGCTTCTTAAATATATACAACAATTTGAGGCGGTCTTTCTATTAACGTTTTATTCATAATCCCTATAACATTTCTTGAATAGTTTTCTTATTTACATGAACATTAAACTGTTATTCAAATAAAGAATTCCTTAACGCGTCTTTCTGAAGATCACGTTTTCTCTTAGCTTTACAAAAGGCTTGGACACTAATTCTTTCTCTAAAGTTTAAATCAGCTGTGACATATTCGGAGAGATTCCTTTCCCATTCATGTTTTTCCCAGGAGAAATTTTAAAAGAAGACTGAAATTCACCGATTTGCTGGTTTACTTTTTAATGTCGGTTGTAGTGTGTCAGGAATACTTTGAATGTTCCCGGACGTACTAAAGAAAGATTTAAATACATAATTTTTCTTTCCACAATGGGTTGTATTTGTCTGTGATTATTAAAGTAAAATGGAAACTTTCCTTGTTTTTCATAGGAAATGTACTGTGCAATTGTCTCTATTAAAATATATATTAATAATATTATAGTTTAAAAAAATTAAAGAACACGCTTTTATAGAAATGTGAACTAAAAAAGCACGAAATATCTATCTTAGTATTAAAATGCAGGGTAAGAGAAAATCGTGTGAGTCACACACCATAATATTTACATACATTTAAATCTTTAATTAAAATAATTTAGAATTAAACAAAAACCATTTTTTAGAAATCTCCCCTGACTGGGATCGATTGCTGGAACTTTGGTTCGTAGCGCGGAGCCTTACCTCAACGCCACATCGTTCACGTAGGAAAAATATTTTTTTACAATATAAATTTTTAGTTTGCTCCCAGAGCAGTTACAAACATACATACAAACATACATACATACAGGTGAAGCTAATAAAAGCGTGTTAAAATAGTACATGAAACATGCACATATACACATTAAATATACATTATATGAAACATACATTAAATATATAAATTTTCTTTCCAAAATAAGTTTTATATATCTGTAATTATTAAAGTAAAGTGTAAAATGTCCTTGTTTTTCATGGGAAATGTATAGTTCGATTGCCTGTATTAAAATATACATTCAAATAGTACATGAAACATGCACATAGATACATTAAATATACATTATATGAAACATACATTAAATAGATAAATTTTCTTTCCAGAATCGGCTTTATATCTCTGTGATTATTAAAATAAAATGCAAAATTTCCTTGTTTTTCATGGGAAATGTAATACGCGATTGTCTGTATTAAAATATATATTAAAATAGTACATGAAGCATGCCTAAATGAGTTGGGATGTGGGGATTAAGGTGATCGATAGCACTAGGGTCTAGGCTTGAGGAGGAGTGCCCTCCGAGGGTCTTTCTAAGGGGCCCTTTCTAGTATTTACACAAGTTTTGAGAAAACCACGGAAAACTCTGAACAGCTAGGTCAAAAAGCGTGACCTTGATCGAACCCGGCACCTCACATCTACAAGCTTCGAGCGCAGAATCGCTCCGCCGCTGGTGGTACCATGCCTAAATGAAATCTTTTACATTGTACAGAATAAATATTAAAACTGACATCTTTTTTTCTGAACATCAATATTTTTCATATCAGGCTGCTTTCTAAAATCCACTATGTACAAAAATGTGTAACGCTCAATATTTATTAAGGTCCTCTTAAACTTCACTTGTCAACCTCACCCATTCTTCAGTCAAATGCCATTATTGCTTGGCTTAGTTGATAAAGAAAAATTCGAAGATACCAATTCACACAGAAACACACACATTTTAACATATTAATATATTAATCACAGAAATTAATGTATTTATGAATATGCAAACATGTACTGCTGTTAAACATGCATATTAAACACAAATACATACTGATAGATCATACATGTATTTTATTATTATTACACACACGCACACATTTTATTGTTAGTGCACAAACACACTATTTATCGAAGCGGGGAAGCCATCCCACCGTAGGGATCGCAGTTGTGATGACATGTCTCCGGACCACACATAAGTGCGTCGCCAATTACCCTTAGCACAGTACTAGTGCGATGTTAAACCCAATCAACCAACCAATTAACCACACGCATTTTCCCATAAAATTATGTATATTTTTTTGTTTCCGCGTGCACCATAGAAATTATTATTACGATGGTAATTATTATTGTAGTTTTAAGGATAAAACATTCCCTCATTTTTAGTTTCTACTTTGTTTCAGTGGAATAAGTTTCCATTATTTTTTATCAGGTTTACAAGAATTTAGTCTAAAACAATGGTTCAGGAATACTTTTTTTCCCTAAATGATTAATTAAGAATTGCGTGTTTCTGCAGAAATGTCGGTAGATGTCAACCATAGAGACACAATTGGATGTCTATGTCTATCATTCTCAAAGTAACTGTCGCAAGGGGAAAAATCCGATTACGCTAGAAAAAAAAATAGCTTTTTTTTCTTTTTCTTTTTTTTCTTTTTTTTTTTTTTTTTTCCGACAGGAAAATAAATACATATACTTAAACGTGAACAATAAAAAATTATTAAAAAGAAAAAAAAAAAAAAAAAAAAAAAAAAAAAACAATCACGCACCTCACAAAAATTGACGTCATTATCACTTTAAAAGAATTATACAAATTTATATTGTGCTGGTACTTATATAGTTTACGATGCTAATATATGTTGTACTATTTTATTTTATTTTATTTATTTATTTTTTATCTGATTAGATAATTTTATAGAAAAAAATGCAGTTTTAAAAATAAAAAAATTATTTCAGCAAGCACTATTTTAAACCTAAATATCATTAAAGATATAAACAGAATATGAAGGATTCTTGTATATTAAGTAAAAGGTGGCCGATAAAAGTATTAAAATATTAGTAAAATAGGCTTTCCCTTTTTATACAAGAAACTGTACAAAAAAAAAAAAAAATCAATCGCTAATATGGCAAAAAAAATTCAAAAGCTACTAGGGGAGAGATTTAATAAAGTTATGTAGTACGATAATGTTTGCATATTTATTTATTTTTGTTATTATTATTATTATTTATTTATTTATTTAGTTAGTTACTTTGTATAGCAATCACTACACTAATTTATCATACAAATAAATGAACTGCTGTGTGTGACAGCACTTGTACTCTGTTGAGCAGAAATATTTGATTAATTCAAATTAATATTTATATGACTAAATGAAAATTAAAATATAATTGCAAAGTGAAAATAAAAGGGCAGTTCATTCACTTCCAGTGAGGTTAGCCTTAGCAACAAACTTGGCGAGCAACAAATTTAGTGAAAAATGGTAGTTTAGGGTTCCCGAAGTTTCGTAGCTCTCCGACACAAGGGAACATAGATCTCGATCTTTCCATGGGATTCTCGATGGAATCGTTGCCAAGACCCATCGCCAAAAGTTATAAATAGGATTGAGTTGATTTCTACGAAAGAGAGTGTAGTCATTGCGATTCAGAGCTATTCAGAGATCTATTCTGAGTGATTGCACTTTAGAAATTTTTCGTGAGCTAGCGAAAATTTTTGCTCTGGAGTATTTAATGTTATTTGCTTTACTCCTGTGGAACAAGTGACTATTTTTTAGACTGTTCCAGAAGATTCATCGAATAATTACCTTTACTATACGAGTAATAGCTTCAACTGTTTCTACAATATTCGAAGGAATAACACTACTATTGGACTGTTTTCGAGAATATACATTTCGAGAATATTCATTTTAATAATAGTTTAGTTGTACAGATTCGAGAAATTAAAAAAATGTTTGATATTGCCAAGAAGGTCATATACTAAAGCTGTGGGGAAAATAGTCGCCAATCGAAATATATTTATTTAAACGCATCAGTTATTCAATTAACCCTTCAACGTTCATTGGTTTCGCAGCGAAACCAAACATTTGACATAATTGAACAATTTTTTATGCAGCAGTGTTTTAACATTTCACCCTTGTTTTAATCAGGTTTTAAACTTTTGTTCCTTTTCCATTCGGTAGATAGCAGCATTATTCCAAAATTTAACAAATAATGTTTCAAAGGAAGCTAAATGCATAAATCACTTGAAGTTTCTTAGTGTGCGTGAGTGCGAATTGCTGGTTTGATGATTCACTCACGTCTAGTTTTTTTTCATTTAATGAAGAGCTGGACTATTATTTTTACCTGAAACAACTTTTAACAGTTTTTGTAGTCGATAATGTTTACTTACAATGTGTTTTATTTATTAAATTAAATATTATTTGAATTTAATAAGATTAACTTATAGATGTTTCAAACCAAAACTTTCTCGAAACGGAACAATGCTATTTTTTTATTTTTTAAATATTTATGATCAACTATGTGTCTAAAAGCCATTTTTAAAATTAGTTTAGTAATTTTTAAAATAAATTAAGTAGTGAACGTTAAAGGGTTAAAAAGAAATCATTTAAATATATAGTGCCGATCGAAACGGGCAAAGCTTGCTAGTTATTATTAATAGTGTATTAAAAAGATGTATTTATCTTAGTTGAAGCTAAACAATGATGAAGATAAACAATGGATTATTATAATTAATGAGTAATTTTTTTTTCACTCATGTTTATATGCACATATAAAATAAATATATACACATATATCTTTTAATTTGCATAATTGCTTGTGCGCCGATTTGAGAATTTATTTTCTCAACGCTCAAAAAATATAATTTCTATTACCATTTACGTTCCGGAAAACAGGTATAAAAGCTATTACTCCAATAAATACATATACAAAAAAAATTATACCGTATTTATTTAATTTAAAAATTCATTTTTTTTTTCCTTTTATTCGCATGGTGCGTTTCAGGTAAAATGGACTAGATTTATACTTTCGGTTTGTTTTTTTGCAAAACATGTAATCACCATTGCTTACGATAAAATATGTTTTATATTCAAAACAAACTAAATTTTAATGTGAAATACGAATTTTGAAAAGAACTTTTAAAAATAAAGAAAGATATCGTCTGCGTAAGATAAGGTAGAGTTTACATCAAAATACAAATCAACAATAAATAAAAAGGGATTTTTTTTTCTCAAATATAGTATTGTAACGTATCTAAATACCTAGATATAATTTTAAATTGGTTACTGAAGCGTCTTTTGCTCATATATGTAAATCTAATTACATTTTTTAAATGTTTGATGGATATAAGTTTTTGTTAGTTAGAGACCTAAATTTCTGCCATGTGTCACTGAATTCCGACCAGCTATTTTCACGTGTAGCCAGAAGAAAAAAAGAAGAAAGAACAGATAAAAACATTCTATATGCACACAGAGAAAATATTCTGAAACTATTTTGGGGTTTTTTGATGTTCAAAACGTAAAGATAAGACGTTTATTATTTTTATTATTAAAAACGTTTCACTAACAAAAGCCATATAGCGCATGCATAGACGCGTTTTTTACCTATATCTCTATATCTCTAAATCTGATTAAAATTTTGAAATGTTCGATATATATAATTTTATGTTAGATACAGACCTAAATCCTTGCCAGGTGTTGTTGAATTACGTCCAGCCGTTTTCACTTGATACCTAAACAAAAATAGCGTTTCAGACGTACGGAAAAAATGATCCACGCATACACACACACACAGAGAGAGAAGGACAGAAACTTTTTTCAGATGTCATTTTTGGCCTTCATGATATGTGAAACATGAAAATATCGTAAATTTTTTTCATTCTAAAAAATCTTATAGACAAAAGTCTGATTTTATTAAAATATATTACATTTAAAGTGAAATGCAAATTGTACTTATATTTTACTATCGTGTGATCACCACAGAACTTCCTTTTATATTTTCCTGCAGAAATTCCTGCAGTACAAACTAAAATTTAAAATTACACTAGTCGACAGAAAAAAAATTTTCGGAGTGTAACAAAAACGAAATTAGTTGTTTTCAACTAATTTTGTAGTGCAGAATTCAAAAATAATAGCGAAAAATCTGTAACACGTACAGATTTTTTGTTACGATTATTTAATCTGTACTGGGAGCAATAATCCCTATCTAAAAAAAGTACACTTAATACTGCTTTGTTAAATAAATCCTTGTCGAGTCATGTTCTTAGTTAGTCTAAGAAAATGATTCGATAAGGATTTATTTAACAAAATAGTATTAAATGTACTTTTTTAACATCGGAATTATTTGCTAGTGCTCGGATGCTTTTGCTGTTGACTGTATTGTAAAAATATTAAAAATAACAATGAAATTTGCCATTTTCTGATATTTAAACAAAAAAATGGAACAAACATGGTTGCCGGGACTCTGATTTGCCAGGACTCTCGGTTGCCAGCAGGAAGGGTTACAACCTGTGATACTGTGAAAATGATAAAAATTCCTGAAAATTGCCATTTTCTGATACTCTAACAGAAAAATGTGATGTGGTGGGACTTTTTTGCTTGCAGATATTTAAATAAAAATTGGAATTAATAATTAAAAAAATAATTTGACCGTTGTTACCGAACCACTGTAGACCAGTGTTATTTTCCATGATGAATGCAGATCATTTTAATCTCAGAGAGGTATAACGGTCAATGTATAATGAAAATGAATTTTAGTTTCGCAAGTGGATTCCTTGTGGATTGTATTTAATCTCGCCGTATTGTTGCGTACTTGGGGGTTCGTGAGTTGTCCGAGAATGAAAGGTGAAACTTACAAAAATTCAGTAATTTATTCACAGAAAGTTCCAGAAAAACACAGGTCTATAAACCAAGTATCAGCTTCAATTCAACCAGTAAACACAGATTAAACAACAGCTGTCAATAGCAAATTCACAGTACAAACTGTATAGCAATAACACTTAAAGCAAGTCTCTTTCAAAGAGGCTCAAAGCAATGCAACATTGACAGAAGCTGATCTCAGACTGAACTGAACTAATTTGCCTTGGCGAGAAAACAGTCCTTATATACCCCTGTAGAAAAGTGTGGAAAGTTCCAGAAAATTCGTATCTCATCAGCCAATGAGATTAGAGCTTCCATATTTGGTATATCCCTAATAAGGATTTTCACGCCAAGGTCGTCAAAAAATCGCCAAGGTGGGAAAAAGTCGCCAAATTTGGCGCCAAATCCTTTACCTACGTTGTTGGAGCTTTTTAATGCGTTTTTAAGGAAAAATAAGGCTATTTTAACGCTAAAACGACTAGAAATGCACAAAATTAGCACTTTATCAACTTACTAAGCCTCTTTGAAAGAATTTATACAAAAATAAACACAATTATTTACAATTTTGTAACAATATTAACTTCCTTGTAGATGTCCTTTAGTGTATTATTATTGGTTTCCGGTGGAACAGTAGATTACGCGAAGTTTTGGCAAAAATCGGAAGTGTAACGGAAAGTTTGTATCTTAAATGTTGTTTTAGCAATTTTCTCCAAGTTTGCAACATAAAAATTCTTTTATATGTTCTTCCGTATTTATTGCTAAACAACTATAGGAAAATGTATACGTGTCCTGAATTGGTGGGTCGGTTTTACATCTTAAAAACATAGATATAGTAATATATATAGATCTATCATCCCCATGTTATCGAGCAAAAAATTTTGATGCCCAAAAAAAGTTCTAAAATCAGCCATTAGAGAGTATTGAAAAAAAGAATTAAAAAAAAAAAAAAAAAAATGAATTTGAAACTGTATTTGGAGTTTTTCATTCACCTTTAGTAAATAAATTATTCATAAATTTTATTTACTAAATTATCCGTGTGTATTCCTGTGTGTAATTTACTCGGGGAAAGGCAGCCATTGGAGTGACTTTTCCCGAAAAAAAAGCTTCACTTTTTCCCTCTCGCTGATCAATCTATGTCTTATTACTATATCTGTGCTTGAAAACAGATATTTCAAAAATAGCTCTACCGGATTTCTTTAAATTCTCTATATAAAATCTCTTTAAAATGTTCAAACGGCGTATATATTAGTTTTTCTTATATTATATATATTTTTTTTACAGGAAAATTTGTAGATGTCGGATTAATTAAATCAATTTTATGACTTCTATATATCACGTAATCTCCAGAAAGAGTGTACAATAAGTGTAACGCATGGTAACGGAAGTTGTATAGTTGCTACTCGCTATAGTTATTATTATAGACATTAGCACAGTATCTTTATAGTAGAGTATTGTTACAGTATTCATTATAATATCTTTCAAAACCGCCACCAACTTTTAATAGGAATTTTTTTCTACAATCATATTTTATGAATTTGTTGTGGATTTTGCGATCAAAGTGGGGCTTAGTCCTATGAAGTTCCTATAAAACTGATTTAATATAAATATTTAATGGGTGAAATTTCAAAATCCTTTTCATTATGTGGGATTTAAGCTACGTGCCATTCAATTACGAAATTAAATGCAAACACTGTTTGAGAATAAATCTTATTTTAAATTTACTTCGTGATTGGCAGTTACGAGAAGATCGTAGCTCCAGTTATCTTGTTTTAAAAGGACACACGAAATGCATTAACTATAATTTATTCACCATTGATGGACGGCAATAGTGCTTAAAGAGATGAAAAGGCTTTAAAAGGGTAGCATTAAATCGGAAATGCGACTTTGTCAATTCTATAGAATTATATTTCTCTTAATTTTTTGAAGTTTTGTGACAAAATAAAAATTGCTAAAATTGGCATTACAGTTGCAACTTAATGCAATTTATTACTTTCTTTTATATTCAATAGAAGAATGTGTTATATTCCAAAAAACTTTCGACTTACGGTTTTTTATAAATTTACTCGTTTTGATTACTCGTCCAGAACACGATTCGATAAATTTTAGAAAATGTCTGTCCGTCTGTGTATTTGCTTGTCTATGAGTGTGTTTGTGCATGCCAAAATCTTTGTAGTACCTTTAGCTCAAATACCAATACACATAATTTCATATAAGTTTATATGTAGTTGAGACCTTCCCATAACTTAGTGTCTACTTAACTTTTACTACAAAGCGCCTAAAATTTTTTGTGGTTTTTTGACAAGAATAAAATTATTAAAGCAATCATTACAATTGAAACTTAATATATTGTAATTAATTTGCTTTCTTCTATATATTCAGTAATGTTCAATAGAAGAATGTGTTGTATTCGTGAAAAGTTTTGATTTACGATTTTTCATAGATTTACTGCTTTTGAGTGGTCCAGAACACGATTCGAGAAAATAAAAAAAATGTCTGTCCGTCCATGTATTTGCGTGTTTATGTGTGTCTGTGCATGCTAAAATTTTTGCAGCAGCTTTAGCTCATGTACCAGTTAACAGAATATTGTATATGCTTATATATAATTGAACCTGTGTCTATCAAACTTTTACTACAAATCGTCCATTATTTTTTTTTCTTTTCTGACAAAATAAAAATTGGTAAAACAGGCTTTAAACTTGTCTGTTATTAATTTATTCTACTTTATTACTTTCTTCTACACCTACTCAATAAAAAAAAAAGTATTAAATTCGTAAAAGTTTTATATTTCTGTCTTATGAATAGTTCAGAACACGATTTGAGAAATTTTAGAAAATGTCTGTATGTCCATGTATTTGCGTGTCTGTGTGTGTGTTGCTGCGTTACAAAAATTGTGTAATAGCTCTAACTCACATACTAATGCACAGAATTTGATATGAATTTATATGTAGCTTAAACTTCGCATAAATTAGTGTCTGCACTTTTTTACATCAAATTTTTCAACAAGTGGCGTTTATATCACATTGCTTTTCATAATTTTTCTTTTGTCAGAATAGGGAAAAAATTCATATAAATGCATATACAATGAGAATTATTTATCACTTATCAGTGTAAAATTGAAAAAAATAATTATAATATTTACAGCCAACTAGAAAAATAGTTTTGTATTTGTAAGGAAAGTAAATTTTCATTTTTTTTTTTCAAAAGAACTCGTTAACACCTTTAAAATAAATAGTTGAACCATATATGTGATTACTTCAAATAGAATTTTTCATCAAAAAATCTTTAAAAAAAAATTATTTTTTTAAGATGTCGTCTGTGGGGTACAAAATTTACTTTATTTATATACTTAGTGTTTTACTCCTCTGAGTCGACCCCACCAGCGGCCGAGCGGTTCCGGTCTCAAATCTGGCAGATGGAAAGAGCCGGGTTCAATCACAAGTCACGCGCATCGACCTAGCCGTTCAGAGTTTTTCTTGTTTTTCTCCGAAACTCGCGTATATATGGGCTTAGAAAGACCCCCTTACGGACGGCATACCACCCATAGGCCTAGGACTCTAGCGTAGTCAATCGACCTTGAACCTTAAATCTTTACTCCTCTGAGATAAAAATTGTCTGCATTCATTATAGAAAGTAAATTTAATAAATAATTTGCCCTGCATGAATTTAGAGGAAAATGTATAAAAATGATTTATACATTTATTTATTATTTATACACACAGTTTAATATGAAATAATAATGAAAAGTGTAAATTAATTATTTTAATATGTTAATAAAAATTATAAAATGCACTATTTTTAACTGATATTCTGTTCAATATTATATCATTTAAAATATTTCAATTTAGTTATTTACTTAATAATTAGATTCACTTATACATTTATTAGCGGGTTTCAACAGCTTCGTTGGACACCTTATTTAAATGAATTCTCAAAATTCCATTATTCTTATTAAAATATATTTAAACTTGAAAAAATAATTAAATTGATCAAAACATCAGTTTAAGTCCCCGCTGCTTTCAGTAGCGTCATCTCTACATGCGTATACTGAGTATGGGTTCACATAACAGCGACATAACACTGAAGGGCGTTGCGGGAGCAAAAAAAATAAATAAACAAGCAAACAATAAAACAATGAAGCAAATAAAAATTAAAAAAAAATAAATAAATTGCACACCAATTTGGTTGTGTCCTCATTGATTTCAGCAGTAACTTCCCTATCCACAATATGTCGGATCCGTGTTGCCTGCGACAGTGTCTTACCAACTCGCGTAATCCTTTATCTTACCCTTTCAATTGCATAGCCTCAAAAGTAAGTGTAATCCATTTTTGACCTTGGAATATCCAGACAAAATTTTTCTAGTCCCTAGTTCGGTTAAATTTTTTTAAAAACCTGTTCCTCTCACACATTTATTATATTTACAGCTTCGAATGTATGATCAATTGATTTCTCACCCCTCAAAATAAAGTAATACGTTTTTTCTAGCCTGCTAGCTGTAGTTAAAAATAAAAAATAATAATAATAATAATAATATTTCCCATTCTAATAAATTTATATCTTCGAAAATATGCGCAATCGATTTCTTACTTCCAAAATCTAGGATCGCAGTTCTTTTAGACCCTAGACTGGTTTTAAATCTTTTAATTATCATTTACTTATTCCCCTATTAATTTTGCAGTTTTGAAAGCATATACAACACACTTCTCAGCTACAAAAATTTAGTACCATGATTTTCAAAGCCCTAGCTTCATTTAAATTTTTTAGACAATCTGCCTCACCCACCTCCACTATTTTTATTTTTCAGCTTCAAAAATGCACAATCGATTTCACATTTGCTCCTCCCCCCAATCCTAAAAACACTCTTTTTTTTCTGTCTCTCATCTCTACTTTAAAAATTTTAAATACTGACCCCACTTTACTACCGGCCATTAGATTTACTGTTTTTCTAGTATGAGAAATAAATGCCGCATCAACAAAACATCTACTGACACGATTAAGGACCTAGCTTAATTTAATTTTATTATTATTATTATAATTATTACTATTATTATTTTAATATCACTCCTCTTATTACTTTTACAACTTTAAAAGTTTTGCAAGCTATTCCTTACCCTCAAATAAGTAGTAATAGTGTCGAATCAAAGCTCTAGATTCATTTAAAATTTTGATTTATTTCTCTTCTTCCTCAACTCCACCACTATTATTTTTACAGTTTTAAAAGTATTCACAATCAATTCCTCACCCCCACAAAACCTTAAAACACGGTTTTGTAGCCCTTAGCTGAAAATTTTCAAACATTTCTCCAATATTATCTCCAATATCTTCTCCATTCTCCCATAACCTTAATAAATTTATAACTCAAAATTATGCACAAATGATTCCTCGACTTCAGAAACTTAATAACAAGTTTTTTCAGGGCCGCGGTAGCCCAGTCGGTAGAGCGCCGGCCTCGCAATTGGAAGATTGCGGGTTCGGTACTCGAGCCGGCCAAAGAACGTCGTGTGCACTAATGGTGGCTGGTGCACGTAAAATCTGTCGTGGCCGCAATGTCCTCCATGTTCCCATCAAAAATTATACCTCTGGGGGTCACCGAAGCGGGAGAGCCATCCCTTCCGTGGAGGATCAAAATTGTGATGGCATGTCTCCGGACCACCTCTAGGGGTGTGTCCCAGACCGTCGCCAATTGCCCATCTGCGCAGCACTAGTGCGACGTTAAACCAAACCATCCAACCATCCAAGTTTTTACAAAACCCTAGATCCATTTAAAATTTCAAATATCTTCCAAGTGTGAAAAAACAATACAAATCGGACTTTCGTGGCTGCAAGATAATATTGTCGCCTACAATGCGATGAGTTCTGGTTCGATCTTGGTTTGCAGAACGAGCAATTTCTTTTTAATGCGAGATTTTTTATTAAACTGTGCTCTAAAGAAAAAATCTATTACGTAGGAATACTTTCTGTATTAATCTTTTACAGAAAAATTTTGTCAACATAATCGACAAGATTGGCAGCTATGACCTTACTTTTAAGTAGCATGAAATAGTCTATTACAAAATCTAAAAGTTTACAAATACGTAATAAGAAGAGTTCTATGTCAAAAAAAGATCTTGGATCCTAAATTAAAATTTTGCCAGGATTTTTTTTTTTTTACAATATTTCTACCTGCTGAATAGGAAATTATTACTAGTATTGATCTTTTAACTTAACGGCCCTCTTCACTTACCGTCACCGGAAGCCCGAGCCAATGTTATTCTATGGGGAAATTTTCTTTATAAATAGCTTATTAACTAATACATATTTTTAAATTCTGTTTCCACATTCAGAAAATTCCCAACTGTCAAATTGACGGACCTTTTTTAAAAATGTATTTTTTTAATTTCTAATATTTTATTTTGAAATTGCAAAATGGAAAAATTTTACTTATTGAAAATTCGTATTTTGCAGCTTCAAAATAAAATATAAAAAAAAATAAAAATAATATTTTTTTAAAAAAGGTCAGTCAATTTGACGGTTGGGAATTTTCAGAATGTGAAAAAATAATTTAAAAATATGCATTAGTTAATAAGTTATTTGTAAAGAAAATTTTCCCATAGAATAACATTAGCTTCGGCTTCCAGCGGCGGTGAGTGAAGCGGGCCTTTTTATGCATTTTTAAAAATTATTTAATATTAACATATTTTTTTTTTTTTTTAATAGTGGTTATTGTAATGTTAATACACTCCACTATCATTTTTCCATAATTCATCATTAATTAACCTGTTAGCGTCCAGTGTCCTAATTTGAGGACAGCTAATAAAATGGCACGTATATTTTCTGTAGTTTCTTGGAATGATTTCTGCATTTTAGTGACAGTTTATAGCGTCACTCTAAATGATCCCTGAAAGTTTTATGTGTCTACTATTAATTATTATTTCATAATTTCGATAGCCATTTTATGATTTTTCATTCGTCGCACATATATTTGCTTTTGGCGCAGGAGCACTAACTTTTGGATAATCGTATATATTATAATACATTACTTTCGAGATCTTTATCAACATATAATACGAAATTAATCTGTTATCTGAAAGTTTTTCTATTTCGATGTTTTCTAGTTAGAACACTAAACGTCAATGAGGATAGGCTTTAAATTTAAAACTATCAGAAGAATTGCTTAATTAATATATTTTACTGTCAGTTGTCTATATTAATTTAGAAGTGAAATAATCATCTAATAATATTTTGCAAAATTAATTCGGGCGTTAACGTGCTTAAATAAAATTATCTTTTTGTATAAAATCGAGATTTTTATTCGCCTATTCTGTACAATTATTTTACATTTATTTGCATCTAAATTAAATTAAATTTTATACATAATACCTTGGGTTTTCCGGAAACAGCTCTCGCCTATTACAATCTATGGTATAAATTTGTTTTACACGGAAACAGTATAAAGATTTTAATAAAAACACAGAATTAAAAAAAAAAAATAAAATAAATAAAATAAAATAAAATCCGACTTATTTTCATCTTCAGGAAAATTAACGATCAGTGTCAACCCTCACTTTTCTTGTTTCAAAATATGGCAGAAATTTGCTTTCCACGGAAATGGATCTGGTAATTTTGATAAAAAAAAGTCAAATTAAAGTTGTCTTTAGATATCAAAACTGTCAGGTTTATCTACATCTTCAGGAAAAAATTAGAATTTAACTCTCACTCGCAGAATGTTACAAAATAACAGCAGAAATATAGTTTTCGCAGACATGTCTCTAACGATTTTAATGAAAACTTAGGGTTAAGGGATTTTTGAGACAATGAACCCATCTAACTTGCCCTTATCTTCTTGAAAATTAGAGTTTATTGTTAATTTTTAATCCGTCTGTTGGAATACATCGCAGAAATTTGATTTTCTCGAAAATGGATCTAACGATATCGATAAAAATTTAGGTTTGAGCGTTTTCTGAGATGAAACACACTTATGACTTACTCTAATTTTTAGGAAAATTAAGTTACTGTTGTTTTAACCTTAAATACTCCCGTGAAAAAATATGGTAGAAGTTTCATAGAAACTTGTTTTTTTTTTAAACTGTTCGTACGATTTTGATAAATATTTAAAGTTGGTAGTTTTTCAGTATCATAATTCGACCTGGATTATTCACATCTTCCAGAAAATTGGCGTTCACTGTAAACCCCCACTCCGTCCATGGTAAAATATGTCACAGACATCTTTTCTCAGAAACTACTCGAACACTGAGAAAATATATATATACTGCCTCCATCTAGAACGAATAAGTAGCCATTTTCTGAAACCCTAAACTAAAAATATAGATTTACGAACTATGCCGTAAAGGTAAACAAATAAACTGGACAGACGAAATGATCGAGAATTTCTAGTCTACACTTTTCTAGATGGTAAAATAATATTATGAATAATATGGAGATTATGAATCATTTGCTATGCGAGAAATTCTCACTTGATTTTCTAGAATTCCATCATAAACTAAAAGTATACAGAGGCTGTTCGCACATTTTTTAGACGATTTTGATGGAGTGTACTGAAGCAATTTCACTCATATTTCGAGTTTTATTTGTTCAGTTTGATAGCCCTTGTTCTTAACTATCATTCTACATCATAATTTCTATGATAATAATGCTTTTTATAATATCGGAAGAGGTATATTTTTCTACTCCTCTTGAACGGCTTTCCAGAGTCCACAAAGCGTTGTAGGTCGGTGTTTGGATAATGTTGATTTTAAGAGTCGAAAAACGCAAAAATCCTACAGTGATACATCAGAAGATTTAGCAGGAATGTCAGTGAAGGGTATGGTTCTAATTCCCGTTTTTTGTTCCATTTTTTTCTAGAAAAGCAATTGCGGATTGTGATGTGTGGCTGCTTGTTTTGACTTGATACAGTTCAACGGATTGATAGCATTGTGGATAAAGATCTGGATTTTCATTTTTAAAAATTGGAATTAAAATATGTTCTTGAGAGTATTTAGAGTTGATTTTGACATTTTTGTCACATTTTTTTGCTTTTATCTTGCGCTTGTATGAAAAACCAGTGGCAATCATAAATCCTTTAGAAAAACTTTCTTTTGACGCTTTGAGCCATGCAGCAAATTTTTTTTTCTCCACTTTTGTGATAATAAATTGACCTTTTTTTATTGCAACCACTTAAATAGACCCAAGATTCATCTGTTGTGGCAACATTTTTCCATTTTTCTCCTGATAAATGTTTTTCATAAAGATTTCACTAAAAACTATCTTTGGAAAGAGCGGAAATCTATCCTTTCATCCACTGCCTTTTTAAAAGCGCATTTTTGCATCTAAACGAAAATTCTATATATCAGAAGATAAATAAAGCTTCCAAAAATATAACTGTTTTGAAAATAAAATTCTCCATGCAAACGATTTTTTCTTACTGCGAAATAAAATCGTCTAAAAAATGTGCGAACAGCCTCTGTAGTTGCTAAAACTCGCTTCTTGAGTTTGCATTTATTTGCAGATATTTTTAAATGAGTTTGACCACGGTAATTTAGGAAAGCGATTATAATTCTAATAGGGATTTTTAAAACTTGCTAGCAATGGAAATTAGAATTTATAACAAAGAACCATATTCACTAAACATAATTTAGTTTCTGGATATCAGTCATAAAATTTTTTCTCGGTGAATATGATCTTAATAAAATTTTAGAATTAAGGAATTTTTGGGTTTTTAATCTGAATTGCTTTCGTCGTCAGGAAAATTAGCACTAACCAGTACCCCACGCTTCGCCTAGGAATATTGACCCTCATAATCAGAATAGTTAGCGTTCACTGGTAATCTGCAATCAACCAGGGGATAATATTATAGTTTTAAAAAATTAAAGAACACGCTTTTATAGAAATGTGAACTAAAAACACAAAATATCTATCTTAATATTAAAATGCAGGGTAAGAGAAAATCGTGTGAGTGACACACCATAATATTTACATACATTTAAATCTTTAATTAAAATAATTTAGAATTAAACAAAAACCATTTTTAAAATATCTCCCCTGACTGGGATCGAACGCTAGACCTTTAGGTTCGTAGCGCGGAGCTATACCTCAACGCCACGGTGTTCACGTAGGGAATGTCTTTTTTTTTTACAATATAGATTTTTTGTTTGCTCCCAGAACGGTTACAAACATGCAAACATACATACATACAAACATACATATATACATGCAAACATACATACAAACATACATACATACATACATATATACATACATACATACAGGCGAATCTAATAAAAGCGTGTTAAAAAATACGGTAGAACCTTTGCTTTCTTGGAAAATGCTAAAACGATTTTGAAAAAAAAAAATAATAATAATTAATTAAATAAATTAAATTAAATTAAATATCTTTTGAGTTATTTGAGATGAAAAAGCATTCTGACTTATATTCTTCTTTACGAAAATTAGCAATCACTGGTAAAACAAATCTCCATCTGAAGCAAAATATACTAGACACCTGGTTTTCTAAGAAAATGGCTGAACGATTTCGATAAGAACTTAAAGTTAACAGTTTTATGGGATAGCAATTCGGTTTTAGTTTTCCTTATGTTTTAGAATAATTGCATTTACTGTTAACCTGCGTTCGAATTGGACAAACAAAATCGAAATATGTTTCCGAAAAAATATCACTGTATTTAAAGAATAATTTAAGATAGGGGAGACCAGGGTTAGGGGGCATAAAGGACTAGTTGGACTCAGCTTCTATTTCCTGTTACAGTAGAGGTAGAACGTTGTTATTTTACTTGTGGATAGTGCATATGTGCACCATCCACCGTAAATTCAGTGTGTTTGTAAGCGTCATAAAGGAAAAATCTCTGTTTCTTTCTGACTGGTGATTATTTTAGTGCATTTATTTGATCTGGTGAATCTATAGATCAAATAGAGGCGATGCTAATGGCGGTTTTCGAAAGGGTGGTTAACTGGAGTTGCATGCATGTATCATAGCCTTTTGTTTCTGATGTTTGAGATTCTGTAGTATCTGTTTTATATTAGGTATCCTTGTGGAGTTAGTTGGCATAGTTTGGTCAGTTGGCGAAGCTAAAATATTACTATGGCATAGCATAACTTACATTAATGATAGTTCAAAGTCAGAAGAACCTCTCCTAGAAGAACAGTTATCATTCTGAGTCTTCTGCTAAAAAGATAGTGAGGGTTCTCATTCGACGATTTCTACAAACCCCGGAGAATTTCAAAAAGAGAGCGAAAAGTTACATAAAACAATATCAACAACGAATCCTCTCCATAAAGTAAAGGACCTCCTGACCGCATTGAATAAAATAAATGACTTTATTTTAGCCAAATACCAATCCCTTTAGTATCTTAGAAAACTGCTGGTAATGAGGTTTGCATGTCCACCATAGTCAAAAAGGGAAAAAGAATGGAGATGACCAGAGGAGAATAATTAAATTTTGTACGATCAAAGCAAAATTGTGCAAAAATAGAACCCACCTGTTCAAATAAACGAGCGCGCAACTCCCACAATAGTAGTTGATTTCAAACATTGAGCTATATTTGAATAATTATCAGTAGATATATTAGTAAGCAGAAATATATTAGTAAGTTGAAATTTTTGGTCAAATATTATTAAAATAGGAAGTTCTGAAAAATTAAAATGATTTTTTCCTCGAAAATTGCTGTGTTCTGCCTAAATATTCCTATCTGTATCACGTTATTCCAACTCTACCTTACGGGTATGCTAACTAGCCCTACACCCGGAGATAGTTGGCATAATTGTGACCTGTTAGGTAAGTGTTGTTTGAGTAACTCTCACGTTGTTAGGGTTGTTTAAACATGTGTTTAATTGGTGAGTTATACATGACTTTGTAGCCAAAGTGTTAAGCTTTCCGATGCATTCAACAAATTAATATAAGCATCGAACAAAAAATTAGAAAAATCAAAAACTAAAATCTGTGAAAACTAGCCTCGGTCCCACCTATTTTTCCTTCGCAATATTCAAAACTTAACGTGCATTATTGATATGTTTTCTACAGAATATGGTTTAATTAGCTTTACTGATTTAAATGCAAGGTCACATATGAAATTTTTTGATGCATTACGGGATATAACTGAAAATGTTGAAAATGCGATTTTTGTTGTGTTATGTGCTTTTAATAATTTTCAAAAAGTTCGAAATTTGAAGAATAAACAATGTGATGAATTAGTAAGATGAAAATTGTGCTATAATGTATATGAATCGCATAATTTTGTTTCCTTGTATAAATTTTCTGAAGTTAATGTAAATCTGATACCTTCTTATTTAATAAAATCTTTCAATTTGAACCCTAATAGCAAAATGTGATAAAAGCTCTATCGCAGGTGTGTTTATAGATCAGAATACTAACCACATTAATTGAAATTATAAATTGAGAACTGAAATGCTTTCATGGGAAAATTAATTGTTTATTTATACAAATGTCTTAATAGAATTGGACAATTTAAACTGATATCATGATTGCTATTGAAATAAAGGTATTTTAGACTAACATGCCAAAACATATTAAAGTTAAAAGGATATCCCACTTCCAGTAAAACACATCATATGCTAATTAAAGAAATGACAAAATACTTAACTATATTTGATTCAACAGCGACATTTTAAACATAAATTTAAATATAAATATTAAAGAGTTATAATGATATATTATTTAAAAATGACTAAAAAAAAAAAAAAAAAAAAAAAAGTAAAAAAAAAAAAAAAAAGTAAGAAAGAAAGAAAGAAAAAAAAAAAAATAAATAAAATGTTACACCAAACCTCCACATTTTTGATGAATTTCTTTGAAAAGTGAATAAAATAGTATAACTTCGCCGGCTTGGTGATCCTGTCGATAGGGCACTGCTTTCTGGATCACCAGGTGCTGTGTTCGAGTCTGGGTGCAGGCATGGATATTTGTGGTGTGGTAGGCATTCAAACTGCGCATTTCTACAGCGAATTGGTGCAGTATTGATCATTAGAGATAAAAGTCATTGTAATTATAAATCTCAAAGCTGCCAAATCCGTCAAAATGTAATTTGTTTTGTAGGAAAATAGTAGGTAGGTGTTTATTTTACAAGTTTCTAAACGCACACAAGGAATTCAATCCCACCCCTCCAATAAATAAATCAATAAATAAGTATAAGTTGATGAATAGTGTTTCAAAATCTCTAACCAGAAATTTAAAAATTGTGCTTCGGTGTTCATAAAAGGGAGTAACAGTGTTGGTTCAGTGGTGGGCTTTATTTTACATAGCACAAGAGCTACGCAACGAGCAACTGGCGATTCCTTGAGACACATTCCTAGGGTCCTAGGGTTAGGAGTTCTAAAAGGATTACGTTTTATATATATACTGTAGAATCTCGTACAACGCGCTCCCACAAAACGCGATTTCGTATAACGCGACGAAAAATCTGCGACTATTACTCATACAACGCGATAAAGAGTCTCGTATAACGCGTGAAATAAAGGAAGCATGTGACGACATCTTCTCTACTTTCAGCCTGTTCAAGGAAGGATTGCTCCGTTACTATGCCAACACCCGACGCTTTTGGTCTCATTGCGGAATGAAATCGTCTGCTCAATGTACAGTCGGTAACAAAAGTGTCCGAACACTAGCAAAAATTCCTATGTAAAAAAAGCACACTTCATAAGGTTTTGTTAAATAAATACTTATCGAATCATGCTCTTAGACTGACTAAGAACAGGATTCGACAAGGATTTATTTAACAAAACCGTATGAATTGTACTTTTTTTACATAGGAATTTTTGCTAGTGTTCGGACACTTTTGTTACCGACTGTATGTCTCCTATAGCACGATTTTCTATTACGCGGAACGTATCTCCCGCGTTACACGAGAGTCTACTGTATATGTATATATATATATATATATATATATATAAATTTACCGAGAGATAAGAAAAGACCACAGTGACATGGAGAGATGAAATTGTGAAGTTTGGAAAAGCAAAATGGAAAACATTGCAGAAAACAGGGCCGATTGGAATCAATTAGGAGAGGCTTTTATTCTGTAGTGGACTGATAAAAGCTAAAATTGATAATTAGGATAATAATGATGATAATATATATATATATATATATAGGGGAGAGACTAGAGGGATGGGACACCTAAAATTATTCTTAAAATAAACATTCTTTTTAATTTCTGACACTTCCACCAGGTGAAGTAACTACAGCCCCATATTTGTTGCTATGTATAATTTTAATTGGAGAATTCTGTAAGTTTACGTAACAAAAAAACTATTTTATAACACCAAAAGTAACTATTGTTTAATTTTCAAGGCAGGTTTTCAACGTCATTCACTGATGTTAGCATAATTACTTTTCATATTTTATATACCTAATAATATAACGTTTATGATTTAGTAGCTAAAGTAAGCCTAAAAGTAGCATGTGTCTAATAATAAATTATTTTTCTGAAACCTAATGAAAAGGGAGGGATGGGACAGAGAAGTTCAAGATGAAGATTCTGATACTCCTTAAACAGAGAATATCGAGAGGCAAATGAATGAATGCACAAAAGAGAAAATGCACGAAACAAATTCAAAATCGTGGAAAATAATTGGTGTGGCACCCACACGAGTTTTGTTTACCCTTTCAACTTTTAAAAATACTTTATTTACCATATATATATCAGGAATTAATTTTCATTCCTGAGCAGTTTTCCTGGACATGGTGAAAAAAAAAAAAAAAATTACATTCACCAATTACAGTTAGGATTTCTTGGTAATATTTGTTCTTGAGATATGCTGATAACATACACAGACTAGCCATTAAAAACATTATTAATATTCAGGTAACCACAAAACATGTAAATAAAACAAAAACTTAATTTTGAATATTTGAACTAAAAAACAATACTTTCTCTGCTAGAAAAAAAAAAAAAAAAAAAATGTTGAACTAGTCGAGCATCGGAAAATTTTTATTTAAGTTGTACATTATATTCTAATGTTGGATAAAATAGATGTAATTAGTAATTAATTAACCTTAGATACATAGTAACCCAATTTTTTTGTCATTTTTCATAGTATGTATGACGGAGATTAGTAGAGCCAGGTTCTGTTTTCAAAAAGGCCGGATCATATACATGAAGAAAATAATGTAGAAGACCTTACGTCTCAATAAACAGTACATAATCCATCTTTAATAAGTATTTATTGATATATAGTTCGACTAATTATATCCATTAGCATAAAATAAATTTGTTCTCCATCAATCTGTATATGCAAAGATACAACAAAGTTCCACCGCAGTTATTTAGACAGAGAGGGAGGAGGAGACCAATAAAATCACGTCTTTTTTGCAAACGGAGTCAAAAAGCAAAAAACTTGATGAGATCTGCCAGTCTCAGAGTCAAAAAAGGTGCTAACCGAAATGTTGGCATCGTTAAAATTCAGCCAAAAGAATGCCAAGCTATTTCTTTGTCTTTATAATATTTTAATACAAAATTTTTTAATATAAAATGTCGTTACTAAAATCAGATCGACTTGGCATTAAAAAGCTGCGCCTGGTGTCAATCAAAGCAACGGACAAAAAAACGGATTTCAGAGGCGCCATGCAGACGGGATACATCCATTAAAAATCTATTTTTAGAACTATAATGATCTGCTCGAAAAGTAATAATAGCTTTTAATATAAATACAAACATAATAAATATTAACTGAAATGACTATTTTTGTTTTATTAATACATACATATGCTAGAAATAAGCTGGTAACGGCTTTTGAATTACATTCTCAAAATAAATAATTATAGCTAAAATGATTTAATTCTTTCGGCGAAGAAGTATAAACAAAATTACTTTTCAAAAACCCCGATATAAAAATTGCTTTATTTTATTCAGAGAACAATGTGCTTGTAACTATTGAAAGACAAAGGAACGCTATTAAATGAAACATTTTTGATTTGAAAAGAAAACGGGAAATTCTATATAATTAATTAATTGAATTACATAAATTTAAAAAGATTTTTTTTTTATTACCTATATTAATCTCTCTTTTTGTTATTTATAAAATTCGAATAAATAAATAAACTTTTAAAGAACATATGTGTGAACACTCACACAGTATGTCTGTATTTTATGTACTTATTTTAACTTTATAAACATGTCCCATCCCTCCCTCATATAAGGGAGGAATGGGACATTTTTATGACTGTGTTAATTGGCTTATAAAATTAATATTTTAATAATTACCATCAATTTCATATTTTTAAAAGATGTTAAAATGTTTCAATTTGTTTCTCTTAAACTTACAGTGTTGTACCAGTAAAAGTAAATTTGTAAAAAATATTTTTGTCAAAACTGTCCCATCCCTCCGTACTCTCCCCTATATACAAAGGGCATTCCATAAAAACTGAGAGTTATTTTTTTACGTAGTGGCAACACCGCGAAACTAAAAAATAGAAGTGCAGGCGATTTTTTCAAACTGTTAACTGTACGTTTATACAAAATTCTAAACTAAGCAGACGATTTTATTTTCCTATTTCAGTGCTTGTTTAAAGAACTGTTTTATTTGCCCTACAGAAATGGAGATGAATGATTCAGAGTTAAAAAACGAAATGCTTTGTGCCATAAAATTTTGCTACCGTTTGGGCAAAACAGCTCCAGAAACAGTTAAGTTAATGAAAGAAGCTTACAAAGACAAATGTTTTGGTGAGTCTACGATTTTTAGATGGCATGGTGATTTCAAGAAAGGCCGTTCGTCTGCATAACTGGCTCCTAGGCGTGGGCGACCAAAAAGTGTTCTGAATGATCGAAATGTTAACACTGTGTGGGTAATCCTTCAAGAAAATCGGCAAATGACATGTGAGGAGATTGCGGCATCAACAAACATTTCGAAAACGTCGATATTTCACGCAACAATTTACAGCTTCGCTATGTTTGTTCCAGATGGGTCCCTCATCACCTTACTAAAGAACAAATGACAACAAGAATTCACCAATTTTGTGAATGGAAACAGATGCTTCAAAATGATCCAAATCTCCTAAAGACTGCAATAACAGATGATGAATCTTGTGTGCATCATTATGATCCCCTTACCAAGTCCGCAACAAGTGTATGGAAACATACTGATTCTCCGCCTCCGAAAAAAATCCGACAAACCATATCTGCTGGAAAGGTCATGATGATTATTTTCTTTGATCATAAAGGTATAATTTATCAGCATGCTGTGCCTCCAAAAACTACTGTGAATGGTGAATATTATGTTTCAGTTTTGAAAATTTTGCGACAACACATATCGAGAAAGCGTCATGTACTGGTAGGGAATTGGACATTACATTACGATAATGCTCGCCCGCATGTCGCTACTCCTGTTCAGCAATATCTTAGTAAATACAATATTAAAATCATGCCACATCCCCCTAACAGTCCAGATCTCGCACCATGCTATTTCTGGCTGTTTCCGACGTTGAAGGAAAAGCTTCGTGGCAGAAAATTTAATACATATTCTGATGTTATTTCAGCAGTGGAGAGTTCTTTGAAGCAGCTTCCAGAAAAGGGCTTCTCTACTTGTTTTGAAAAATGGGTTGAACGATGGGACCGTTGCATATCATCTGGCGGAAGGTATTTTGAAAAAAGAATGATGTATTTTTTGCTGTAAATATATTTCTTGATTTTTTATGATTTTACTCTCAGTTTTTATGGAATGCTCTTTGTATGTGTGTGTGTATTGTTGCTTACTCGGGGGTTCATGAATCGTCTGTGAATGAAAGACAAATTTTGCAAAGTCTTAAAATTTTATTTGCAAAATATTCCAAAAGATTACATGTCTGTAAACCCCGTATCAACTTCAGTTTCAACAGAGAACACAGCTTAAATAACAGCTGACAACACCTAATTCACATTATAAACTGTTGTATAGCATTAACACACAGCAATAGGCATAATCAAACAGTACAAGAGCTCTTCACAATAAGCCGGTTGTCGAGAAATTGACTCACTTGGCTGCGATGCAATTTCATTATATACCCTCGTGTAAAACGAGAATTTTCCAGTAACTTCCATCTTAATCGAGTTAGAGATTAGATATTTGCAATATCGATGAGTCACCAAAGCGCGAAAAAATCGCCAATTTTGGCGCCCACGCCAATACCTGCCTTGATGAAGTTTTTTAATGATTTTTTAAAGGAAAATGTGCTATTTTAATGCGAAAACAACCTAGAAATATAGAAAATTAGCGGTTTTTAACTTGACTAAGCCCCTTTAAATGAATTTACATAAGAATAACTATTATTATTTACAAATTCTTAACAACATATTGATATTCTGACATGAAAAACAAACATAAGATTAAGTTTTCAGTAATGAATGATTAGCATTCTCGACTACAATTTCTTGGTGCCAAACTTGAATCTTGGTTCCGGCATGAATATTCGTCAATGTTCGGAATCACCTATAATAAGTAGTTTTCAGTCTAATAAGCCGTAATGTGCAAAAAAGAATAAATAAATAAATAAATAAATAAAATAAAATAAATAAATAAATAAATAAAAATAAGATAGTAGAGCGATACTTGAATTAAACCTCTTTAACATTACAACAGATCATTTCATTCAGGGTCATTACATCAGGCCATTTCATTTAAAATATGAACTGAATTTCCGAAATTGTATACAGAATTGAAAAAGGAATACTGAAACTAAACAGAAAAATAAACGAATATATAATATTTTTTTAACTAACACCTTACGGAAAACCAAATCATCTGTAAAAGTCAAAAATCTTCAATTGAAATAACTGAGTGAATTTTATCACAGAAGGGTGCTGCTTTTATTGTTTTTTATATTACATAATCTTGATTATTTTCATAAATATAACAATAAAAATATAGAGACCATATAAAAGTTTAGATTCTGTATATTTTACAAAATTAATTTTGCAGGTTTTCTTCCGTGACATAACATTTCAACTTACTTCATTTAAAACATCTTAATAAATAAAAGTATTGTTCCAAATTGCAACAGCCTAAATCTTTTCCTTTGCACCAATTATGCTGCTGCTGTGAAAGCAGATTTGTGCGTTTTTTTTTTTTTTTTTTTTTTTTTTATTGTGTGCTGGAATTTAATTTGAAGTTCTAGAAATCTGCTTCCATTCCTCACAGCTTCTGTGAGGCAGTCGCTCAGACGAACTCTCTGAACACATTCTCTCGGCCGTGGATCCACTTTTATTTATAGTCTTTGGTCACTATAATTTGGTGTTGTTCTCATACCATGCTGGAATCTAATGGAAAATTCCAGAAACCGGCTTCTACTACTCATAGAGCTTCCAAACTTCGGGAACTCTGAACTACATCTATCAAACTGTGAAAAAAGGAAAGCGATTTAATGATAAAACTCTTGCATTTTGTATGTGCGTGTATAATTTTATGAATGTATATATATATAAATGTAAATATGAAATTAGCTTTAACATCATTCGAATTATACTTTATTTCATGAAACTAAAAGTAAGTAATAAGACGCAGGAATAGTAATTATTATGTCGCAATATATATATATAGTATACTATAATATACTATATATATTTTATATATACTGTATAATCCCAAAAAACTTTTTTTGCGGATTAATTTACATAAAAAAGTAGATAATTATTGAAATTAGATTAATTAATTTCAGATTAATTAAAAAGTATTCAATGTTTACTTTAGATTATAATTTTTAGAATGTGACATTAATTTATTTCTGTTCAACGAGTACAATATTCTTCGATTTCTATCTAATTCCAGAACGCTTCTTCCTATAATATTTCAAAGAAAACTAATGTTATATGTTTTCTTGTTTGCAAATGCTATATTTTTCACAAAAATATTATAAAATTCTTTACAAATATATCGAATAATAAATATAGCTGTCATTTTAGAAATAAATAATAATAACCATAGCGAATTAATGAAAACAAGACTCATCATTAAATTAAAAAAGTAATTAGACTAAGAAATAAATTATTATATCTGTTCGCCAATGTAATAATACAGAGGATCACGAAAATGATTATGTAATCAGATACAAAAATTAAGAACACGTAGAACATATTATAAAAAATGTGTAATGAAATATAAATGGGATATATATCATTTCTTCTCACACTGGAATATCCAAATCCTACAACATCTACCAGAAAGTAGACAAATATATGCAATTTTCAAGAAAAAAGTTGTCAGGTATAGCAAAGTTAGCGTAATGCTACAATTAAAATTCGCACTTTACGAGTAAAACATGAATGTGAGGAATTTAGGATTCAGTCGACTAATAGAGTTAGTTCCTATGATAAATGACAAATGAAACTGTAATTCACGATATGCTAATATTTTGGAAAGTAACTTGTATAAAAGGAGAAGGAAGATTGTTTTTGGAGAGATAGTAAAGAGATAGCCGAGAGAGGTAGATGGTGAATTAGAAGTAGTAGGGGGTTGAAGGAGTTAGTTGTTAGCGGATATAGTAGGAGATAGTAAATCGAGTAGATAGTGGTGTAAGGGAATCCTCCCGCTATCGAAAGACTACTAAGTAGTGAGAGATAACGAAGTTAAATAAAGTAGTTGAGATTAATGGTGGTTATTTATTGATGTTAAAGTATTTAAGAAGGCTGCCATCTTAAGTTATAAGTTATTAAATATAATTATAGTCCAACGTCCACCTTTCTATTAAGCTCAAATAAAAGCTCATTTATTTTAAAAATTGACTTTGTCATTACTTCATTAATTAATTAAGCAATCAAGTTACAGCTTCAATCTAAAGTTAAATGAGCTATGGCGACGACATTCCGTTCGTCACAGTGGCGCCCATTTTCGCTCGAATCTCGCCCCGAGCTAGTGTTTTTTGATGGCACGACCAGTGTGCTTCAATTTTTTGATGAACTTGAATATTTATTCCATTTTTATAAAATCGATGTTGCAGAAAAATATGCTTGGTTAGCATATTCCTTAAGAGGAGAACCGAGACAGTGGCATAAGTTAATCGCCTGCCATTCACTTGGCCCAAATCCAACCTATGAGGATTTAAAAAGTCGGGTTATCAGCCTCTTCGCCACTTGGTATGATAGATTAAGATTGGAGCATGACCGCTCCCTCCACCCTCACGAACGTCAGTGGGAAGCGGTAATAAAGCCAGTGGAAAAACCGCAAGAAGTTATTAAGTCGCAGGAAGCAAGTTCGAGTAAATTAAATCAACCTCAAACTGGCGATAAAAACGTTATTTCTAGTGACAAAAGTCAAACGCAAGTTGAAACAACTAAGCAAACTTCGCCTTCAACCAGCACTACAGACAAATTCAAGTCTGTTATTCAGCCTTTGGATACGGATAAAAAATCCGAGAATTTATCTAATATTGTGACGGGGGTTGTAAAAGAAAATCCAATTAAAATTAATATGGCGGCTAAACCCGTTAAAATGAGCGAAAGTGGCAAAACATTAAATATTGCGTTTAATCTTTGTAACCCGCCTTTAGATAACAGCTATACAGCCGACAGAGCCGGTTATTTCTAATGAGACATTGCACGTAAATTGTCAAAATGACACGCCGCTTAAAGTAAACGAAAAAGATGTTATTTTAACGAATGTAATTTCGAAAGTCCAATTGATCTCTTGTGAGCTTTCAACACCATCTACCAGCCCTGCATTCGACAGTATGGAGCGAAAGCAACCCTCTCCTGGAACTATGAACAGTGACAAGGTGACGGGCTCGAAACCCCCTCACCACAAGGACCAGATTCAGAGTTCACAACCTCCTCCGAACAGTGAAAAGGTTCCGAGGGCGAAACCCCCTCCGGAGTGTGACCAGCCGCCAGGTTCGAACCCCCCTCAGGACAGCAACCTTGCAGCGTCTGACCTAAATCTGCAAGCCACCAACGCTGCAACTCCACTGACCAGTCTGACCCGCATCTCTAATTTTGCTGATATCAAGGATGCCAGGACAATCTGTCAGGTCGTATCGTCCATTATTTTATTTTTTCTCAAGTATTGGTCTATCAAAGCAGTTATGAAATCTACGACATGTAGTAAACCCATTTGGACTTTCAACCATTATCTGAAAGAGATGAACTTTCTAAAAAATCAAAAGTCAAAATTTAAACTTTTAGCATGAACTTTCAACTCCCGAAATTTCATGTATTGTTTACATGTCATAAATTTTTTTTCTGTTATATAATATATGCATGTATGTACTTTAGTGGTTTCTGTTTTTAAACCATCACCAGCAGTGAGTCGTCAGAAAATTTTCTTTCTTTTTATAAACATTTTTCTCTATAGTTTTGTAAATGATCTATATGTATGTACGTTAATTTTTTTTTTATCCTCAGCCATCAACGGCAGTTTTTGGTAAAAACCTTTTTTTCAACATTTGTGTATATATATATTCCTTATCTATATTTCTCTCAATGTCTTATAAATTGTATAAAATGAAATTTGATAAATTGTATAAAATGCATATTTCTTGTTATAAACTTTTGTATGCTAAACTAAAAGTTTAATGTATGTATAAATTAATATGGGGTTAAAAGAAATTTTTCTTCCCTATTTTGCATGTAAATTCGCGTTTAACGACTAACCTTAATAAACTAACAATTTAGTTTTTTTCCGTATGCAAATAGCTAGGTGAAAATATTGGTTACCTATAAATTATATGTCAAACTCTTATCTATATACAAGTTGTAGTTCACATCTCTTTTTGATTTATACAGTAAAAAAAGTTTTAATTTTAGAAATTCTGTTGTCCAGCCGTTCATCTCAAAAACCCAATCTGCAGATTTCTTCAATTGTTCCTTTTGAAGTACAGAAGGAGGTAGTTTTGGACATCTGCCAGCTATTTTTCTTTCCTGAAGTAAAAAGTGCTTTCTTGGATGCATGCCAGCAACGGAATTCTTTCAAGATCAATCTGATAGTGAATAACTGGAAATTTTTTTGATAAACTCTTCAGATGGCTCAAGACATGTCAAGATTTTGTGTTTAATAAAATTATTTTAATGTTACAAATCTTAAAAATCAAGTCAAGTACTTTGACTCGCTGATGGTTATCTGGGTCTAGACTGACCTTCAGATGGATTAAGAAATAGCAAGTTTTTTGTCAATAAAAAAGATTATTTTAATGTTACAAGGTGCTAAAGTCAAGTACTTAATGTTAAAAGTTCATAAAATTAAAATGTTCTCCTTTCCAGTTAAGGAAAGACTATTGTAATACGTTAGACTACATATGTTTAACTAATTATGAGTACAAAGGGTTTTCCGGTGTAAAGCGACTTAGATTGCGCTAAACATTTTTTTTATTTTCCTAAGTGTCCGGTTTTTCAGCCCGGTACTCTTAATTTTTTTTTCCCTTATTAGCTTTTTTTTTAAAAAAAAAAAAAAAAAAAAAAAAAAAAAAGCAAGTATTTATTGTTGGGCAGTTTAACTTAAGTTTTCCCCCCTCTTTTTTTTTTCTAAAGTCTTATGCAGTTTAATTTTAGCAGTAAGTAACTGCGGCTATTTTTCAATTAACATAGCATTGTTTTACTTTAAAATTTTCACGGGTACAAACCCGTTGTGGATTTTTACGTGAACATTTTTCTTTTGGGGAGGAACTGTGAGGTATAGCAAAGTTAGCGTAATGCTACAATTAAAATTCGCACTTTACGAGTAAAACATGAATGTGAGGAATTTAGGATTCAGTCGACTAATAGAGTTAGTTCCTATGATAAATGACAAATGAAACTGTAATTCACGATATGCTAATATTTTGGAAAGTAACTTGTATAAAAGGAGAAGGAAGATTGTTTTTGGAGAAATAGTAGAGAGGTAGATGGTGAATTAGAAGTAGTAGGGGGTTGAAGGAGTTAGTTGTTAGCGGATATAGTAGGAGATAGTAAGTCGAGTAGATAGCGGTGTAAGGGAATCCTCCCGCTATCGAAAGACTACTAAGTAGTGAGAGATAACGAAGTTAAATAAAGTAGTTGAGATTAATGGTGGTTATTTATTGATGTTAAAGTATTTAAGAAGGCTGCCATCTTAAGTTATAAGTTATTAAATATAATTATAGTCCAACGCCCACCTTTCTATTTAGCTCAAATAAAAGCTCATTTATTTTATAAATTGATTTTGTCATTACTTCATTAATTAATTAAGCAATCAAGTTACAGCTTCAATCTAAAGTTAAATGAGCTATGGCGACGACATTCCGTTCGTCACAAAGTATTGAGCAACAGTGTTTGCAATAAACTTTCTACAGACAGGCAATTTCATCTGAATACAATATATTTTAAAAGCATAAGTTTTATTATTTCCAACCAAATATATTTTATTAAAAAAAAAAAAGAAAGAAAGTAAGAAAGAAATTTTAGAGTACATTGAGAAAAAAATTCACGTCCATCTAGAATTAACAAGTAGTCATTTTCTGAATCCTCAATTCTAGAAATAAAATGTACGAGCTATAAATATAAGGTAAACAAATAACCTGGATAGACGAAATGGTCAAGAATTTCTAGTCTATACTTTTCTATAAGGTGAAATAGTACTATGAAGTTTTTATACTGCGATAAATTCTTGCTTCACTAAAAACACATTCATAAAGCAATTTAAAAAAAAACTGCGTCACATAATATAAAATTCCATTGAAAAGTATTTTAAATAAGTTAAAAGTGTATTATTATTATTATTATTATTTTAACCTACAGAATTATTTTGCGCTGCTGAATATTTGTGCTAGAGAATACCAAATTTTGATGACTCACTGTCTCCAAATATACGATGGTGAAAAATTCATAGGTGATTGAATGTTGTAGACATGAAATGGCACCCAGATAAAATTTTCTAATTTTCAAGATACTCTTCCATTTGTCTTTAACTCAAACTTTATTTTTTTACTCCTTTCTGCGTATATCACAATACAAGGATTATTGCAGCTTTTTTCTGCTCAACTCCGCAATCAAATGTTGCGTGTCTCTTCTAAAGTATTCTACTCTCTACAATTTTTTAACAAAGCGAGTGTTTTTTTCCCGAATGTTATAGTTTGATATCAAAGAATATTCAAATTCTAATTTATCAAAATCTATAAAAGCATACACACAGTTTTTTCCCTTGCTTTTTTCAAAATAAAATTTAAGTCAAAGTCTTTTGTTTATTTTTATTAACTTCGATTCTTGTTTGTTTGCTTGTTTGTCCGGTACAAATCTTGCAATCTGTTTTTAACTAACTTCCTTACTAGCTAGACATTTGAAACTTTCACAGTAACTCAGAACCCGGTGACAACACCATACTTCGAAGTCAGATTTTTCGAATAGTTTTCTTTTAATTAATTAAAATATGAAAATAATAAGTTCTTAATAGCAATAAAATAGCCATTAAAATACTAGCTATAATTTAATTGTTGCCAAAAAAAAAGAGTTCATTTTCTTTCGACATAAAAATAGATACATTTAATTCAACGTGAACGTTAAAAAATCATACAAAGTTAAATTCTGCATCTCACAAAAATTGACGTCATTATCACTTTAAAAATTTTATGCACATTGATAAGTGCTAATGAATTTCACGATGCTAATATACGTTGTTCTAAAAGGAGTAATATTTTATTTTTAAAACCAACTTTTTTTTTTTTTTTTTACTATTATTATTATTATTTCACTGAACTGAGTTCGCGTGCTTAAATATTGCTTAAATATTATTTTTTATCCTCGTGTATTTTCTTAATGATTCATCAGAAAATTTAAAAATATGATATATAAAAAGATTTTTTTATCTTATAATTATTTATTGTTCATATCATGATAGACGTACTCACAGAATCGGTATAGATATAATGCAGAAGTGCTTATTCTCCATGATTTGTAAACGGTTAAAAAAGAAAAAAGACATTTTAAAGATTTATTCCTGAAAAAGATTTGTTAAATGATTGAAAACAAATTGCGGAAAGGTTCTGCTCTCGAAAAATGATACAGCGCATTTTTCATATGTTTGATCCTGGACCATGCTCATTGATTTACCCTTCGAAGTTTTCCATGATTTTCTCCGATGTTTGTGCAAATACATATTAACATCCCTTTAAAAAGAATTTACGAAGGACATTCCATTCAGCCTTAGGACAGAAGTGTAGTCATTCAGCCTTAACGCCTATTCCTGCACCAACACTAAATTATTGAAAAGAAAATTAAGAAATATCCGGTAACCCGCAGTAAATTATATTTAAAGTAAACTTTGCAACAAAGTATAATTAAAGATTTTTCTATAAATACTTTCTAAAAACTTTACAAATCTTTACAAAATTTTAAATTATCATTTTTAATAGAAATACACACCGATAAACTAAATCACTTAATATTATAAAACTTTAATGTAATTTTAAATAAAATATATACCAGAATTTTTAATTTTAAATTAAGTCTAGTTCTAAAATAATTCTTTTTGAAAACGGATAAGCCATCATTTATCATTTAGAGCAATCTTCAATCATACAGTCCTTTTCAAAATATTTTCTTCTCATATAAACAAATTTATTCATTAAAGCTAAATTTTTTTCTACGATATTCCAGCTTATGCAAATAAACTGTACAATGGATAAAGTTTCGTATAAAATGATGGCCAAAAACAGATACTGTGAATGGCACCGGATAAAAAGATCCGGTATTAAGTCTCATATTGGCTTCCGTTTTGAATATTTATTGGATATCTTGATGTCAAAATAGACGTAAAGACGACGATTTCTTTTTCTTTTTTTTTTCCTTTTATGTTACAGTTTTAAAAAAGTATAAGAACTTTATTATTTCACAATAAATATATAAACCAAAGTAGTTTATATATATATAGTTCAAATATGTTTTAAAATGTCAAAATAATTTATGATCTCACACTGCACTCAGCGCAAAGCTACTAAAATGCAATAAGAAAATATTAGAATTCTTATTTAAAACTCATTAGTACTAATTTTAATCCTTTAAAAGCAAATTTCTTGGAGTTGGATATAGATATTGTGGATAATGAATTGATTGCTACTATTTTTGATAAAAGAAATAATTTTAATTTTAATGTGATTAAATTGATTCATTGGAGCTCTAACATTAGTAAACTAATCTACAGAAATATCATTTTAAACTATCTTAAACGCAATAAAAGATTAACTTCTAATTATCATGACAAAATTAAAAATATTCAGGTTTTTCTTTAATAGTGCTATTGAAAGTGATTATCCTATAGATTTTTTACATGGTTATATTATAGAAAAAATATTTAAAACATTTGAAATATAAATGATTTTTAATTTTCCTTTTTCTATATTCCTTATTTTTCATTTAAATTTAGCTATAATAACTTTATTTATTGTTTTAATTTCTTTAATTTAATATAGATGGCATTGTAATATTTTTTCGATTGTTTTGTATTCTGGTTATCTGTCTTGCTGGAGTTCTTATGAAATACATGCTTATGAAATACATGCTGCTGTTTATGTAAATGTTTGATCAATTTTCTGCCTAATCCATATTAGTTTTTGTCTTTTCCATATTATTTTATTCATTTTATTTTATCGATCTTGTATATAGCCATATCTGTGCTTTTTTATTAAACTGTCTGCCTAGGGGGAGAGTTTGATCAATTAGAAGCATGCTTTAACCCCACACATATGTCTCAAGTCATATGGGGCCTTTTTGACAGTTTAAATCACTTATTTTGTGTTTTTGCAGTATGTTTTACTTATGAATTGCTTTACATTGATTAATTTTCTCGTAAGTTTTTCTTTGGTTATTTTTGTTACTTATTTACAACTTTAATGACTGAAAACATATAATATAATTTCTTATAATTATATATACATATATACGTATATGTATGTATATTAATTAATATTTTTAAAGTATAATTGATATTAATTTTGTTTTAAATTATGTATTTATAGAAATTTCAAAACTTTGATTTCTGGAGAATAATGTTAAAAATATATTAGACATTTTAAGTCGTAAAACGTATTATAGTAAAGATTACATTTAACAGAGATTTATGAGTTTTATTACATAATTAAATTGCCATTCTTATCTCATGCTTCTATTTCAGATTAAAGGGATGTTATTTAAAACTGTTTCAGCAATTGAATAAAAGACATTTATTGAATAAAAATATAGTAGAATAGAAGTTAAAATAACATAAAAACATAAAAGTTTCGCGTTATTGCCTTAGCACCTCATCAATAATAACTTGCAGTTGTATAAACAAGGAGCTCAAACTTTGATTGCGTATTCAGATGGTATTGTGCAGGCATCATTAATTAGAGTATGTTGCATTTTCGTAAACCATTCTGCCATGAAAGTAGAGAAAAGATAGTTATTACACCCTGAAATTAGAATTTAAACCCGATCAGGTTATCTCTTTTTTAGGTTCCTTGTCAAGTTATCATTGGTTGCTGAAGACCGGAGACATGTTAGAACACGTAATTTCTAATGAAAAATATCTGATAAAATTTTTGAATACTCATGAATACTTCTATTTAAGGACAGATCATGAATAATGCAAATATATATATATATATATATATATATATATATATATATTTGCATTGAAATTCCTTCAAAATATATTTAACAAAAAGTAGCATTTTAAAAAAATTAAAAAAAAAATAGAAAAAATACAAATAGCGAAAACATTTAATTCAAAACAAAACCATGTGCAAAATACATTTTGGCATAATTAGATTTAATATCATTAGAAAATATTTAAAATCCATTCAAATATATAATAAAAATGAAAATATCATTTGTTTATAAATTTGTAATTAATCAATGTAATTGATAAATATATCACTGATTTTCGCGAACAATATTTTTTTTACTGATTTTTTGTTCGGAATAATTATACCTAATAGAATTAACTTGGTATTACAAAATATCTATACGCATACATACATGAAATTAAAAAAATAATAATAATACTAACGAAAAATAATTCTTTTACGCACAGATCATAGTAAATATACATAACTAGCGGGACTCACCCGCTTCCCTGGTCGTTATTTTAATCGAATTTTAAAAATTCCATAGCATTTGAAATAAAAAGAAGAATAATAAGTAGATAAAAACACAAGAACAATTTCATGATTCTAAATAATAATTCCAGTTTCAGGATTCAAGTATTTTTATTCAAGTTCGGAGCTTCACGATGCTCGATTATTCTAATCCAAAACTTTTCGAACACTGAATAGCTGTTGCCATTCTACAAACATAAACATAGATAAAATCTTTTTGTAAAAAAAATAGAACCGACTCCAAAAAGCAACTACTATTAAAACAAATAATAATAAAAAAAATTGAATGAAATGAAACTAAATTGCGCCTAAAAGTATAAAATAATTTCCTTCGCTAAACAACCTATAACACTACAATTAATCATAACTTTTGAAGTCGGCGCAAAATTAAAAAAAATTAAATTAGTTTTTAAAGGTTTGTTTTTAGATCGGTAGCAACAAATGCTGTTGTCTCGAATGATCCATTTTCATGTTTCCTTTATTATTTTATCATTGTATACAAGTGGTCCATTAGTAGCATCTACACAGAACAGTGAACCTGAACATTCTTCACAATGCGGTATTTATGTTTCTACGAAGTTAGAGTTTCCTTTGAAAATTTGATATAACTTTGATAACTATAATCCTTGGTGGCTTTTGGATTATTTGGCGTTCAAAGCGTATTGCAAAAATATACACGCAAGATGTATATTTTCATAATATATTTTGTACGAAGCATTGTTTCATATTCTTGATTACTCTCGTAATATACCTTATCAAATGAATCATGATATCCCAAAGAAATTAAATGTGTTTGCCAGATAATTTTGCGATTTTTCTTTCACCAAGGACGTCAGATACCAGCATCTTCGCCAACTTTCGCTGCTTACGAAATCTTATTTGTTTTCTTGAATCAAAGTTGTTTTCGGCTGCGTTTTGCAGGTGACAATGTGAGATGTGTATTTTGAATAGGATTTGATATTTGTATTGAATAAAAGTATCAATTTTTATTTAATTTTGCGCCGACTTCAAAAGTTATGATTAATTGTAGTGTTATAGGTTGTTTGGCGAAGGAAATTATTTTATACTTTTAGGCGCAATTTAGTTTCATTTCATTCAATTTTTTTTATTATTATTTGTTTTAATAGTAGTTGCTTTTTGGAGTCGGTTCTATTTTTTTTACAAAAAGATTTTATTTTTCTCTTTTCTGTGAAAACTTATTCATGTAGCAGAACATCAAAAGACGTTCAACGGCAGAATCACAAATCACAACTTCCACGAAAAGTGGCATAACTCAAAAAATGGTTTATGTCACTGAAAAATACATGAAATGCACCCATTGTGAACAAAAAAGTTACATCTCCATCTAGAAAATTATCCACTCGAGAGACAGTTGTGGCAGTTTTATTCTAGTCAAGTTATTTTTAAATTGATTTTTCTCAAATGTTGCATTTTTAAGTTGTGTCACTTTTTTTGCCTTTATGGGATATGAGCAAAAAACTATCTATTGAATGAACACACGTTAAGTTAAAAAGTCTTGAGAAATGCAAAGAACGGATACGCTGTATTCTTAACCAAAAATTCTGTTAGGCATATATATTGAATTTTACAGTGAATACGTGTCACCCGCTACGCTGGAATTTGCGCAGCGTAAAGTTCAAACAAAGAGCAAAATATGCATTGCAGCTGACGGACAGGAGTTTCAACATCGATACTTACATACTGCTTTTACCAGCGTAGCTGCATGCGTTCAGCAGTTAAAGTGAGAACAGACTTTTGTGAGTATCCTGTAATTTTTTATATCTTAATGAAATCATAATGAAGCCTATTTCTGGCCAAGATCATTACGACAACAAAAAAAGTATTAAAATTAAATCATTTCTTACGAAGTTATAAGCTAACAAATTTCAACAACAACAATGAGAAACATGGTTTGTATTGAGAACCTCTTCCTTTATGAAGTCGGTTTAAAACGTCTATGCGTTAATCGATGTGACCGCTTATAATAACCATACTTTGAATTTTACATAGCATAAATGTCACCCGCTACGCTACAACATATGCAATGTCGTTCAAGTGTGCACAAAATAGGAGATTGTGAACAAACAAATGCACGTTTTAAGCGTTCTGTTTTTAGCATTAACGTCTAAACTATCTTTTCGTACTAAATCGATGATGCTCTGTAATTTTATAATTCACTTTTTTCCCCTGTCTTGAACTGTTTCCGAGATAGGAACGCTAACTCCACTGTTTCTCACCAGGTAACGCTGTAGGCGGTTGAATCACGCAGCACATATCCACTTTAATATACCTACATACCACTTTTATGACTATAGCTGCAGCTGTTTAGCAGTTAAAAGAGTCGGGACTGACTTTTTTGGGCACCCTGTATTTTCTTTTTATCTTAAAGATATTGCAATGGGACCTATTTCAGACCAAGACCTTTACAATAAAACAAAAATAACCAAAATTGGATTATCTCTTCAGAAGTTATAAGCTAACAAACAAAAATAAAAACAAAAAAACATACGGTGTGAATTGAGAACCACCTCCTATTTGAAGTCGGTTAATTAGAGCATCTCTTACGAAGTTATAAGCTTACAAACACCAACAACAACACATAGATCGAATTAAGAACTCCCTCTTTTCTGAAGTTGGTTGAAAACGACTTTGCGCTAATCGATGTGACCGCTTACAGTAACAGTACTTTGAACTAGGGAGCCTTTATATTGTCTAATTAATTGTATTGCCTTGATAATGTCTAAAAACTGTCTTTTCGTAGGAAATCGATGATGCTCTACAACTTCGTATTTAACTTTTCTCCCATCTTGAACCGTTTTTGAGATAGGAGCGCTGATTCAGCTGTTTTTCACCAGATGGCGTTTTATTTTCTTTAGATTGTAAAGATATTACAATGGGACCTACTTCAGACCAAGATCTTTACAACAAAACAAAAAATATCAAGTAACCGTATTTTGAACTATATAACGTATGTCTCACCAGCTACGCTACAATGTGTGCAATGTAGCTCAAGTGTGCATAGTGTAAGAAATTGCGACCAAACAAATGCACGTTTCTAGCATTGTATTTTTAGCATCGATGTCTAAACTATCTTTTCGTACTAAATCGATGATGCCCTGCAATTTATAATTCACTTTTTCCTCCTGTCTTGAACCGTTTCCGAGATAGGAACGCTAGCATGAATGTCTAAACTATCTTTTTGAACAAAATCGATGACACTTTTCAACTTTGTAACTCACTTTTTTCCCTAGAACCGATTTCTAGATAGTAACACTAACTCCGCTATTTTCCACCAGGTGGTGCTGCAAGCGGTTTAACCTTGTACTGCATGGCCACTTCGCTATACTTACATACCATTTTTAACACTATAGCTGCAGCCGTTTAACAGTTAAAGGAGTTGGGACTGATTTTTTTGGGCACCCTGTATTTTCCTTAGAATGTAAAGATATTACAATGGGACCTATTGCAGACCAAGACCTTTTCAACAAAACAAAAAGTATCAAAATCGGAGCATCCGTTCGGAAGTTATGAGCTAACAAACATAAAAAAAACATACGGTTTGAATTGAGAACCTTCCTTCTTTTTTGAAGTCGGTTAATAAAAAACATAGATGCTACAGTATGTAGACAATCAATCTCAAAATTAATTATCGTCTGCGACAAATAGTTATAACACACTGGGCCCGGCTGAACAAGGTTCAGAACAAATATATTATCCAGTGCATCAAAATTTAAATACAAATGTAATTCAGGTGTAAATCCAATTCAAATATGAATCAAGTGTCATACAAAAAAATTATCAAGTAACTTACCAAGTTCTTCAAGTATATCAAGTACATCAAGTTTCAACAATATATCAAGAATTGTTGTCAAGTTTTCATTTTCAAGTATCAGGTACATTAAAATCAAGAATACTTCTATAAAAACATTAATCAAAAAACAATTTACATTTTAATAATTAATTTAAATAGGAATTAATTTTTATCACGGAAACCTGTTTTTTTTTTTTTTTTTTTTTTTTACACTTTAAGTATAAATATTTACATTTAAAATAAATTTCTATATCATTATAAACAAATTAAAATTCTTAAATATGTACATTTATGCAACTTATAAATAATATTTAAATATCTACAACATATAATACTACAATCAAAGAATATACAAACAATTATTCTATCTATGTAAATTAATATGTACACTATGCTATTAATTTTATGCTAACTATACATAAAAAAAAGAAAGAAGAAATATTAATTAACACTCTAATTTCACTAGTAGCTGTATAGGCCTTTTAATAAGTCCTTTTTCAGTTTTCACTTCACAACTACGAATTAGACCATCTCTTCCTGTGAAAGTTTTTAAAACTTTTCCAAGTTTCCACATGTTGCGGGGTAAATGTTCATCGTGTATTATTACTACATCATTCACTTTTAAGTCCAGTTTTTGTGAATGATTTTTTACACAGTTTGCTGATTTTAGATTTAATAAATAATCCTTGAAAAATATTTTCCAAAAGTTATTCAACAGTTTTTCGCGATATTTATATGACTTAAAGAGTACTTCTTTAGTACTATTTACATTATTAGGATAATTTTGTGGTGGTAAATTCATTGGTTTTTCTTTTCCCAGCAGAAAATGTGCAGGAGTTAGGGTTTCTGACTCATCTTGCACATACGTCAAGGGACGATGGTTTATCATCGCTTCAATCTCCACCAGAATAGTTTCTAACTCATCAGGGTTACATGATGATCTGCCAAGAATTTTTCGTAATGTTGTTTTTACTGTCCGTACAAGTCTTTCATAAAACCCGCCCCACCAGGCTCCGCGTTCAACAATATATCTCCACTGAATACCTTTAGTTGCATAATAGTTCTTCACCTCAGGATGACGTAAAACTTCCCACATTTTTTTGAGTTCCGCGTCAGCTGCCTTAAGGTAGGAGCATTGTCTGAATAAATAATGGAGCATAGACCTCTTCTTGAGATAAATCTACGAAAGGCTAGTAAAAAGGTTTTTGTTGTAAGATCTTTTGTTAGCTCAAGATGAATTCCTCTAGTCACTGCACACGTAATTAGTAGAATATAATACTTTGTATCTTCATTTTTTACAAAAAGTGGACCAGCATAATCCAGTCCCACAACATCGAAAGGATTTGTTTGTTTTATTCTAGCTGAAGGCAAAGGTGCCATTGCTTGTTGCATTGGTCGAGAATTATATCTTTGACAAATAACACATCTTCTTATAACACGCTTAACATTTTGCCTGGATCTAATTATCCAGTATTTTGTGCGAAGGAACATGAGAGTATTTCCTACACCTATATGAAGAACGCGTTCATGTGCATCACGCACAAGTAAATCAGTAAAATGGGTTTTAGAAGGTATAATTAAAGGATGTTTTTCACGAAAACTTAATGATGACCGTTGTAATCTATCCCCAAGTCTGAGTACTCCTTTATCACTCAGAAAAGGGTTCCATTCGTAAATTTTAGAGTTTTTGGATATCAACTGTTCAGATTTTAAATATTTAATTTCATCTGGAAAATGTTTATATTGAACTTCTTTAATTAAGTGTAACTCTGCAGCAAAAAGTTCTTCTGCAGTCAAAACACCCTTTCTCTTTTCATTTTTATTTCTTAAATTGTAAATAAATCTAAATACCCATGCAGTAATTCTAATTACTTTACTTAGTTTGCTATACTTTTCAATATTCAAGATTGTGTTGGAATTTTCTGCCAGCGAAGGCAAAACCGATGTCTCATTCACCTGCTTTTTCTCTTCTAATTCAGAATGAGAAACTTTTATTGATGAATCAAAATTTTTAGGCCAAGCACTCATAGGTTTAGTTAACTAATCTGGTCCTGAACGCCATAGTTTAGATGCTAACAAATATTCAGCAGAACAACCACGTGATAAAATATCAGCAGGATTGGTTTTACCACTACAATGTTTCCAGTTGCTTGGGTTAGTTAAATTTTGTATTTCGACAACTCTATTTTTTACAAACAACTTCCAACGTTCGGGAGCACTATGAATCCAATAAAGTGCTATCATGCTATCGCTCCACATAAAAATATTTTCCCCATGTATAGAAAAAGTTTCTTGCAGATTTTTGCCAAGTTTTGCTGCCGTTAATGCCCCTAACAATTCTAGCCTTGGCAATGTGAGTTTTTGTTTTATTGGTGCGATTCTAGATTTTGCCATAACAAACGCTATTTTTCCATTTTTAATTGATCTAAAATACGCGACTGCGCCATAAGCTTTGATAGATGCATCACAAAATACATGCAATTCTTTATCATCATTTTGATACAACTCACCAGGAAAATATTCGCGAGGAATTTCAAATTTCTTTAACGTTTCAATTTCACCGCACCACTCGGACCACTACTGCCTACATTCAGGTGGAACATAGTCATCGAAATCTAAACCCAATTGCCAAGGATTTTGCATTATCAATTTTGCACGTAATACAAATGGTGCCAAAAAACCCACTGGATCAAAAATAGTAGCAGTTACTTTTAATATATTCCTTTTTGTGATCTCTCTACACTTATTCAATGTTTCGCACAAGTTATCTATGTTCAAGGATATTACATCTCTACTATTACACCAGTTCAGACCTAACACTTTAAGCGAATTATTTTCTCCTGATTCTGATTTGATTTTATCGCTACCATCCCAAAGAATTTTGAGTTCCTCTGAATTCGTACTAAATTAACGCAAATTCATCCCGGCATCTTTTAACACATTATGTGCTTCAACACTAAGTTCGAAAGCTCGCTCTACGGAATTTGCCCCATAAAAAAGATCATCGACATAAATCGAATTGTTTAGCATCTGGTAAATATCAGGGTTTTTTTCTATTATTTTCTTTATGTGATATTTTATGGTGCATGCTAAAATGAAAGGACTGCAAGATACACCAAAGGGAACTCGTGTCATTCTATAGGGTTTCAAATTGAAATCTTTGTCTATGTATAAAAAAACGTAATGCATTTCTATCAGTGTCTGAAATACCAATCTGGTGAAAAGCTTTTTCAATGTCTGCGGTAAATGCATATTTATACAATCTAAATCGTAAGATTAGGTCTAAAACAGAAGGATTTAAATTTGGACCTGGTACTAAACAATCGTTTAACGATATTTCATTATTACATTTTGAGGATGCATCGAACGCAATACGGATCTTAGTTTTTATTGCATTTCTCCTAACAACCGGAGAATGTGGCATATAATATGTTGTATTCCCATCAAGAGTTTCTAAATTGCACGCCTCAATTATTTCGTGATTTAACTGATCGTTTATTATGCTGTCATAATTCTCTTTGAGCCATTCGTCATTTTTTAATTTATTAATCACAGACATTAGACGCTGTTTAGCATTTTGAAAATTATCGGCCAGTTTTTCATGATGAGACTTCCATAACAAACGAGCTACATACCTGCCATCACTGAATTTCAAATCATTCTCAAATTTCTCAATTATTAACTTATCATCATCCATATTTTCGTTTTCTCCTAAACCCATATTATCTAAAGTCCAGAACTTTTTCAAACAGTCATTAATTGAATTTTCCTCTTTTTTCACGTTCCGAGAAGCACCTATTGTAAACATAGAGGCACTAGATTGGTTCTCCCCCAAAGATCCTACCAAGTACCAACCGAACATTGAGGAAACCGCAAACAAATTTTTACTAATTCTTTTCTGTTCTCCAGTCTGTACCTCCCAACATGTGTCAGATCCTAATAATATTTTTATTTCAGAGGATTCCCCATTATCCGCTAATTTCAAATTTTCTAATTTTAACAATTCCAAAATTTTTTTAGAAGGTAATTTCATGACTGCTCCAGAAATAGTGTCTGTAACAACTCTCTAAAATTTCTGGAGTGGGAATCTCACTCCTTAAAAAAGTGACCATTATTTTGACACGAATTAAAGTGAGAAAAAACTATTGTCATTCTTGAAAATGTGACATTTCTCACTTTTCTCGAAAGAGAGACTTCTAGTCACTCTGTCACAAAGAGTGATGCCATCATCAATTGCAAGATCAACCTGCTGAAGAGTGAAGATTTGCTGGCGCCATCTACTTTCCATATTTCGAACGAAATATGAAAGATTATTTCTCGGCAATCTCATGCATATGATTTGTTTAACAGAAATTATTGGATTTATTTGAGTTTAAAAAAAGAAAATAATTATGTTAAAAGCTGTTTTGGTAAATATAATTTTTTTATACGATTGATAAAATTGAAGTGTTATTAGTAAAGAATCGAAAATCATAAGAAAGTTATGGAAATTCGTAATGAGGGCATGGTGTTTTATTTGGAAATATATAAGGTATAAAAGAAAATATCAATGCAAATACTTAATGCATAACATCTTAAAAGCATAATAGGAATTTATATTTTATTATATTCATTGATGCTTAACACATGTGAAACACTAAAAAAACTGGCTATAACATTTTACTAAAAATTAAAATCATCAGCGAGATTTAGTACTCCTGAACAGACGAGTTTTTCAAGAAACTGTGTAGATTTGTCGTAAATATTTAACCTTTTTTTTTTTTTTTTTTTTTTTTTATAAACATGCACACTCAAGAATTTTTCTTTTCCCCTAAGCTACATTTAAAATAACTATTTGTCTTAGGGAATTTCTTTTCAAGTGTACATTTTGATTTGAGAAATAATTCTAATTTTATTAATTTAAAAATAATTCTAAATTTAGTAATTTAAGGCAATTCTAACTTTAATTTTAAAATGTACATTAGAATTCTGTAATTTTATATTCTTAATAAATGAAGTAAAAGTTTATAAATGCGATTAATCTCTTATGTGAATGATTTACCACTGTAAATTAAGCAAACTCTGTGTGTCCCCAGTGGTTCAGTGGTAAGACACTCGCCTGCCTCGAAGACGGCTACGGTTCGATTCCCCGCAGATCCAAAGCAAATATGGAAAAAATAAAAATAAGGAGAAGAAAGAAAAAAAAAGGAAAATGGTAGAAGATACCGTCTAGCGTATACATATTTTTTGAGAAAAAATAAACAGTCATATTCTTTGAAATACTCGGAATAATCTCACTCTTAAGAAAGAGAGAGAAATCTCACTCTTTCGAAAAGAGACTTCTCTCTCTTTAGAGGTTGGCTCCATTTTGGCATGTTCAAAGAGTGATATGCCACTCTTTTAGAGTCAGATCTGACTCTTCATATTTTAGAGAGAAGCGCTTCAATTGTAATAAAATCATTTGGGCAATGAATACTTTTAAGAGTAACTTTAACAACATCATATTCCATTAACCTGCCCTCAGTATACCCAAAAGAATAAATACACAAACTTTCTTTCCTCAGACTTTTTAATTTTAGTTCTTTAGCTAAATCGGACTTTATAAATGATTTTTGAGAACACCCGTCAATTAGAATTTTTGTCAATTAACATCTATTATTATCTTTATCAGAAGCGAAAACAGAACAAGTTTGTAAATACACAACTTTATCAATTTTAGAAACAGAATTCAGTGACAGTGATGCGACTACATTTTGCTTAACCTCAGTAAGAGTTTCTGATTCACGAACATTTAATTTACAAAATAACTTGTTATGGTTTAAACTATTACATAATTCACAAGGAGGGATTTTAACCTTACACCTAGATGACACGTGACCTTTTTTAAAGCATTTATAACAACGACCATGAGTTTTTAATATAGATCTTTTTTGTTCGTCTGTTTTCTCACATTTTACACGCATTTTCACTCAAAATAACTGGTCCTAAAAGACTCCCATACGATTCTGATACAATTCCTAAGGAATTTAAACTTCTTATATGTATTTCACAGGAATCATAAAGCATTCTTAGCGCTTTGATATTACCCGAGTTTTTAACAGGTTCAAGATTCAAGAGTTTATTCATGTGAGAAGAAATTACCAAATCTGTACGACCGAATCGTTCTTTAATCAATTTAATAGATTCATCATAATTTTCATCGGAAAGCGAAAAACCAGAAATAGCATTTAAAGCAGGCCCTCCAAGTAAAGATTTAAGATATGTAAATTTTTCCACTTTCGTTAATTCAGTATTATTCCCAATAGCATTTTCGTATGAATTAAAGAACTCTAAAAATAAACTAGGGTCACCATAGTACCTTGCTATCGAAATCTTAGGCAATCGAATTTTGTTTTTATTTTCACCTTTAATTTCGGCAGTGTGGTCACTTACAGACGTGTTATTTATAATTTCAGAACTGAATTTAAGTTTCTTTTGTGCTCTAAAAATACATAAATTAATTTTTTCTTCATTTTCTATTACCGAATCGCATTCTTTTTCAATTTCTTCTTCATTACCTTTAAAGCAATTTAATATTTTATCGTTAATAATTTTTATATCAGATTGTTTAGAATTTAACAAAAAGAGATTTTCCTCAACTATATTTCTATCAAAAGTTCCTTTTTTTATTTCCGATTCCAAAATATTTATTTATTTTGAAACAGACTGCCGCAAAGTTTTCCTCGCAGATTTAAATTTTACTAACTCGTCAGCCATATTAAAGAACACAATAAAGAACAAAAATGTAATGATAGAAATATAAATTAAAAAAGAGCTTACCTTATTTTCTCAATAAATAAAAACGTGTTGAATATTTATAATATACTCACACTGCCAATAAGCTATTAAATGTTGCTGTAGATGAATGCTTTTAAAGCACATATTAATTTTTAAAACCCAAATGATCTCATCTTGACATAATGATTTCATTCTTTATCACATCCAGAAGGCAATATTCATAAATACTTCAAGCATCTTGTCAAAAAATAAAAATGAAAATTTTGATGTCTACTACGACGAACTATAAACATCAACATCAGTCATCTAGCGTAAGTACTTTCGTTTTGAATTAAAATCCAAACGATAAGTATAACATTCTAATAATCAAGTTATCATATTCCAAGTTCGAACATCTGTTAAAATAAACATTCATTTAATTACAGTTCGTGCCAGACGTTCTGGGCGCCAAATGAAATAAAAAGAAGAAGATTAAATAGATAAAAACACAATCTAAATAATAATTCCAGTTTCAGGATTCAAGTATTTTTATTCAAGTTCGGAGCTTCAAGATGCTCGATTATTCTAATCCAAAACTTTTCGAACACTGAATAGCTGTTGCCATTCTACAAACATAAACATAGAAAAACATAGATGCTACAATATGTAGACAATCAATCTCAAAATTAATTATCGTCTGCGACAAATAGTTATAACAGCATTTATTAATATAAAACCTCGAAACATAAAAATTTTTAAATAATTTCATTGATATCATTAAAAAACCCTGAACTCGAACCAATTTAAATGGAAGAAGTTTTGCAAAATCCCGTCACAGTGGATATTGAATGTACATAATCATCTCACATGCCAAAGCTCGAGACCGCAGCTCTAATAGATTACTCGGGATAAATTTAAAGCAAGAAGAGTTCAACTCTAATTCCGCTCCTCGCAACTGCCAGCCTCTTTCAAATCGAAAAATGCAATATATATATATATATATTATATCGAAAATGGTTGTGCCAGAAGACGCACAGCCATTTTCAACCACTTTGTGCCATATTTGGTAAAGTTTTAATTCGAAAATCCGGATTTTGTAAAACTTCCTCCTTAAAATCGATTTTCCACCTTCCCTTCCTCATGCAACTGAAATTTCCTGAATATCTGAAGAGTTTTTAACTCAAGTGTAGTCTCTCTATGTGCTAAATCTGTGTCATATTCATCGCGAATATGCAGCTGAGTTACGCTCGCAAACGTATATTAGCCGCCTCTGCCCCCAGTACCAGAAAGGGAAAAAAGAATTTTGAAAAAGTTCATTTTAATGGAGTCAGGTACCCAAAACCAACCCTCACACACAAAAACATTACTCATTCCCCATAAAAATGCCATACTCGGTTCTAGTCAGTCAGTCAGCGAGTGGACCCTTTTTTACTTTCTCTTACCCATAAGGCAGAGAAAGTATTGTTTTTGGGTCAAATTTTCGAACGCAAGTTTTTGTTATATTTACATGTTCTGAGGTACCCTGAATACGAAAATTATATTTTTAGCAAATGGTCTGTGCGTATGTCTATGTGTATGCCTGTGTGTGTGTGTGCCTGTTATCAGCATATCTCAAAAACAAATTATGGCAGAAAGTTGAAACTTGGTATTCTAAATGTGTATCATATAAGGATGCTACACTAAACTTTTCATTAAGATCAAGCAAATGGTTCGTGCACAGGGACACTCAAAAGTATTCAAATACATTACGTCTATGAAGGGAATCGCAGGTAAGTAGAGTTTAACATCTATAGACTGCACTAAACCAAATGAAACGAGTATATATTTTTTGTAATAGAGATAATCAACAGGGAAAAAAATTGTGTATATAGGAGCCTCGCCTTTCCCCTGGGGAGGGGGAGTCCCCCTCGAGGGGAGTAAATTTTCATGATGGGTATCTTTCAAAAGAGCTAGCCAATACCTTTAAAACGAATGGTTGAACCATCGATCTGCGATAATTTAAAACAAAGTTATCGATTTTTTTTACTTTTAACGAAAAAAAAACTTTTTTTTTTTTTTTTTTTTTTTTTTTTTTTTTTAATATTGAAAATTAAATGGACTTTTTTTGGATAGTTAGTGTTATACTACTTCTTTAATATGGAAATCGTCTCCATTATCATAAAAGAGAATTTTTTTTAAATAATAATTTTAATAAATTATTTTTTAAAAACCGAATTATGTTTAATAGCCGAATTAAATTCTATATAAATGTAGGCGCATTAATGAAACGTGGGGTTGAGGGGGGGGGCGGTAGGCCCCCCCTCACACAGAGCTGATTATCATATAAAACTCTTCCGAAGCCTAATTTGAATTATTTAAAACAGGTTTACGTAACAGTACTCGTTAGCTTACCTATTAATCTGCAACCTGTATTTATAGTATTAAATTTCAGGGTAATAGAAGGTCGTGTGAGTGACACACCAGATTATTTATTTATAGATTCATTGTACAGTAGAGTATATAATACTAATAAAGAATAATCTTTAGATATTAAATGCAAATAAATACACAAAAAAAAAAAAAAAAAAAAAAAAAAGATTTTATTGCAAACCTGCACCCATTGACAGACTTTTGACTATTACAGTTTAAAATTTCATGAGAAATGATATGGAGAAAATGTGCATTAGTGCGATAAGTGTAATCATAAGAAAAGAATCAAGATCAAAATTTTGCATGGATTGGCAATCAGTTTATTATAGTTGATGGTGATTGATTGATTCAAATCAGTCATCACATTTTTCGAGTTTTCTTCTTCTTATTTAATCGCAATTACATTTGGAGGAAATTAAATATTAAGTGGTGAGGAAAAAGGGGCGTACTAACAATTTTGCGGAATATTAGTTACGACGCTAGCAGATATAGTTTAATTTTTATTCCAAGCCTGCAGAATTCTTTGAATAACTAACAGTCAAAAATACAGCATGTCTTCTGCTTAGTATACCTGCCAACATCCTAATTAATATACTACTGGCCATTAAAATTGCTACACCAAGAAGGGATAATTATAATGGAATGAAATTTGTTGGACACATACATTATAGTAGGAAGAACAATTGATTAAATTTTCGGGAAATTTGAAGTAATATGTACTGAGAAAACAGTACATAAAGCAGCAACCTCTATGAGCAATAACAGCACATATTTGCCTAGGCATTGAATCGAACAGCGATTGGATGACATGTACGGGTAGAGCACTTCATGAAGTTTTAACACGATGCCACAATTCATCGATTGAAGTTACTGGTGAGTGGTGGGGGGGGGGGGGCAGTCGCTTTTAAACGATTAAGCAGTCATTTTCATTGACGCCAGATATGGAGAACGCGCTGGCCAGAGCAACAAAAGTGGTTAAATCGTGTTCTACAGCTCTCAAAACGTGTAAATCCATCAAAAACCCGAGGTCGAAACTTTTTATGAATCCAATATTTTTTCTATAGAAGAAAGTAATAAGTTTTGGTGACGAATGCGTAAAAAAAAGTTTTCAGATTTTTTTTTTTTTTTCTACTTTATAAATGTATATATATTCAGTTCAAAATTGGTTAAAATTTGGTTAAATTTGCAGTTTTTTTTTTTTTTTTAAATGAAGGTAAATTTATATACGCGTATTTGCATAAAATATTTTATCTATAGAATGTTAATTTTAATGCACCTCATAACTATATAATAGCATATTTTTATCATATCTTTGAACTGTAAACATATAATGACATATTTTTATCCCACCTTTGAAATGTTCCTTCAGTTATCAAACAAAACAAAAACAAAAATAAATAAAATAAAATAAGGTACTTTAAGAAAGATTAATGGATTATGGATGAATTTCTGCATAACAAAAGACAGTTTTCTATTAATTCCGCATGAATAAGAAAAAGTATACTCTGCCTTTTTACTTATATTTTACCAGTATGTAAAATGCACGGAAGTCATTTATCATCAATTTATGGTAAACTCTGAGACATTTTTACTTTTAAGGAATTAAATTTGAATGCAAGATCTTTTACGATTGATAATATAACTAAATATGATTAAAAAGAGGCACATTTTTAAACAGCATTTTACTGAAAAAAAAAAAAAAATGGATTTTAATCATTTAAATATGTTTAGACAGTATTATTATTTCTTATAGGTAAAGCTATCTACAGAGTGAAATTAATAGGAATAAAAGTTAAAACCCTTTGTTGTGTTAATACATGTAAAAGGGCAGTGATAGATGACGCCAACTTGTGGATACAAGAGGCGAGAAATAAAATAACAAAGCACAGCTCTTGATTGTAGTTGTAAAATAAAAATGTTGTGAATGTTGAAAGTTAAATCTAAAAAAATATCTGTTTTAACAAATTAAAACAATTAAAATGAATGTAATTAAAAATGATATTTTCTTTCATTGTTGTAATACACAAATGGTTAAAATTTATCAGAATAATTGTTAATTTTTAAATGATTTTTATTTATTTATTTATTTATTTTGGAAATGCACACTGTTAAAAATTTCAACAGAAAACTCTGTGCAATCTATTGTCTTAAGTCTTACGTAAAATTACAGAGAAAAATAAACGGAGATGTTAAAAAACTTATTTTATACATTTATTTTAATAACAAATATTCATTTAATTAATTATTGTTGAGAATATATTTCGGATGCTTTTTCTAAAGTAGAAAAAGTCATTTTTAATTTTAATAAAAAAATTGAATAATCAAATTGTGTACAAATACAGAATAAATATGGAGAATCTCGGTTATTCACTTTTAACTAAGAATTACTGTAAATATACAGAGAGTTTGGATAAATATTTACATTAAATTTACAGAAATTTTTAACAGTGCAGGCAGTAAATAAAAAAAATTATTATTATTATTAACATATTATCGTTCAGCCTTTAAGAATAGTTTGAGTTTAGGCAATTTTAATTTTTACCAACAGTGCTTATGATATTGGTCCATAAACGTTTTTAGAGATCCTTAAAATATTTTGGAAATGTCTAATTTTTCTAAACACATTTAGACACTATTACATTCAGACACTATTACAGACATTTGACACTATTACAGACATTTTGACACTATTACATGTAGGAAGGATAGTATATAAATAAGTGCATGAGTTCGGAGTTTCCTCAAATTAGTTATTTAAATATATTTATAACAAATATTTCTTACTAATAATTCTTTACTAAAACAACAGTCATATAATTAAATAAAGTTTAGCTTACCTGGGTTGTCACAGGTAATCGAATATTCCATTGGTGAAGAGTAAGTAAATTTCCTTAATATGACTTCTGTATTAAAGACCAGCAACTACTTTTCCTATAATGAATCTTGATTAGACTGAGAAATTCTTACATAATATGTAGATCAATTGTTATTTAGGATAATTCACTCGTTGCTGCGTAATGAAAGAAAGCCTAGATGTTTTTTTACTTTAATTTATTCATCTTAGACAAAAAGAAAAAATTATGATTAAATAGAATAAGAAAATGGAACGTCAGTTCCGAATAACGAAAATTACATGATTAAAAAAAAGAATTACAATGTACTTGTAGAGAGACGCGACACATCGTCACGTGATACGGCAGGTGCACCGAACAATCTTTTGGCGGGAAGTAAAAAACAAAAAAAGAAAGTTCGGAACAAGAAAAACGAAAGTTAATAAAAGAATGTCTGAGATTAAATATCACAACACCCCCTCTTAAGCTCAGAAATTTTTCAATTGTTCATTAATGCATTTCTATGTCTATTAAAATCAGTTTTTGGCAGAGCTTTTGTGAGGGTATCGGCGCTCATTTCTTTGGTAGGTTTGTATTGAAGCTTGATTAGGCCTTCTTGTATTAAGTTTCGCAGAAGATGATATCTCAGCTGTAAGTGTTTTGTTTTTGACTGGAACTTATCATTTTCAGCAATCTTGATGGTAGATTGGTTGTCCTGGTACAACACTATAGGACATTGTTGCGGCAAATTTAAATCATCCAGTAGTTTGTTGAGCCACTGTATTTCAAGTGCAGCACTCGCAGCTGCGACGTACTCAGCCTCTGCTGAAGACATGGACACACAGGACTGTTTCTTCGAAGTCCAAAATATTGGATTTTTTCCTATCTTAAATAAATTTCCAGATATAGACTTTCTATCACTTGGATCATTGGCCCAATCCGAATCCGAATATGCTCTAAGAACAGGTTCACCAGAGTTACAAAGTTTTAATTTAATATCTTGGGTATTTTTCAAATATCTAATAACCCTTTTAACTGCCTCCCAGTCTTTCGCTCTAGGATTTTCGTTTCTACGGCTTAAGATGCCAACGGCAACACTTATATCAGGTCGCGATACTGTAGAAATATAAAGTAACGCGCCTATAGCCTGTCTGTACATTGTGTTGTTTGGTAAGAGATTGTCATTATCAGTTAATTTTATATACCCTGGTTCCATCGGTGTGTCAGAGGGCCGTGCGTTATCTAGCCCAAATTTGGTTACAATGTCTCGTATTTTATTATTTTGATCAAGCGTAATTACCCCTTTACAAGGTCTTTCTATATTTATGCCGAGGTAATATTTGGCTTCCCCAAGGTCGGTTAATGGATATTCTTCCCTAAGTTGATTAATTAGTATGTCAATATTGTGATTTTTACCAGCTACAAGTAGATCATCAACATACACAAGAATGTAAGTTTCTGTGTTATCTTTGTTACGGATATATAAACACTTGTCATGTTGACTTTGTTTAAATCCTAATTTACACAATGTTTCATTAATTTTCAAATTCCACGCTCTAGCGGCTTGTTTCAAGCCATATATCGCTTTCTTTAACTTACATATTTTATTTTCTTCGCCCTGGACAACATAACCCTCGGGTTGATGCATGTATACATCTTCTTGCAAATTTCCATGTAGGAAAGCAGTTTTGATATCTACATGCCTTAGATTCAAATTTTTATATAGTGACATGGTCAAGAAACTTCTTAGAGTGGTATGCGATGCAACTGGTGCAAAAGTTTCGTCATAGTCCACCCCGTATTTTTGAGAAAAACCCTTGGCAACAAGCCTGGCTTTATATTTCTCGACTTGTCCTTGGCTATTGTATTTGGCCTTGAACGCCCACTTACACCCTACTACTTTGGTCCCTGGTTGAGCGTCAACAAGTTCCCAAGTATTGTTTTGTCTGAGTGAATTCATTTCGTCGAGTGTGGCATTCAGCCAATTTTCTTTTTCAGCTGGGTTTTGAATTTTTAGTATATCATCAAAACACTTAGGCTCATCAATTCTTTTGTCATTTACTGCAAATGCAAATCTGTCGGGCGGAACACCTTTATTTAATCGTTGTGATCGTCGCGGCAGAGTTTGCGTGTCATCCGGACTATCGTTATCGCCCGCTATATCTATATTTATATCAGTATCTAATATTGGTAATTTGGACACCGGAATTTCATCATTTGAATTTTCATTCTCGATTTGTGATGTTTCATTATTGTGGGATTCTCTATTTTCATCCTCCAAGAATTTTACAGTTCTGCTAATTATTACATTTTTATTATTTGTGCAAATTCTGTAGCCTTTGCTACGATTATCATATCCCACAAAGATTCCTTCTTGAGCGGTGCTATCCAGTTTTCCCCTATGTATTTTATGTACATATGCGTATGCGCGACATCCGAATGTTTTTATATTTGATAAATCGGGTTTACGGCCGGTCCATTTTTCGTAAGGAGTTGAGTCGCATGAGGAGGTCGGGAGCCTATTTTGTATGTAATTTGCAGTATTTACGGCTTCCCCCCAAAAGGAATTCGGTAAATTACTGTCTTTAAGCAGACAGCGAGCCATTTCGGTCAGCGTACGATTTTTACGTTCTGCCACGCCGTTCTGAGCACTAGAGTAAGGAACGGTAAACTGATGCTCAATTCCTTCTTTATTCAAAAATTCATTTACTTCCATACTAGTGTATTCACCCCCGTTATCGGAGCGAATTGCTTGCACTTTCCGGCCAAATTTGTTTGCGGTCATAGCCACATATTCCTTTAACTTAGAAAATACCTCAAACTTATTTCTTAGCAAATATATAATAGTATAACGACTGTAGTCGTCTATAAATGTAAGAAAGTAATATTTTCCACCTACAGTGGGGGTTTTCATAGGGCCACATAAGTCTGTGTGGACCAGTTCGAGTGGTACGGAGGCTCTAAATTGTGCAGCTTTGGGGTAAGGTGAATCAGTTAATTTTGACATTATGCATGTTTTACATTCAGTATTATGTTTGCAATCATTTAATTTTATACCCACAGCCATGTCCTTGTTAACTAAATCTTTAATGTGGTTAGTATTTCTGTGGCCAAGTTTCACATGCCACTTGTTTATGCAATTTTCGTTATCACAAGTTTGTATTACAATGTTCGCTGTGTGTTTGTTTTCAGAATAATTTAATTGACATTCATATAAGTTATTTTTCACATATCCCTCAATGCATGTATTTCCCTGATTTACCATTTTACAGGTTTTGTCATCAAATACAGCGATACAGCCATTCTCTGTTGCTCTTTTTATAGAAATTAAATTAGTTTCTATTTCAGGGACATAAAGAACATTTTTAAGTGTTATTTTGTTCTGTGTGTTTTCCGAATTTACGGTATACAAATCCACAGTACCGGAACCCAAAGATTTTAGCTGCGTGCCGTTCGCGATAGTGACGTTAGAAACGTTATTTTTAAGATCGCGAAATTTTAGTTTATCATTGCAGATATGTGAAGACGACCCTGAATCAACCACCCAATTTACAGTTTTATCTCCAACATAAAAAGAATACAATTTATCAGCTTTTGGTTTATTGCTCCCCTCTGCAATTTGAGCGCTATCTGGCTTCTCATTGTTCTGAGAGCATATGTTGGATCTGAAGTTGGGTTTTTTGTTGAAATTTTTACTGTGACTTTTAACAGCAGAATTATTTTTATTTTTTAACTTATAACATTCTTCTATATTGTGGTTACTTTTCTTACAGTATTTGCAGAATTTCTCCGATTTGTTATGGTATTGGACTTTTAACGCTGTATTTTGAATAGTTTTGTTTTCAAGCCTTTTTGCATATTCATCAGCTAATTTGTTTCGTATATACTCAGGTGTCAATTGCGCTTCGTCTTTCGATTCGAGACTTGTTATGAGAACGTCATACGAAGGAGGGAGTGAGCATAGCATTAATGCAGCTAGGTGCGATTCATCTATGACTTCACCTATAGCGGTGAGTCTGTCGCGTGTTTTATATATGTCAGCTATATGTTGGTTTACATCACCACCTTCCATTAATTTTATGGAATAGAGTTTCCTAAGTAAGAAAAGCTTACTGGTAAGGGATGATCTTTCGTGGACTTGGCGCAGAGCATTCCAGCACTCTCGTGCTGTATCTAGATTCATAACGTACACTATCTGTTCATTATCAATAAGTAGATTTATAATGGCTCTGGCCTTTCTATTTTTTGAACGCCACTGATCAGTTATTGGGTTGGGAGGATCGTCAGTAATGAGTGTAAAAAGATCCTCTTTTTGCAAGTACATCTCGATACGAAACTTCCACACATTATAATTTGTGGAGTTCAGCGGTTCAATTTGTATATCTTTTGTTGCTGACATACTTAAACAAAATTTTTGTAATAGTTTTGTTAATATTTGTTCATTACGTAAATATTCATTTAATATTTTAAATCAACACAGTTAGGATAAATAGTACTTGAAGAAGAAAATAAAATTAAATAGTTTTCATAAAAATAAGCACTTTTCAATACTTTCGATTTAGTGTCACTTCAGTTTTGAAGAAACAAAAACAAATATTTTCGCTTACATTTTCATTTTTCATTTTATTATTTTAAATGTAGCAATTTCTTCCAATGTGCAATGAAAAAAAAAACTTTTGAACTTTGTCAAGAATAAATCTATATTTTCAATTCAAAATATCAGAATCATAATCTGTAGGAAGGATAGTATATAAATAAGTGCATGAGTTCGGAGATTCCTCAAATTAGTTATTTAAATATATTTATAACAAATATTTCTTACTAATAATTCTTTACTAAAACAACAGTCATATAATTAAATAAAGTTTAGCTTACCTGGGTTGTCACAGGTAATCGAATATTCCATTGGTGAAGAGTAAGTAAATTTCCTTAATATGACTTCTGTATTAAAGACCAGCAACTACTTTTCCTATAATGAATCTTGATTAGACTGAGAAATTCTTACATAATATGTAGATCAATTGTTATTTAGGATAATTCACTCGTTGCTGCGTAATGAAAGAAAGCCTAGATGTTTTTTTACTTTAATTTATTCATCTTAGACAAAAAGAAAAAATTATGATTAAATAGAATAAGAAAATGGAACGTCAGTTCCGAATAACGAAAATTACATGATTAAAAAAAAGAATTACAATGTACTTGTAGAGAGACGCGACACATCGTCACGTGATACGGCAGGTGCACCGAACAATCTTTTGGCGGGAAGTAAAAAACAAAAAAAGAAAGTTCGGAACAAGAAAAACGAAAGTTAATAAAAGAATGTCTGAGATTAAATATCACAACATTACAGACTATTTGACACTATTACATTTTGACACTATTACAAACATTTAGACACATTTACACTCTAATTTTTCTAACACAGGATAAATTATAAAATAAAAAAAATTTTCAACGTCATTGAGAAAGTTTTGTAAACACAACCAGAATGCACTTTCATCAAAATTCTGCAATAAATTCGATTTTTTTTTTTTTAATGGTAATTACATTATTGTTAATGAAATACCCTTTATTGCATTTGTTTTAAATACTGTTTAGATCAGTGAAATAATAATAATAACAATAATTATATTCTATGTATATAAAGCTAAACGTTTATCGATGTTACTGTCCGGATTTTTAGTTTGCTATACAAAACTACACCGTTCAACTGATAGCTGCGAAAATTGGTGCACATATTATTCAGAACAAAATCTAGCTAACGTCGTATTTTCAGTTCAATCGGATAATTGGTTCAAAAAGATATTCTATAGAAACTTTGTTTTAACATTAACGTTATTAAAAGGAAAAAACAAAAAATAAATTTATGCCAAAAATAAATAAATAAATAAGTACATAAATAAATGAAATACACATTCATTTTTTTAGACGTAAAAGAAAAGGTGTTTATTTAAAACATGTGGGGGAAAAAAAGTTTATTATTATTATTATTATTATTATTATTATTATTTATGTGTAAGTAAATGTACTTCAGTTTATGTCGAAAAAATATGAGCGTGCTAACATTTATTTTCATTTAAACGAATTATTTATTTGTGGTTTTCGTCGTTTACGATCCCACAATGAATTCGAAGTTGTATATTCAGTATTCTAATTAGGTACTATATGTAGTGATTCCACAGACTGCTTTCATTTTATTCCATTGAATTTTTCTCTCCATTTTAACTTTTAAAATGTTTTGATACTAAAACTCGTCATATAAATAACTCAATTCTGTTTCTGTATTACTATGTTTTGTATCTAAACAAATATGAACTAGTTGGCATAGGTGGACTCTGCTCAGTTCCCCATCATATGCATGTTCTCATAAATTTCTTGCACAGGACATATTATATTCATGTTAAGAGAAATGAATTTGACCAAACGCTTGACACAGTGACAGAATGAAATCCTCGCCTAATAGGCTAACCACCATTCAGTTCGATATATTTATCTTATTCTAATCTGCTAATTTATTTTCTTGGGATCAAGTTCGCAGTTTATTTTCATGCTACTATTTCCAATGCAACAATCCCAAAAACGTATATTTATATGAAATATCGCCCCATTTTGCTATGTTGATAAAATCTTAAATTTCGAATAACTTACAAAATTTTCCTATTAGAATATTTGTAGTCAATCATGTTAATACAAGTATCATAAATGTTATTTGGAAATTGTCTGATATATTTATGATCCTCAAAATGGACGTTTATGCTCGATTTGGCCATATTCTGCCATTTTAAGTAAATCGTAAATTCCAAATAACTTACGAATTTTTTTAATTGGAAAATTCATACTGAATGGTATTCATGTCAGTATCCTAAATAATATTTCGAAAGTGGTCTGACATCTTTATGATGAAAATATCTCTCAAGATTGACGTTTGTGTAAAATTTTGCCCTATTCTGTTATAAGAAATTCGTAAAATTCTAATAACTTACGAAATTTTTATATTGGAAAATTCATAGTCAATAATATTTTTGCCAGCGTCCTAAATAATATTTCTAAAGTAGTCTGACATCTTTACGATGAAAATATCCCTCAAAATTGACGTTTATGTGAAATTTTGTCCTATTCTGCCATGTTAAGAAATTCGTAAATATCCAATAACTTGCGAAATTTTTAAAGTAGCATGTTTATAGTAACTGATGTTCATTCCGGCATCAAAACTGATATTTTAAAACTGGTCTGACATTTTTACAGCAAAAATGTTTCATTTAATGCAAGTTTAAGTGAAATTTTGCCCTATTCTCCCATGTTAAGAAAATCGTAAATTTCAAATAACTTACGAAGTTTTTTAATTCGAATGTTGCAAATAAATACGGTTCTTGCCATGTCGAAAGTAATATTTTAAAACTGGTCTGACTTCTCTACGATCATTTGTTCGTGAGATATCGTGTAAACAGACTAACAAACTAACGGACTAACACACTAACAATCTACACTAACACTAACTAAACTATCACATACAAATCTTGTCATTTTCGGATTCCTCACACCTGAAAACGTATAAAAAAAGTCAAAAAACCTAGGTCGAAATTTTTCACGATTACCTAAGTTCCCCATACCTATAGTACGATGGGGAACTAAAAATGTATTGCCTCCAAAAATGGATCTTTTTTACGTAAAGGCTTATTGATTATACATAAGTTCTACAGATCCGTTAACATGTTTTATGGATCTCGTGGGTTTGGTTTGCAATCCATTTATTCAAAACGTTCCTTTGCAATATCACAAATCTGAAGAATTTTAATTTTGATTTTATTTAATTTTAATCCCATATCATACTTTCTTAACATATTTTCATCTTTAATTCAAAAATTTTATAAGCACCTCTGCAACCCAAGTGGCCCTATGTAAACCTGCTGCTGGTAATATAAATACAAATATTCAAAATGTCATCAAATGGTGCAAAAATAGTGTTCTTAAAAGTAGTCAGATATCTAGGAAGAGAAATTAAAAAGATTATTTTTTTTTTCTATGAGCAAAATTCAAATATAAATTAATATGTAAATATAGGCTATATGTAAATATGTAATATGTAATTATTTAATACGCAATAGCTAATTTGCAAATATACATTATATATATATATATATATATATATATATATATATACATACATAATTTTAAAGGTTCGAATAGTGTTAAGAAAATTATTAAAAACATTTTGTTTTCTTAAACATTTTTCGTGTTTTATTTCACAAACAACGAGTTAGGGCTAACGTCTCCGCTTTAGAAAAAAGATTAGCTGTTCGTTTAAATTTTTAAATCAGTATATATTTTAGACAGTTTAAATAGAAGGTTTTTGTGCTTAATCCAGTAGAAAATTTATAATGTAGATCTAAGTATCTCATCCCGGTGTATCACTATAATGTAATTTTTCATATTTTTATGATATTATATATTTTTTTTTTTTTTTTTATCAAATAATAATGATAATAATAATAATTAAAAAAAAAAAAAAAGAAAGAAAGAAAATAAAAACTAATATGTTTTTATGACTGAAATTTAAACATTAAAAAATTGAACATTTTTAATCTATCACAAATTAAATGTGTCAAAAATTAAAAGAAAAAGAAAGCAATAACTAATAATTAGATATATCCTTGTGTGTGCTTTATTATTAAATTCAATACAACTCTAAGAAATCCCAACAAAGACAGACCATTTGCGTAAATTTTGATTTTCAGATTCAGGGGACCTTTAAACGAGTAATTTTAGTGAAATCTCAGCTTGGAAAATGCTTTCTCTTTCTTTTATAGGTAAGAGAAAGTGAATATAGTAAAGATTAGTAGCTATAAATGGTTATATGTGATTAATGTACATGAATGTATTTTAGATATATTATTATTAATGTGTTAATATTAAATATTGGAATGATATTAATATAAGTATATATTACGTTCTATTATAAGTACATAATATGTTATATTCATATTTAATTTTTGACTTATTAATAGTGTACTTATAAATATTTCCAAGGATTTTATTTTTCATTTTCTTAGATAATTATGTAAATGAACTTGTTAATTATTCAAGTTTATTTTAATATTTAAATAAAAGCAAGGCACAGATTCCATCTTAATATAGAGAGATTAAATAGTTAGTGGTTTCAGAAATGAAAAAGATGGCTCTATTTATTTATATACTTTCACTGAAAAAAAAAAAATCTATTTGATGAATATTTACATTTCAAAGAATGTGCTATGCAATAAAACTTAAATGTAATTTTTATTAATTGTACACATTTTAAAAGAAATTGTTTATAGGTTTCGTATTTAAAACATAAGTTTTATGTGCATTATGTGCATTAGCTTTCCACAGTTTTAGTGAACAGTGTACACAGTTAATTTTAAATAATATTTAAACATTCTGTAACATGTCTTGTAAAAGATTGTTTTCAACCAGCACCTGAAATTCCTGGGATCTTTAGAGATACGCAAAAATTTTCCCTGACAAAAGAAAAGAAAAGAAAAAAAAAAAAAAAAACGCTATTATTTTTATCAAAATAGAAGCAAGAGGTACGTTTATATTGCCACATAAATTGCTTTCTCTGGTCACTTGCTTTTATGGTGACTTCCGCAAGTCACTTTGGAAAACCATGTCACCTAGGGTATTAAGAATATTAGGCTGAACGCTGTAAGGAAAGAAAATAAAAAAATACTTTAAAAGTTTTTTTTTTTTTTTTTTTTTTTTTTTTTTGTAAGCACATATACACTCAAATATATATATATACATTTTTTCCATTCTTAACATTTTCCCTACATTTTGTCTTAAATGTATACTATGTGATACCCGTCAAAACTTGACAATTTTACAGGAATTAAATGTACAATTGAGGATGAAAAGCATTGCGTTGAAACTTAAAGTACATTGTTTTCACAAAAAAAAAAAAAAAAAAAAAAAACTTTACAAAAATATAAACAACTAGCAGGCTTTGCCCGCTTCGCTGGACATTAAATTTAAATGAGTTGTCATTAATCTTTATTAATAAAATAAGTTCTCGCTGTGATTGGTAGAGATTTTCTCGCTCGCAACGTGAAGAGTCTGGGTCCCCACTATCTTCGGCACAACTTACCCACTTCTTACTTCCCCTTCCTCAGAAGGTGAGTTCGAAGTTTTGTAAAATCCCACTAATGTACATAATGCGTACACTTAATCAATATCCACACACAAAAATTCGCCATTCTAAGATAATTCAAAGCGAATTCAAACAGAAAAACGTGTTTTTTCACATGCTTATTGCCCTCCGACTCCGAGAAGGTGGTGGTGGGGGGGGATTTCGAATTTCGTAAAATCCCGTTACAATAAGTGCCGGTTGCATACAAACAATTTTTTCACAAAATTTCGTGACCACAGAAGTCTTTAATAGAAAATATTAAAAAAAAAAAAAAGTAAGTAAAGAAAATATATAGACACGACATTATTTCATTATTTAAAACATGAAAATCTGACATTGACAGATTTTAATTTAGTGCCAGAGGCCTACTGCTAAACTTGTTAATATCGACAAATTCTTCTTTAGTTAATTCGTGACGATCTAAATTCCATGATAAAGTTTTCATTAAATGAAACCAATGTGTTTCAGCTGCAGATACTGTAACAAATAAGGTTGGAAGTCCAAACTGTCTTATAGCCGCAAAACAACGTTTTTTCTCTTTTTCCCAATGAGGGGGAGGTGTGCCTTGGGGGGGACTCATGTCAAAGGTGTGCCTTGGGGGGGACTCATGTCAAAGGTGTGCCTTGGGGGGGGGACTCATGTCAAAGTTGTATCTTGGGGGGGGGGACTCATGTCAAAGTTGGGCCTTGGGGGGACTCATGTCAAAGTTGGTCCTGGGGGGGACTCATGTCAAAGTTGGGCCTTGGGGGGACTCATGTCAAAGTTGTACCTTGGGGGGGGTACTCATGTCAAAGTTGTGCCTTGGGGGGACTTCATTCAATAAATCCCCTTTCAATAAACCGACTTAAATAGGCCCTTAGCACTATTAAGAGTGACGTATAAAAATTCGACAACGCTGTACCGACTGAAATAGGGGTACCTTGGGGGGGACTCATGTCAAAGTTGGGCCTGGGGGGGGACTCATGTCAAAGTTGTGCCTTGGGGGGACTTCATTCAATAAATCCCCATTCAATAAACCGACTGAAATAGGCCCTTAGCACTATTAAGAGTGACCTATAAAAATTCGACAACGCTGTACCGACTGAAATGCGGGTACCTTGGGGGGGACTCATGTCAAAGTTGGGCCTGGGGGGGGGACTCATGTCAAAGTTGTGCCTTGGGGGGACTTCATTCAATAAATCCTCATTCAATAAACCGTCTGAAATAGGCCCTTAGCGCTAATTAAGAGTGACCTATAAAAATTCAACAACGCTGTACCGACTGAAATAGGGGTACCTTGGGGGGGGGACTCATGTCAAAGTTGGGCCTTGGGGGGACTTCATTCAATAAATCTCAGTTCAATAAACCGACTGAAATAGGTCCTTAGCACTATTAAGAGTGACCTATAAAAATTCGACAACGCTGTACCGACTGAAATAGGGGTACCTTGGGGGGGCCTCATGTCAAAGTTGGGCCTGGGGGGGGACACATGTCAAAGTTGGGCCTTGGGGGGACTTCATTCAATAAATCCCCATTCAATAAACCGACTGATATAGGCCCTTAGCACTAATTAAGAGTGACCTATAAAAATTCGACAACGCTGTACCGACTGAAATAGGGGTACCTTGGGGGGGACTCATGTCAAAGTTATGCCTTGGGGGGACTTCATTCAGTAAATCCCCATTCAATAAACCGACTGAAATAGGCCCTTAGCACTAATTAAGAGTGACCTATAAAAATTCGACAACGCTGTACAGACTGAAATAGGGGTACCTTGGGGGGGACTCATGTCAAAGTTGTGCCTGGGAGGGGACTTATGTCAAAGTTGTGCCTTGGGGGGACTTCATTCAATAAATCCTCATTTAATAAACCGACTGAAATAGGCCTCTAGCACTAATTAAGAGTGACCTATAAAAATTCGACAATTGTACCGACTGAAATAGGCCTCTAGCACTGATAAATACAAAAAGCACAGCTTTAGTATGGGAACCCTTTGGTGACTTTAAATATTTTAAGCCATTTTTGCGATGAACTGAATTGGCTATCTCAATTGTGCAATTAAAGATCTTGGCGAGAAGCGTCAGAACTACTTCGGAGCCAAATTTCAAATTTTGCCAAAGGGATCCAATACTAAAGTTGTTCCATACCGAATCTGGGTTGAAAACGGAAAAAGGGTAAAATAAATTAGAAATATCAGACCTATAGTTATAAATCTGATACCAAATAAAAGGGGCGATTTTTCTGAATCCAGGGGTGCAAACAGGATTTTGATGCGACAGTTAGATTTTTAAAAAATAACTAAAGTATGAAATTTAAGTGGCAACGGAAAAACGGAAAAAGGGGAAAATAAATTAGAAATATCAGACCTATCGTTACAAATTCAGTACCAAATGAAAGGGGTGACCAATTCTGTGGTGTAAACAGTTTTTCGTTACGACAATCAGATTTTTTAAAATTAACTAAAGTATGAAACTCAGATGGCAACACATCATTTCAATCTTTTCATAATTTGTAGTGAGAATCACGCGAATAAAAAAGTTTTTAACTTAAAAATTTATTTTTATATTTTATTTTTTCATTCAAAGGATTTTAGTGAAAAAATATTTATGGCGCATGCGCAGGCGTTTTTTTACACACAATTTAAACACTAATCATAATTTTGAAAATTTCTATAGATATAATTTCAAGTTGGGTGAAGACCTAAGTTTCTGCCAAGCGCCGTTGAATTCCGTCCAGCCGTTCTCGAGTGATGCCCGGACAAACGTGTTTTGTCTTTTACCCCCTAGTGGGGGGGGAACGGGGGGAAATTTCTGAAAAGTTGATAGATATAATTTTAAGTTGGGTGAAGACCTAAATTCCTGCCAAGCGTCGTTGAATTCCATCCAGCCGTTCTCGAGTGATGCCCGGACAAAAAAAGCGACATTCGGACACGATGACACACACACAGATACACACACACACACACACACACACACACAGGCAAAATTTTCTGAAGTCATTTTCGGCTTTCATGGGGTGTGAAACGTGAAGATATCGCAAAATTTTTCGATTCTGACAAATTTACAGACAAAACTCTGATTTTATTAATATAGATGTGGATAAATAATTAAAATGCAATAATTAAACATTATAAAACATTTTATACAATGTAAAACATTTTACACAATAAATGAAAGCATGGCTGAGATTTTTAAAATATTAAAATGCATATAGGTTAAAACGCAGAACATAAATAAATGTTTTAGGCCTTTTTTGGCTCGTCATTGGTATTAACATAAATGCTAAATGTCACACAACAGAACAAGGTCAATTCATGATAGAAATGCATTTTATTCAGCAAGCAGTGCACTTGCTTCATTTAAAGAAGAAGGTTGAAGTCTTGTAAACCATCCTTCAAGGAATGTCTTACAAGGAAACATTCAAAAGGTGTCATCTTCAAAAAGTATTGAAAAAAATATATGTGATTCTACTCTTCATAAAACACCAGAAAATGAAAAAAATTATCGGATGAAATTAGTTACAGCGACTACAAAAAATTATCAAAATTAAGCATATTTGGCGATTTAGCGCTGTTAGGCGATACGTTTGCTAGTACCGAGATTGCCGTGTACGAACACCGTATTTTGCTTTTCCGCCAAGTACTCAAAATCAATCGCCTAGCAGTGTCAAATCGCCAAATATGCTTAATTTTGATAATTTTTTGTGGTCGTTGTAATTAATTTCAGCCGATATTTTTTTCATTTTCTGGTGTTTTATGAAGAGTAGAATCAAATATATTTTTTTTCAATACTTTTTGAAGATGACACCTTTTGAATGTTTCCTTGTTAGAATGATAATTGGAGTTATCTGAAACAATAATTTTAACTTGATCGGAATCAGGTGACTACTCAGTCTTTGATCTAATATCATGGTCTTTAAAAGCTCTTTTATATTTAAGAATGCAAGTATGGTGTGAACATCTGATTCCACGCATATAAACAGAATTTTCATGATTTACAAGGTATATTATAAACAAAACTGGTACGGAGAAAAAAGGGGGGGAGGAGAATAACTGGTTTAAAATTAGATAAAAAGTTACGGACTTGAAGTTAAGTCAAATAGTCAAATTGTCAAGTATTTATATGAGTAGCTGACAATTCAAGACTTAATATCGTGATTATTTAAATCAAGGTTAAATACTTTACACGTGCTTTTAAGTCAGCGATGGGTTAGTCATTCAGTTTCAAATCGAAAAATGTCTGCTTCATTCTAACAGAAAAAGTTCTTCAATACTACAATAGGATTTAGTGCGAAGAATTAAAATGCGAATAATTTAAGAATTGTCCAGTAAAGGTGGGCTTTCTATAAACAAAAGTAATAAATTTAGAATTAGTATCAGAAAGAATATTCTCGATTAAAATTAAGAAAGATAGTTCATTGACGTTTTCTTGATCAAAGGTAAATCGATCAGAAGTATATCGCAGAATTTAGCATGACCTGAAATACATATACGACAATTGTTAGTCATGATACAAATAACTTTCATTTAAGTCAAAAATAATTTATTACAGAACTAATTTTTAACGGTCTGTCTAACGTAATAGCTTTTCTTTTTACATACATATATGTAAGAGTGCTCATTAAAAACAAATGTATCTTTATATAAAATAATTATAAGATTAAAAAAAAAATTATAAACTATGTTTTTAAATTTTCTGTTGAATCATAGCTATAGAACTAACTACATTAGCACTTTATCAATGCGTATTGCTACAAAATTGTAAATAATTGTATTTATTTTTGTATAAATTCTTTCAAAGAGGCTTAATAAGTTGATAAAATGTCAATTTTCTGCATTTCCAGCTCTTTTTCGCGTTAAAATACCTTAATTTCCCCTTTAAAACGCATTAAAGAGCTCCAATAGGCAGGTAATTGATTTGGCGCCTTATTTGGCGACTTTTTGCCCTTGGCGAATTTTTGGCGAGAAAATCCTTATTATCGATATTCCAAAGATGGACGTCCTAATGTGATTGGTTAAAGGGTTACGGGAAATTTGAATAAAAAAAAGTTGGTTTTAAAAATAAAATATTAATCCTTTCAGAACAACATATATTTGCATCATGAACTACATTAGCACTTTATCAATGTGTAGAAAATTTTTAAAATGATAATGACGTCAACTTTTTACAATTTTTTAACGCTCACGTTTAATTAAATGTATTTATTTTTATGTCAAAAGAAAATGAACTCGTTTTTTTTTTTTTTTTTTTTTTTTTTGGCAACAATTAAATTATAGCTAATATTTTAATGATTATTTTTATTGCTATTAGGAGCTTGTTATTTTCATATTTTAATTAATTGAAAGAAAACTATTCAAAAATTCGAAAATCTGACTTCGAAGTACTGTGTTGTCACTGGGTTCTGAGCTACTGTGAAAGTTTCATATGTCTAGCTAGTATGGAAAGTAGTTAAAAATAATTTGTAAGAACATTACAATTACCAGACAACATTAATTACAACAATTACAACATTACAGTTACCAGACAAACAAACAAACACACAAACAAACAAAATTGAAGTTAATAAAAACATAGTAAAATAGTAGGAAGAATGAAATTTTACTTTTTAAACTATGCAATAAAAAAGCAATAAAAAACATTTTGACATGTGGACATACATTTCTTGTTAACCAAGACATCATTTTCTACAGATATGATACGGAACTGAAAGAAAATGTGACACCAGTATCTTTATTGTTAGTCAATGAATGTAGTAAACAAACATCCTACTTGTCTTATGTTAACCTCTGTACCTGCGATCATTTCGTATTTAATGCCAAATACCAAATATTCCTTACGCATGCTACAAATATATTTTTTAATTGTTAATTACAACTAATTAACAATAAATGTAGCCACAAAGACTATGTTTGGAGCATCCATAGAGATATACGTAAATAAACACACATCCAAAAACATAAATTGCTTGTTAACCAAAACGTAATTTTCTAGAGATACGATAAAAAACAAACAAAATGTGACACCAGTCTTTTAACACTTCCCAACAAGGTTAAAAATTTTAATGACTTCGGTTTGTCTGTCTGTCCGTCTGTCTATTCGCGCTCTAACTCACGTAAATATGCATGGAATTTCTTGAAACTGATATATGATATTGAACTTCACTATCGATTGTTTGCTATTAAAAATGGAGTGTTTATCTCTACTGGTTTGTGTACAGGGACACCTAAAACTATTCCAAAGCATTGTGTTTGTGTTCTATGAGAGGTATTTTTATGAACTGTATTTTGATTTCTTTATTTTACACAAATTTCAATAAATTTGAAATATGTTATTCTTATGCACAAAAGAATGCTTTCTACAGAATATAGTATGATTAGCATTAGATTTACAGGGCCACACAAAAATATTTAGTTACATTGAGGTCTTTTATTTGAAATTTTCTAGAATTGTATTTTCGTTTGCATTAAGCGATTTAACACTTTTTAACAAATTTTAAGTGTGACTATGATTTCCGTTTGTGCACCTATGTATCCGACTGTCCATGTCTATCTGACCTTCCGCCCGCTTATATATGGTATTCAAATTCACTATGGAATGTTCCCTATTTAAAATTGTAGTAATACGTCCCGTGCAACTGGTTTGTGTAAATGATACCTAAAAAAGTGCCAATGCATTACATTTTAGGACATTTTTTTTAAATTATATTTAAAGACCTTTCTACGGTAAAAATCATAAAGAAACTTAAATTTATTGTTAATATGCTAAAATAATGTTTTGTATGGAATATGATTTTGTAGGGCTACATTAAAATGTTCAAATACGTTAAGGGCCCTCTTAACTCACCGCCGCCGGAAGCCGAAGCTAATTTTATTCTATGGGAAATTTTTCTTTACAAATAACTTATTAACTAATGCATATTTTTAAATTCTGTTTTCACATTCTAAAAATCCCCAGCTGTTCAATTGACGGACCTTTTTAAAAAAATTATTTTTTAATTTTTTGCATTTTATTTTGAAGCTGCAAAATAGAAATTTTCAATATGTGAAATTTTTTCATTTTGCAATTTCAAAATAAAATATTAAAAATTAAAAAAATACATTTTTAAAAAAGGTCCGTCAATTGAACAGTTGTGAATTTTCTGAATGGGAAAACAGAATTTAAAAATATGTATTAGTTAATAAGTTATTTGTAAAGAAAATTTCCACATAGAATAACATTGGCTCGGGATTTCGGCGACGGTAAATGAAGAGGGCCGTTAAAGGCTGCAATTAGAATCTCAGGGAATTAGAATGCTTAGATAGCTGCAATTAGAATCTTTTCTTTTGTGTTAAGCATTTTTAACACTTTCTAACAATGTTTAAGAATGATTAGGAAATCAATTAGTCCATCTGTATGCCTTTCGGAAATTATATTCTGTCAGTTGTGTGATAACGTAGGCAAAGAACGTTGAAAATTATACGATGCAACAATTATGTGCATTTGGAAAGTGTGAATAATCAATGTGTACCGCATGTTCTTTTTTCTTTTTTTTTTTTTCTTTTTTTTTTTTTTTTTTTTTTTTTTTTTAAATGAAAGATGTAAACAAACATCCTGCTTGTCTTATTTTAATTACGAACCTCTGTGCATGCTATAATTTCGTATTTAAAGGCAACTTACAAATAATTCTTACGAATGCACAAAATAATTTTTAAAATTATTAATTACAACTAATTGACGGTAAATGGAGTCGGAATAATTAATTTTAGTGTATTCATAAACGAAACTGATTCATTTAAAAACAAAATAAATTTGTATAGTAATTTTTTTCTTACTGAATGCAGAAGGAACCGAATTTGCGTTTTAAATAGTATATAGATTAATTTTTTTATTTAAAAATAAATAAATAAATAAATGAAATAAAATAAAACCTTTTTCAGAAATCAGGCACAGTAGTCGCTGCTATTTTAACACGCTTTTAATAGCTTCACCTGATGTATGTATGTTTGTATGTTTGTAACCGCTCTGGGAGCAAACAAAAAATCTATATTGTAAAAAAAGACTTGTCCTACGTGAATGGCGTGGCGTTGAGGTATAGCTTCACGCTACGAACCTAAAGGTCTAGCGTTCGATCCCAGTCAGGGGAGATTTTTTTAAAAAATGGTTTTTGTTTAATTCTGAATTATTTTAATTAAAGATTTAAATGTATGTAAATATTATGGTGTGTCACTCACCCGATTTTCTCTTACCCTGCATTTTAATACTAAGATAGATATTTTGTGCTTTTTAGTTCACATTTCTATAAAAGCGTGTTCTTTAATATTTTAAAACTATAATATTATTCTTTAAAAGTTACAATACAAAAGAAAAAAATAAGCATTCTACAATCGTCTCTGACATCAGTATGTTTGATAAATTTTAAAACGGAAGTCACTTTGGAGGAAATGATAAATCCTCTTATAAAGCAGTATGCGTTATATGTCCCTCGTCTTACGGAAATTTTAGCCATTGTGTTCCGCATTAACAAAAGCCTGATTGATGATGACAGATCTCTATTTATTCATTAATAAATTTATTAGAAAAATCAAAATCTCGTCTTTTATAATTCTGTATTATAATAAAATATTTTTATGCTGTGCTAACTAGAGATAAAAGAAACTCTTTAAAGTTTCCATTCCAAAATGTATTATTTAAATTGAATGTTGCAAAATATTTTATTTGTGAAGGAACACTTTTCTTCATATAGTTTCGATACTTTAGAAGAGTTTTGTAATTTATCTATTATTATTATTATTATTATTATTATTATTATTGAAATCGAAGCATTCGGTAGTATTGAAAAATCTTTATTTCTATTGTACAAACAAAAAGTTCTTAAAAAATCGTAACAAGTTATAAATTTAAATGCAATATAACTGGCATATCGTAATTAAGAGGTATTTAATTATAATATACTTAAAAATATTAAAATAGTTTTTATAAAAGACTAGCGGACTTCGCTTGCTTTGCTGGTCACTGTGTTTAAATGAATCACTTATAAATATAGAAAATGAACATAGGATCCCCTTGGAGACTTTAATTAATTTTGCTATTTTGGCAATAAATTAAAATTACTATCGTATTTCTTCAAGTCAAGAAAGATCCGAGCTATATAGGCGTCAAGTTTCAAATTTAGCCAATGGGGTCGTATAATTAAGCTGTTCCCTGATGTAAATGCATATTTAGTTTGTTATAAATTAATAATGATTCTGATAAAATTAATGAAGTTTATATGCGTGATTTATATTTTATTAACGGCTGTATTAATCTCAGAACATTACGCTTTTAGGAAACAACATATTTTAATATATTGCAATATTACCAATTACATTTTTTTTTTTTTTTTTTTTTTTTTTTTTTTAAATATACATTTTACGTAAAATTGTTATTATTATTATTATTATTTCAAAAAATTTAACGTCTCAAAACACATTTATAAAGTTATGGTCAAAGATTTCTCAAGAAAAAAGTTCGTAGAAATTAAATTAAGCAGCACATATTGATGAAAAATTCCTTAACCAATTAAATACACAATTCATTGTTTGCTTCCCTTATTTTTATTTTCTTTTAGTTATATATGATAGACAATTGAAAAGTTACACTTAACACTTTTAATTAGTGTTAAGTGGTATTTACTTATTCATTTGTCACGCTTGCAATGCCAAAGTTTACCGTAGGGGCAACTTTCGGTACTAATATTTCCTTTAGAAATCGAAACGGTATATACTGCTAATCATGTACGCACATTTTCATTACATTTGGCCCTTTATATAAGAAGCTATAGGGCTATGAACATCTCGCGTTTTTTTTTTTTTTTTTTTTTTTTTTTTTATGCCCACCCTGTACAATGTGGTGTGTATATAATTTATAGATAATATTCATTACTAAATGACCAAAAATTCCACGAACACTTTTTTTTCTATTGAATGTAATTAATGCAAATGCTTTTCTATGTCCAGGTAAACTGCTTAGTAATGATAATTATTTTCTTATATTCCTAGGTACACAAGCTGCTATTTGGAGTTCAATTTTCAACTCCACGTAATTCTATAGTTCTGCATTTTGAGGTTCCCTGAATACAAATGTCTAATTTTTAGTGATTTACGTATGTGTACGTATGTTAAAATATAACTGAAAATCAAATAGGTGCAGGTAATCTAAATTTGGTAATTTATAGATCAAATAAGAATGGCAATTGGTATGTTTTCGAGATTGGTAATTCCAAGGCGTAATGCGTGTGAAAGTTGTCTAAAAACTTTGGTATAAAACCTTAAATTTAATAACATATTTCTTTTCTTTTTTTCTTTCTTTTTTTTCTTAAAAAAAAAAATAATAATGATATAGGTACTATATTCAAACGAGTTGTAGAGGACACATAGAAATGTGTACGAAGTAAAATTGATTCTATAATTATTTTAACTGATTTTTTAAATATATTCATAGGATTTATTATTTCACCGTTTAATCTGTAATCTGTCTTTATAGTATTCAAATACAGGAAAAATTAATGTCCTGTGTGTGCTACACCAGTTTGTTCATACTGCAGGCCGTTAAACAATTGTCTATATATATAAAACGAAATGTTAGTATGCGTGTCCTTTAATCAAAAAGTGCTGAAACCGTTTCACGCGCGATTTTTTTTCAGAATTATTTGGGTATTCCTGTGGAGGTTTAAAGAATTTCAAATGTTCGATCTGACAAATAGAGTGGAAGTTAGAAGCTTTTTAAAAACTGTTTCATGGCGCCACTTGGATTTGAACAATACATTTTGTTGTTTACTCTAAGCGCAGTTTTACTGTTGCGCAGTCTGTCACAAGTAAACACAATTTACTCCTCACTTGGTTTTGGTGCCGAACAATTTTGACATATTTCTGGCTATATTTGGGTCAGTTCATTCACAAAATGCTTTCAGTCTTGTATCATAATCTCTAGTTTTTCAGTTTATCCACATTACATGCAAAAGAAACCATACTTTTAACAATATAAAAATCGGTAAAATTACTGTGCATGTAATTTTATGCTCATGTTAAAACCAAGCGAACAAAAAGTAGTGAGCATATTTCTCCACTACTTCTTCATAGTTAGGAGCTTCATAGATTCCAAAGAAATTATTCATTCCAATTCTTTGCTCCCACGTATCATTCATTCAGTTTTATTCTATTAAAAAAATAATAATAATAGTTATAATAATGATGATAGCAATGGTCACAATAATAGTAATAGTCATAGTCATAAAAATAATAGTAGCAATAATAATAATAGTAATAATATTCGTTATAATTATATCCCATAAACTAGAGCTGCTAGAACAAGGTTAATGACATTTTCGGAATAATAATAATGATAGCAATAGTCACAATAATAGTAATATTCATGGTCATAAAAATAATAGTAGCAATAATAATAATAGTAATAATATTCATTATAATTATATCTCATAAACGAGAGCTGCTAGAACAAGATTTATGACATTTTCGGAATCCGCATCGCCAAAATACTCAGAATTTGTTCCAAAATTTCATACAGCACGAAAAAAAAAATCCTTTTGTTGACCTATTACCCGTTTCCGGGTAAAATAAAAGCAGATCTAATATCACGGTCACTCGCAAAATAACGCATGTGTTTTGTACGATTTTGTGTTGTGTGTATCTTTGTACTAATCGTTTATAAATGTTTCGTTGCCGAAATATTTTTAAATAATCTATTTATTTATTTCCCCTACCAACTTCAAATAAATATTAAAAATATATTCTCTAACTTATGATTTAAAATTGCCCAAACCATAACATATTAATTTCTTCGTTCAAAAAAAGAAAAAAAAATCTATTTAGTAAATTTGTTAATACAAAACAATGATTGTGAATAAAAATAAATTTGATTTATTCGTGTTATTGTAAAACGTTCTCTCAAGACCATATTGCTGTCAAACAGCATCTGAGAAAGTCATTTTAAGCATGATAAATGGGTAATGGATGAATTTATGGATGAAATAAAAGACGGTCTTCTCTTGTATTCTCTTTGAAACGAACAGCATATTCCAGCCATTTATTTATACTTTGTCAATTTGGAAAAAGCAAGGAAGTCATTTATCATTTATTTCATGTGTAACCTTAAGGTCTTTTACTTTCCCGAAAAATAAAATTTTGCTTGATTTTGGATACAAAACCAAGTTTCTTTCCTTTTTTTTTTTATGAAATCATAGATACAAAAATGTCATAAGTTTTTGTGTATAAAGTTTAATGAACAGAATATTTTTTTAAGATTAGTCTTACATAAAATAAGTTTTTGGCAATAGAAACCTTAATTTTAAATTGTAGTGTATGACTTCTACCAATTATTCACTTCATGTTTTCTCTAGAAGGATTTAAAAAAATAATATTATAGTTTAAAAAAAATAAAGGACACGCTTTTATAGAAATGTGAACTAAAAAGCACAAAATATCTATCATAGTATTAAAATGCAGGGTAAGAGAAAATCGTGTGAGTGACACACCATAATATTTACATACATTTAAATCTTTAATTAAAATAATTTAGAATTAAACAAAAACCATTTTTTTTTAAATCTCCCCTGACTGGGCTCGGACGCTAGACCTTTAGGTTCGTAGTGCGGAGCCTTGCCTCACAGCCAGTGTTCACGCACGGAAAGTCTTTTTTTACAATATAGACTTCTTGTTTGCTCCCAGAGCGGTTACAAACATACAAACATACAAACATACATACAGGTGAAGCTAATAATATTATATAGTTTTAAAAAAATTAAAGAACACGCTTTTATAGAAATATGAACTAAAAAGCACAAAATATCTATCTTAGTATTAAAATGCAGGGTAAGAGAAAATTGTGTGAGTGACACACCATAATATTTACATACATTTAAATCTTTAATTAAAATAATTTAGCAATAAACAAAAATCATTTTAAAAAAATCTCCCCTGACTGGGCTCGAACGCTAGACCTTTAGGTTCGTAACGCGGCTCTTTACCTCGCAGCCACGGCGTTCACGTACGAAAAGTCTTTTTTTTTACAATATAGATTTTTTGTTTGCTCCCAGAGCGGTTACAAACATACAAACATACATACAGACAAACATACATACAGGTGAAGCTAAAAAAGCGTGATTAAAAAAAGGAATAAAAATTGAAAAAAATAAAATTGTATAGCTTTTTAATTCAAAAATTAAAAGAATACTGTCGTTCTTTTAAAGAACATTTTATTAACGCGAAGAATATATTTTATGAGCGTGTATACGAAGGAACAGAAATGTATGCATAAAAACTTTTCAATGGACATTTTGCAGTAACATGAAGTTTGCTTGATTAAGAAGGAAGTTGGAGGATTACATATAATAACATAATTTTAGCTTAACATAACTTCAGAAGCCATATTTATTTCTCGCATAGTACTTTTGGCCCCACCAGTGGCTCTGAATTTCTGCTGTTGAAGTTGGTAGACGGGATATGCTGGTTTTGATAGTTCACAATGGTCAACCTAGCTTTTCGGGGTTTTCATAGTTTTCTTCGAAACATTTGTAATTAGGGGCTAGGAACTCTAATAAAGAAGTACATGGAAGGCATAACACACAGGCCTAGGAACCTGTAATCTATTCGTAAAAAATCTGGAGTGACTCCACTCGACTTTCCGAGCATTGAGTAACTAACAGTTTTGTAGATAAAATAAAGAAAGAGGAGTTGCTAAACAAACAAAAGAGAGAAAACCATAACAGAGTGTTTGAGTATTTTTCTCCATATATAACACGAGGTTTTATTTAACGCTACTGAACTTTGAGCCCTTAGATCATAATGATAAAGAATTTTTCGTTGTGTCCCTGTAAAAATCTATAAATTCTGACAAACTTAAACAAATTTTCACATTTTACCCACAATTTTGTCAAAGTCCCACTTTTTTTTTTTTTTTTAATTATTGTTACTGAGTGAATTTGTATAGGAAAATATAGAAGAAAGTCTCGTGGTGGCCACAATTCACCAAAATGCTTATAGTTAGTGCAACAGTGATTTATAATATTCATACAAATTGTCAGCTCAATTGAATAAGGCGTTTAGATGCTATTGCACTTTTAAAAATTTGGTCTCATAGGCCATAATGATAAAGAATTTTTCTTTGTGTCCCTGTAAAAAAATTGTAAGTGCTAGATTCACCAAAATCTATACAGTTGGTTCAAATGTGACCTATAACATGTGTACAAATTCTTTGCTCAGATTAATAAGGCGTTTAGACGCTATCACACTTTTAAAAATTTGGCAAAGAATTTTTCTTTGTGTCCCTGTAAAAAAACTATAAGTGCGAGATTCTCCAAAATCTATACAGATTGAGTATCTGTGACCTATAATATGTGTATAAAGTTTTTGCTCAATTGAATAAGGCGTTTAGATGCTATCGCACTTTTAAGATTTTGGTCCCTTGGCCATAATGATAAAGAATTTTTCTTTGTGTCCCTGTAAAAAAACTATAAGTGCTAGATTCACCAAAATCTATAGGGTTCGTACTATGGTGACTTACAATATACGTACCAACTTTCAGCTTATTCGAACAAAGCGTTTAGACGCTAGCGTGTTCACTCACAGACATACACACATACATACACACATACATACACACACACATACATACATCATCGTAAAAATAGTGAAAACGGACTCGTTGGACCTCGAAACGTATAGAAACATCAAAATCTCGAATTCGGATTTTTGACATGATTACAATACTTTCCTCACTATAGTGTTCGGAAAGTAAAAATCATGACTTTTTATTTGTAGTTAGTTAAAAGTTTAAAAATATTTTTGTATTACGTAAAACAATAGCAGAAAGCAAATTGTAGACATGGCATAATTTTCTAAGTGATCTCATTTTATAACATTTTTTAATTATCTTAGCATTGTAAACAAATTTGTAATCTTATTTTTAAAATATATATATGTTTTTTCATAAATTATTTATATCAGTTTCATGAATAATATTTTTAAAATACCAGAACTCATGCTAAACATATTATGCAATTTCTTTTAAAAAATTAAAAATACATTATATTTATTTATAGAGCTGATCAGAAATCTTATAGTCTAATTTGAACGTAAAAATGAGGTTTAATACAGCAGCTAAATGTTTAAAAATTCAATAGTAATTATCCTTATTTTAACATTTAATGAAATTGAATACTTTTCAGCAAATATTCTACAAAATCGCATTCATTGAAATTGTAGAAATTACTTACCTCTAACTAAACTACATTTCGTTTTATTATTTATTTTATTTTCAGTTAAAAATATCCTTTCACTGTTTATCTTGTATAAACAATATTTGAATATTTAAGGAAAGATCGTTTATTGTTTTCTTTTCAACATCTGAGGATTTTTACAATCATTACTCAGATCTACCAACGTATTTTTCACACAAAGTCTGAGTAACGCTATGTTTAAATGCCATACACTTTCAAAAACAATATATATAATTCTAGATGTTCAATTCCAATGACTTATTCAGAAACTTTTTCTGTTTACTCTATTTTACAATTAAAATTTTACTCATATTTTAATTTGTATTTCGAAAAATTTGTAACACATTTGTTTCATTATTCAGTATTTATTCTTTATTCTTTATTCTTCATTCTCATACACACACACACACACACATATACACCAGGAAAATTCGTGTAAAATCGTAGATGTCTCTAAAACGGGAGCTCGTATCAAAACCAAAGTTGGAGGTATACTACTAGACATCGTAATAGTCCCAAATATTTGTAATATTCTATGACTTTTTTTTTTTTTTTTTTTTTTTTTTGAGCTATGGGAGATGCAAAATCCTTTTCGCAAATCATGACTACAATACTTTCCTTACATATAATGTTCGGTAAGTGAAAAATTACACTATACAAAATTTAGCGTGATCAGATGGAATACCGAAAAAAAAAAAAAAATCCAATAACATCTTATTTTAAATACAAGGATCTTGAATTAAAAAAAAGAAAAAAAAATGTTTTAGATTATTGATCAAGTTAATAATGTTAAAAGTCAAGATTTTTCATTCAGCCAAAATAAAATTGTATTATATTTAATATAATAAATTTATGATTTTTTTTCTTAATAGCATAATAAGGTGAAGGGACTATTGGTTCCACACAAAACAAACCATATAAAAATGGATATTCTTTATTTTTATTTTTGACAATTCGTTAGAATTTATAAAACAATACATAACTTACAAAAACACAAAACTTTCTTCTATATTTTCCTATATAAATTCACTTAGTAAAACTCATTTATAAAAATTATTATTTATTAAATTTATTTCCCTCGGGTGAATGCAGACGAATTTCATTTACGAGTAGTAGGGGAGACCGGGGCTAGTAGTGACATTTTTCTCATTTTTGATATTACCTGTAAGATTTGAATTAAAATGAAACATCTAGTATATCATACCGTAGAGTAAACCTTGTGTAATATATTTATAAAACTACTATTAGTATTACTAACGTTTTTCATACCATAAAATTAATTCTTCGTAACCTCGAAATTTGTCACAACTTGCCCAGTAGCGGGGCTACTAGTGACATGCTTGGGGCACATTGTGACATACAAATTACACATATAAACACATTGTAACGCGAACAAATTATATGAGAAATATAATTAAATGCAATATTTTAAATCAACGATGAAAAATTTATTCATTTTTATCATTCTTAACACAATAAAAGAACTTTCATTTTTTTAATAACAATGTAATCCAAATGAAAAAAAAAAAAAAAAAAAGTTAAATTACTAACACTTGTAAACTCTTAGTCTTTTACAAAGCTGCAATTAGAGACCCTTAACAATAGAAATACAGGGAAAAAACTGTGCTAATGAAGAAAGAAAGAAAAAGTAAGCCAACATATATCTTTGGCTTTATTGATCTCTGACTCGGTAGACTATTACTACGTGTATGTCTACATCCTATATTTTTAATCACTCACTGTCATCGCTTGCTTCAGCATTTTATTTGCAGTTAATATAAATATAATAATGTTCATTTTTGGTAACTTTGACCTAAGTCCATCTTTTATAAGTAACGCATTGCACCCAGTTTTCTCCAGTCTAGAAATTTTGTGTTGCTCCAAGCAAACTAGACATAAGCAATTTTCGACAGCTCTAAAGCTATCCGATTTTTTGCTACTCCATTTTTTTTTTTTTTTTTTTTTTTGTAATGCCCTGTTTGGCCTTTTTCTACAGTATGAATATCATACGTGGTTTTTTTATATCCAATTTGAAAATTTCATCTTCTTTTACAAGTACTCTTCTTCTAGTACTCTTCTTTTCATTCATATGTGTAAGAAGTGACATTGTGTTTACTATAAACAGTTCATGAGTTTTCCTTTAACTGCACCTTCCAAAATTTACTTCTATTGCAGCCCTTTCATAATCTTCGAAAATTGCTTTAGCTCTTTCTGTATGCCTTTCGTAATGTCGCACCATTTTTTTCTGAAAAAACATGCATTAAAGCTCACGCCGGGGCAAGTAGTGACACTGTCACAACTTGCCTCCAACACTTCGTCACAACTAGCCCCGCGTTACACCGTTTTGAATTTTATTCATTAGTTTCCGAAAGGTTGTCACGTTTAAGAAATAAAATAAATAGAATAACAGCTCAAGATATAAATATTCAAATAATGTTAAGAAAGTTTATATACCTCACGATTCCTCATGGCAATGACGATTTTAAGGTAGGTCACAAAATTTACTTTTGCGGTACAAAATACGATAAATAATTTTATCTCGAAAACAACGCAACGCAAAGCTTCCAAACTAACGCAGTACACTTCAATATTCAACCTGTTCACTCACATGACGTTACAGGTTTTGCAAACTATCGGCTCATTCAGAAAGCTCTATGGCACTTCTTGCCCCGTGGCACAACTAGCCGCGGTCTCCCCTATACTAAATGTCAAAAAAAAAATTATTTTTTTAATCAAAAAATCTGTTCTAATTATCACAGATCTATGGCTCAACATTTAAAGGGATTGACGAGTTCTTTTGAATGGTACCCATATTAAAAATTTGTACTGGAAGAGGCGTACTTCCTTCTAAAGTGGGAAGCAAAAGAGAGAAAACGAATTAGAAGCCGCTTTTTCGGTAGTATATATCGTACCGTCTTCAATGCATAAAATAGTGAGAGAGAAGTTCTCCTTAAAAACAGCTGTCTGATATTATTTTTCTTTATTTCTTTCTTCAGATTTAAGAAATGAAGATTACGCTGCTTTAAGTTATCCAGCATCAAATCTACTTTTAATATGCTGGCAGCAATGGCTACGCAAGGAATTTAAGGGCGAAATGAAGCTCTGGAACGCGAAGAGGCTCATATGTAGTAAGACCGGGTGATTGTGTGCCTGGCCAGAATTGTTTCTAGGTCATCATTGTTTGCTATCCAACGTGATATATCCTCTTCCATACCCTCTGTAGATTCTTCCACCAAATTAAGGCGCTTCACTGAAGCAGAGTTACGTTCACATCGCCCTTCACATTTGCCTTAAACACTACAATATCGATGCAGTTGTCTGCAGAGATGTGGTAGCTGATCATCAGGGCTAGCAGCAGGTAGCGCATTGTGTTCAGCGATGCATCTCACTTATATCATGGAGCTTACTTATATCATGGAGCAGATCACATTCGTAAATGGGGGGCCCAGGGTCAGCAGTATCAACCATCCTTCGTCTTATAGAGGCATACATCTATTATCCCTGGTATGATGTGTGGAGTGCTATGCCATACGACAGCAGGTTGCCTCTAGTTATCCTGTGTACAACTTTAATTGTGCAACGATATGTCGATTTCATCCTGCGGCCGGTGGCATTACCCTTCACGACATGCCAACCAAGAGGCAGTTTAGGGTCTGGCAAATAGTGCCAGATCCCATACAGATCACATATCTTTGGACTGTCACCGTACAATCAATACTATTCCTTGGCCAGCAAGATCACATCAACTTCCACCACATGGAAAATGTCTAGGATAGAGTAGGCCGCGAATGAGACATTGGGAAACCCCAAAATGTCTCAGATCTGGAGCAACAATCGATGAATGAATGGTAGAATATATTGCACGATTACATAAGGACGCTTTATCACTCCTTAGCTAGAAGTATAGAAACATGCATCGCTTCGAGGGGCAGTTTCACTAACTACTGATTTTAACATTTATTGTGCAACTGTTAGCCGTTGGTGGGTTCTATAGCCTTCACGTTTTTATCATTTCATTACCTGTATACATATTTAAATTTAATAAAAACAACCACTTTCTTGAAAATACTTTTTTTTCTTTTTTGTGCAGAAAAGGGTGTATTTATTTTATTTTATTTTTTTTTATTTTTTTTTTTCACTAAAAAGACAAAACATTAAAAAGCAAACACTCTGAAAAAAAAAAAAAAAAAAAAAAAAAAAAAAATAGGACTTAGCACCACATGACACAAATTTAATTGAATTATAAAAGGTATATTAGCGAATAAAGAAATTTAACGTTACATCCATATAGAAGGGAAAATATGCTCTTAAATTTTTAACAATATTGATCGCAAGATCTTAAAAATAATCACCCTTTGTTCAAATACTTATCTTAAATATACAGAATGTTTCAGAACTTTTATTACAAAATTTAAGGAAGTGATAGAACAGATCTTAACGAGCAATTTTTGTCACATAAAGCATTGTCGATTCGCAAGTTTCCTCCCTTTGCACTAATATCCTCCCCCCCCCCTTTTTTTTTTTTTCACATTCTAAAGTACGGTGAAAAAACGGGACAGGATGGGAGGTCGTCAAAAATTTATAAAAAATAGCACGAAGAAACACATAACCACAAATGTGGGGAAATTCAATCTGAAGCACCATCTAATAGTTAATTACTTGAGTTCCGACATGTTTGTACAACAAAAATTGCTTTTTAGATGTACTCTATCACCCCTTAAATTTTTTATCAAGCATTCTGAAACATCCTGTATAATATTTTAGAATCGTTTCATACTTTTCACGATAAAAGAATTTAATTACATGTGCATTTCCTTGCAACCATCAGTATTTCTTACAGACATCTTGAATATTATTCATGTGTTTAAGATTTCATTTTTCTTATATGTATACATATTGTTTCTCTAATTTTTGTGTAATGTCTCATGTAAGCGTTTACTGAGAACAGACAAAGTAAATTTTACTTATATGTCTAAAATTCCTGTTAAAAATTTACAGGATACTTGTCAGTATCATAAGTGATGTTTAAACACTGATCCAACCTACATATGTATTTACATGTGCATTTCCTTGCAACCATCAGTATTTCTTACAGACATCTTGAATATTATTCATGTGTTTAAGATTTCATTTTTCTTATATGTATACATATTGTTTCTCTAATTTTTGTGTAATGTCTCATGTAAGCGTTTACTGAGAACAGACAAAGTAAATTTTACTTATATGTCTAAAATTCCTGTTAAAAATTTACAGGATACTTGTCAGTATCATAAGTGATGTTTAAACACTGATCCAACCTACATATGTATGTTCGTTTTCGAGGTAATTTCTACAGAGACTAAAAAACTAACGCACAAACAAACTTGACCCACAGACAGTCGGACACCATATTAATTTTGTAATTTACTGATTCATGATCCTACAAATCGTATAAAAATGTCAAAATCTGAAGTCGAAAATTTTCATTAATATATAAACTTCCTTAATTATAGTATGAAGCGATCTACAACAAACGACTGTCCCAGAATATTTCAATAAAAAATATCGTAAATATTTTCATGTTACAATACATCTTGTCATTCAGCACGTGTCCCATTAGTAGCCAAGAAATTCTGCTCACTAAGATGGTAGACAGAAGGTTCCGGGTTCAGGGCTAAGGTCTCGTGTTTCAACCAGCCGTTTTGTGGTTGCATTTGAAAGTCACGTAAATACAGACTGAGACTCCTTTGATGAAATCCCAAACAGAGGCATTCCACTTAGGCCTAGGTCCTAGAGAAGGAAATTGGCCTAAATCAATACACCATTTAATAGCATGTTTACTGGATATGTTAATATCGTTACGTATTCAGCATCCGTGTATTATCCGAGAACGAATGACAAGTCTTGCAGAGACTAAAAATTTATTTACAGAATATTCCAGGAAATAAACATTCTGTCAGCCAAGTATAGATCCATATATACCAGTAAACACAGCTTAAATATTAGCTGACAACATAAACATCACAGTATACACTGTGCCATAAGATAGTGTCATAAGCGCATAAGTTTTATTCAATAAGAGAGCCAAACCAAAGAAGCCTCTTAACACTTCAAGCGATTGGCTTATTCGGGTCTGCCGAAATGCGTTCCTACTTATTGCTTCGTACATTACCTGATCTTTCTGACTATTTCGTGAAATATTCGATTTAGACCTTCGATAATCAATATATTGACATTAAGGAATTCCTTACCAAAGTCATCAAAAAGTCGCCAATCTGGCGCTAAATTTGTCGCCAAGATAAATTCCTCCTTAAGCCTTGGTTTTTAAGAACACAAAACGAGAACGTCAACGTATTCGGCGTCTTTGCGCATGCGTCACGACGCTCTTTTCTGCGGTTTCAACGCCAGCGCTGATATCAAGGAGACTCTGATTGGAGCGTCGCGGCGTCGAAAACGTTGACGTTTGCTTCCGAGTTCTTAAAAACCAAGGCTTTAGTGAAGCTTTATGATGGCTTTCTAAAAAGTAAGAAGATATTTCAATGCCAAAGCAAAGCGGAATCGCGGAAAATTAACGTTTTATGAACTAACTAAACCTCTTTAAATAAAATTACATAAGAAAAAGATCGTTATTTACAAATTCGCAACAATATTGTGCTTAATGGGTTTCCAAAAATTTCAATTTATTCATTTAAAATTAAATAATTTACAAATTGTATGTTCAGTGCTTTAAAAATGTATACTTTACGGAGTTTGCGATAAGAACCATTATACAAGCATTAAAAGCATTAAATGTTTAAAGGAAAACTCCCACTTTTAAACTTTTACCAAGTGATTACTTTTAGAACATCACAACCTCTTTTATTGTTTTCTCTTTGCATCGTAGTCAAAATTGTTCTTTGGCGCATCTTCCATGATCATTAATGGCTAGTTCTCTTTTAACTGTTTATTTAAACTATGTATTTGTTAAATACAATCCGTCTTAGAAATCATACAGATAAATTTAAGCTAGAAATTATTGGATACGATAATTGTGTATAATTGTATTAATACTATACTATGATTGAAATTAAGCATATGTCGTTGCATCTGAATTCATGCAGAAATTATATCACAATAATATCTACCATAAACTGTTATTAAGTATAAGAAATGTTATTAAATACTTTTTCTTAAATAACATGAAAAATATGTTACTTTATATTAATTAAAAATACATGTATTGTGGTTTTAAAAATATAACTTTGCATTTATATTTTATGCATTACGCTGTCTGAGTGCCTCTAAAATTAACATTTTACTTTTGTAGATAAAGCGTATAGTAAGACATATCCTGTGATACAAGCAAAAATTGATTATTATTATTATTATTATTATTATTATTATTTGTGTTTTCAACTTTTCTAAGACTCTCCTATAATCTTAAAAAGTTAAAGATTAAACGGTGTACAATTTAAAAATATTTTTAAAACTGTGCGAGCTGAGTGATTATGTTTCCTTGCTCGTATTAATTTAGCTGACGTATCCATGGTTTAACTCTTCTCGGCATGTTTGTTATGCTAATATATGTCTGCTTTGTGTTAAAAGGGGAAAAAATACATGCTTAATTAAGGCTTTTATTTATTCAAGAAAAAAGTACTATTACATTTTTTATGTGACGAGTAAAATAAAATCCATAAAGTACTAAAGCTTCGTAATTAAAAAAAAAAAAAAAAAAAAAAGTTGTTTATATGGACTATTTTAAAAATGACAGATTTTCGGCTAAACAACTTTTTTAATAAAACCTCTTAGTGCGTGCATGTAACTTTTTTTTTTTTTTTTTGATATATTTTTACATATATGTATAAGTATATTATTTAATATTTTCGTCTCTAATGTGGTATTTACTAATTTAATATTTTATTATCTAAACAGACATTTTTGATATATGCGTTTGAGGGATGTTTTTAAAGACTTGGATTTTCTACCTTAAAACATGCAACATACATTTCAATTAAAGGGATACACTGTATTTTTAGCTTTTTCCAAAAACGTTGAAAAGTATTGATGACTTCAGTTTGTCTGTCTATCTGTTCTTGTTCTAACTCCCGTAAATATTCATGGAATTTCATGAAACTAATCTATTTTATTCTAGTTCACTATCGGATGTTCCCTATTAAAAATGGAGGGAATACCTCTACTGGTTTGTGTACAGGGACACCCAAAAGCATTCCAAATTCCAAAGTATTGTGTTCTATGAGAGTTATTTTTATAAACCTTATTTTAATAATTTTACTTAGCACATTTCTTAATTAAATTGAATGTGATTAAAATGAAACGTTATTCATATGGACAAAATAATGTTTTCTATAGAATATAGTATCAATAACAATACAATTTACAGAGTCACACAAAATTTTTTCAATTGTATTAAGGGTTATTATTGCGAAATTAATGGAATTGCATTTTCATTTACATTAAACGTTTTTAACACTTTCTAAGAATTTTTAAGTGTGAATATGATTTGAATAAATGCATCTGACTGTTCGTCTATCTGTCCGTTATCCCGTCTTCAGCGTTCGTAAGTATTTTTATATATTTTTATTATTATTTATTTATTTTTTTAATGATATATGTTATTGGGGTTCATTACAGAATATTCTTATTTAAAATGGCATTAATATGTCTTGTATAACTGGTTTGTGTACAGAAAAACCCGAAAGATTGTCAATGCGTTGCATATTATGTGGAACATTTTCCTAAATCACATTTAAATAATTTTCTACTGCAAAATTTGTAAAGAAATTGACATTTATTGGTAATATGCTAAATAATATTTTGTATAAAATACAATATATTTAGCATTCAGATTTACAGGGTTACACTGAAATATATAGATTTAATAAGGGCTGAAATGTCAATTTGTGTTAAGCATTTTTAAAACTCTTCAACAATGTTTAAGAGGAATTATGAATTCAATTTTTTTATTGTCTGCCTGCTGTGTGATAACATAGGCATAGAACATTGAAGATTATATGATACAACGAGATGTACAGTTGGAAAGTGTTATTAATCAAGGCGTACTGCATGATTTTTCGATCTTCTTAATTATGTATCGGTATATTTAGGGAAGTATCTGGGGATTATTTATTGTAATTGAAAAGGAAAGGAAAACAGGATACATTATGTGTAACAGAATTTTATTTAATTAAGATTAAAGACTTTTAAAAGTTTAAAATTATAAAACATTTCATGTGTATAAATAATATATAAAAGGTAACAAACCACTTTAAAACACGTAGATAAAATATTTTTATTAAAAACTACACAAAGCTTTTCGCCATTATAACAATAGCATCATCAGGTGTAATTGCGTTACATAGAACCAGCAATATATAAATAAAGAAGTTCAAGCGATTTAAAGTTACGGTTACAATAAAAAATTTTTTTAAGTTACGGTTACAATAAAAAATTTTCATTTCAATATCATTTTCAGAATTTTTTTTTCTCTATGAGCACAACGCGTGCCATATTTTATGAAGTGATGCAGCATCCTTGGAGTTAATAACTTTATTGTACTTGATAATATTTACCTGTCATTAGCAAGTCTTGAAAGTCGCGAGGGGCTGAAATAACTTCGGACTGTGTCCACAGAGGAATAGCTTCAGGGTGCTCATAAAGAAAGTTTACTAGAATTGAACTTTTTTTTCTCTTTAACATTACGAATGTGTTCAGTAATTCTTGCTTTAAGTGTGCGACGTGTTTGCCCAATGTAGATAAACAGTTCATCATTATATTTGATAGGGATTTTATAAACCCCTCTAGTAGGTCTGTTGATATCTCTGTCATTAACAACTAAGTTTTTAATAGTACAGGGGGAGGAGAAAGGAATGCATAGATTAAATTTACGTAAAATAAAATGCTTAAAATTTTTTAATTCATTACAGTTATTTCAGCCCCTCGCGACTTTCAAGACCTGCTAATGACAGAAGCAGTAAATATTATCAAGTACAATAAAGTTATTAACTCCAAGGATGCTGCATCACTTCCTAAAATATGGCACGCGTGGTGCTCATAGAGAAAAAAAAAATACTGAAAATGATATTGAAAATGATATTGAAATGAAAAATTTTTATTGTAACAGTAACTTTATTTTTATTTATTTATTTATTTATTTTTTTTTTTGTAACCGTAACTTTAAACCGTTTGAACTTCTTTATTTATATATTGCTGGTTCTATGTAACGCAATTACACCTGATGATGCTATTGTTCTAATGGCGAAAAGCTTTGTGTAGTTTTTAATAAAAATATTTTATCTACGGGTTTTAAAGTGGTTTGTTACCTTTTATATAAAATTTTATTTGTTTGTATGTTGACAGATTTCCTACCAAAAAAAAAAAGAAAGAAAGAAAGAAAGTAACTAGGTTGAAAGAGAATTACATTCATGAGTTTATTTATTTTATTATTATTATTATTATTTATGAAGATCTCTAGCCCGTATATACACCAATTTCGGAGAAAACCATGGATATAATAGAGTTAGTGGCACGGAGACGAAAAATACTTCAATTCCAAACAATTTTTATTTTTATTTTGTAACCTCTAGATCAAAAATACGTAATGAAGAAATTAAAGGATATGAGTTGTTTTTAAAGTTCTGAAATACTTATTAACTGATGCTAGGCTACATTTAACTAACGTAGTAACGCACAGGCAAAATGTAAAAAGAAATAAGAAATAAATAAATAAATTATCGCATAAAAGAAATATGTATATCGCTCATGGGCTGCAATAGTGGCATAACTCAAAGAGAAACCTTGTTTGGAAATAAATAAATTTATTTATTTATTTATTTATTTATTTTGTTATGAAAATGCATAGAAAATAAGTTGATTTAAGCATGCTTTACGGTGTACATATTGAACTAAGAGATTTACTAGCACTGCTGCTGGTAAGAATGGATTTGTTTTACACTAAGATTTGTACTTAGTCCAAATTCGTATTTTTTGAGTTGTACCACTATTGCAGCCCGTGAAGATAATAATTCATTCTTATAGATTCTTATATTATTATTAAATTATCATATAATTCAACCATAAATTACTTAAACCTATAAAGTCCATTGAGTCTTATGTATAAAAACCACTTTAAATGTACTTCCACATCTACAAAATACTGGAATAAACATCTATCGAGTTTTGATTGTAACTATACATACATGGCAAATATGTTCAGACAATTACCAGTAGATCATCATTGTCTCTTTTACTGTCCAAAATAAATAAATATAAAATAAATAAATATAAAATGAAACTTACACCGTAGCGTTGCGTTCGACGTTTATGTATGTTAAAAAGAAGTAATAAAAAGTAGTTATTAAAGAGTTTTGAACCGGAAGAAAACATCGTGCTTTTGAAAATAAAAAGGTTTACATTGGGAGAAAGGTTTATTTAGAAATAATTAAAATGATTAAATTTTATGGTCAAGGCTCTGTGTACCACATATGGAAAGGAATTAAATTGATTTCCAGGCAAAATATTTGGTTATAACTTTTTTAATTATTTTTCCTCAACTACTAATCATTAATGTCATTACATATATTAATTTCAAATACAGAAAAAAAGAGACTTTGTAGGGTTAATATCAGCCCTTTGCGATAAAAAGTATCACTTAAGTATTTAATGTAAAATGCATTAAATAATCTGGTGTGTCACTCACACGACTTTTTCTTACCGTGCATTTCAGTACCATACAGATTACAGATTAAGTCTAAAAACTAATAGGTAAGACAATAAAGATCAATCTACTTTTAATTTAAAATAGGTTTAGGAACAGTTTTATTTGATACATAATTCTGGGGGAGGGGAGATGCAGACCCTCAACTCCCGGTCCAATTACAGTGCCTACATTTATTTATTTATTTTTTTTAGGACTGAGGGCCTATTAGTCTCAATCTGGGATTTTTGCGTTGTCGATTTCGATAGTTGGACATTTGTCGAAATCTAAAATTTATCGAAAATATAACTGAATAATTTGAAAACGATGTTATAATTTGAAAAAAGAAAAAAAAAAAAAAAAACTAATAGTCCTTCGTCCTAAACAAAATTCTGCTTTTGCCAGAATTTCATCAAAATCTTTTTATTATTATTATTATTATTGAAAGAAAAAGGAAAGAAAATTAAAAATAATCAGTATTGTTACAAGCGATATCGAAAAAAGATTTTTTTAATAATTTTGAATTAGGAAACAAAAAGTGCGCGTGAAATTTTTTTTATTAAAATCACAATCAACTGATTGGAAGAAAATCATGTTTAAAAAATTTTATTTTTCCGACTGAGTGAAAATAAAATAAAAAATAAATAAAATTTCATTAAATATGATTTTCTTCCAATCAGTTGATTGTGATGTTAATAAAAAAAATAAATAAAAAAAGAATGACGAATGATTTCCATATCTCAATTATGCACAAACATTTCATACATAAAACATGCTTTTAAGCATATAAAAGAAATATATTAATTCCTTTTCGTTTAGGACAGCCTATAGATGTTACATTGTACTTACCAGAAACTTCCCCCATAGATGTAATGTATTTTAATTCTCTTGGATGACCCTGTACACGAACCATTTGCTTGATCTCCACGAAAAAATTTGTAGCATCCCTATATGATACGTAGTTAGAATACTGAATTTGAAATTAATGCTACAATTTTTTTTTTTTTTTTTTTTTTGAGATATACTGATAACAGACACACATACAGACAGACACACAATCTAACCGCTAAAACAACGATTTTCGGATTCTGGAGACCTTAAAACGTGCAAATATTACAAAAACTCAATTTCGAAAATTTAATCCAAAAACAATACTTTCTCTACCATATACATGGGTAAAAGAAAGTAGAAAATAAAATAAAGCAAACAAAAATACATCCTTTTTCTTGTTATTCCATTGTATATAATCTTTGATGCTATCAAAATACCATGTGAAGTAGCATGAGTTTAAAGATGCATACTTTTATACGTGTTTATTCATTATCGATGTTATCCAAGGTAAAATTAACAGAACGTGCATCTGGCATTTATATTTGTCCTTAAGCGGTGTTTACGAACAAAATCGCTATTGGTTCTAACCACCTACTCCACAAATCCGTCTATCGACCGAGATATCTAAGCACAAAGCTAAGAAAAATCTTCCTTTCTACCAGATGTTACAAGCCATCAAATAAGCATCGCTGATTGGATTTTGAAAACCCTAAACGAAACTGAATTCCTTTGAACAGATTTACATATTGTAAGGCGCCGTATAGAATATGCCGTGTTCGAATGATCGCAAACTCAAAATCTGTTTCATTCTTTAGCGCTAATGAGCATTTGACCACTATACGTTGCATTTTGCATATTCCTTTCTTAAACTCGAAGTAAACAATTTTTTTAAATTTCGTTTTCTTAAATTTAAGGTTACATTAAACATAAATATACAACATTAAATTTTTTTAATTTATTTATTTATTTATTTTTACTTTCTCTTACCCATAAGGTAGAGAAAGTATTGTTTTTGGGTCAAATTTTCGAACGCGAGATTTTATTATATTTACACGTTTCGAGGTCCCCTGAATAGGAAAATCATGTTTTTACAAATGGACTGTGTGTATGTCTGTGTGTCTGTGTGTGTGTCTGTGTGTCTGTATGTCTGTGTGTGTTACTGTCTGTTATCAGCATATCTTAAAAACAAATTATGGCAGAAAGTTCAAACTTGGTATTCTAAATATGTATCATATACGGATGCTACAGTAAGCTTTTCGTTAAGATCAAGCAAATGGTTCGTGTACAGGGACAATCAAGAGAATTCTAATACATTACGTCTATGGGGAAAATTGCAGGTAAGTAGAGTTTAACGTCTATAGACTGCACTAAACGAAATCAAACGAAGATATATTTTTTGTAAAAAAGAGAGAGTTAACTGGGAATTTTTTTTTTGTGTGTATGTAGGAGCCTCGCCTCCCCCCTGGGGGGGAAGTCCCCCCTCGAGGGGAGTAAATTTTCATGATGGGTATCGTTCAAAAGAGCTCGCTAATACCTTTAAAACGAATGGTTGAACTATCGATCTGCGATAATTTAAAACAAAGTTATCAATTTTTACTTTCTCTTACCTATAAGGTAGAGAAAGTATTGTTTTGGGGTCAAATTTTCGAACGCGAGATTTTGTTATATTTACACGTTTTGAGGTGCCCTGAATACGAAAATCATGTTTTTAGCAAGTGGTCTGTGTGTCTGTGTGTGTGTCTGTGTGTGTGTCTGTGTATGTGCCTGTGTGTGTGTGTGTGTCTGTGTGTCTGTCTGTTATCAGCATATCTCAAAAACAAATTATGGCAGAAAGTTCAAACTTGGTATTCTAAATGTGTATCATATAGGGATGCTACAGTAAGCTTTTCGTTAAGATCAAGCAAATGGTTCGTGTACAGGGACAATCAAGAGAATTCTAATACATTACGTCTCTGGGGGAAATTGCAGGAAAATAGAGTTTAACGTCTATAGACTGCACTAAACCAAGTGAAACAAATATATATTTTTTGTAATAGAGACAGTTAACTGGTAAAAAATTGTTGTGTATGTAGGAGCCTCGCCTCCCCCCTGGAGGGGAGTAAATTTTCATGATGGGTATCTTTCGAAAGAGCTCGCCAATACCTTTAAAACGAATGGTTGAACCATCGATCTGCGATAATTTAAAACAAAGTTATAGATTTTTTTTTTACTTTTAATGAAAAAAAAAAAAAAAAAACTTTGAAAAAAAATCGTACTTTTTTTTTAATATTGATAATAAAATGGACTTTTTTTGGATATTTGGTGTTATACTACTTCTCTAATATGGAAATCGTCTGCCTTATCATAAAAGATAATTTTTTTAAATAATAATTTTAATAAATTATTTTTTAAAAAGAGAAATATTTTTTAATAACCGAATTAAATTCTATATAAATATAGGTGCTTAATGAAACGGGGTGTTGAGGGGGGCGGTAGCCCCTCACACAGAACTAATTATCATATAGAACACTTCAGAAGCCTAATATGAATTGTTTAACATAGGTTTACATAACAGTACTCGTTATCTTACCTATTAATCTGCAACCTGTATTTATAGTATTAAATTTCAGGGTAAGAGAAAGTCGTGTGAGTGACACACCAGATTATTTTTTTACTTTTAACGAAAAAAAACTTAGAAAAAAAATCATTTTTTTTATATTGAGAATAAAATGGACTTTTTTTGGATATTTGGCGTTATACTACTTCTCTAATATGGAAATCGTCTGCATTATCATAAAAGATAATTTTTTTAAATAATAATTTTAATAAATTATTTAAAAAAAACAGAATTATGTTTTAATAACCGAATTAAATTCTATATAAATGTAGGTGCATGAATGAAACGGGGGATAGTTAGTTCTGTGTGTGATAGTTAGTTCTGTGTTAATTATAGTTAGTTCTGTGTGAGGGGGGGCTACTGCCCCCCTCACACAGAACTAACTATAATATAGAACTTTTCAGAAGCCTAATATGAATTTTTTAACACAGGTTTACATAACAATACTCGTTATCTTATCTTTTAATCTGCAACCTGTATTTATAGTAATAAATTTCTGAGTAAGAGAAAGTCGTGTGAGTGACACACCAGATTATTTTAATTGTTTTCTTTTGTAATCGAAGCAAATTTCTGCAAATATTAAATTGTAATATAATAAATATTTTGATATTGAAATTTCTATTAAAAAAAAATAATAATAATAATAACAGTTATGTCTAACTGTTTCTAAGAACTGATAAAATAAGGAGAAAGTTTTCAAATTCGTACAAGTAATTTTAAATAAATATTTTCATTTAAAATTCAGTACTAATATCTAATGTCTAAACATTTTTTCAAATATAAGAAGATGAAAAGGAATTATAAAAGTGTAACTGATAAATTACCAATTCGCATACTAAAGTAAGATAGGAAAAGAAGTCAAGAAACAAAAATTGCGTAATTTGCATAGATTATAAAGCACTTTCCGACTGTATTTCCTTTAACCATCAACGAATTTTATTTTCGTATAGATATTATAAAAAATAGTTTTTTTTTTTTTTTTTTCAGTTAAGATACACTGGCAGCTGCCCTGTAGATGAGTCGACTTTGACATCTACATGCAAATGATTTCTTTAAAAAATAGTCCCAGCTTGAAAAGATAATTAAATAAATAAAAATGTTTATTAATTCCATATTGTAAAATAAAAGAGGTTTTTTTTTTTTTTTTTTTTTTCTTTTAACATCGAAAAAAAAATTATAATATGAAGGAAGTAGCAAATAAAAAAATGTTTTCATATTAAACTTCTAAAAATGTTTAAAAAACGATATTTTGATCACAACTTTAATTATATTATATTATTTTATTTTTCTTCATGTTTCAGAATTTTTTTCCCGTCATTGGATTTTTTTTTTTTTTTTTTTCATGTCAATCTAAGATACAAAAACCCATTTATTTATTCTAAAGCTTTATTTATCTTCTAGACAATTTACAATTTCTAAAGAAAAAAAAAAGTTAAAAGGACATGTCAAATGGGATTTATGAAATGTTCATTAATTTTAGGTTAACTGTAGCATAAACCGGAACATCGTATACGGGTTAATTAATGAAAATTTTAAATTGTTTATCAACCAATTAAAAATACCTTTAGCTAAGATGTTAAACATAGAATTTTCTTTTTCTTTTTAAATTTATAAAACAAAACAAAATGTCCTTTAAACATTTTTTTTTTCTTAAATTATATTTTAAAGCATATTCACTGTTAATTTAACAGTTTTCAGTACTTTTTTCATGAATAAATAGTCAGATAGCGACAAATGAAGCCACGAAAGAGTCAGCACATATAATGCAGTAAATACAGTTATTTATTAAAAATTTTACATTTTATTAAAAATTTTATTTATTTTTTATTTTATTAATAAAATACAATTATTTATTTCATACAAACTACCTGAAAAGAAATTACACACATTTACTGTTTATACTATTTTAAAGGTTAACATTTAATTTTTTATATAATTAAGTACATGTGTAATAATATATTAAGTAATAATGAAAGTAATATTTATAATAAAACTGAAAATGAGACGAATATCCACTTATCCCGTATTGTTTCGATTTTTTCTTTTTTTTCTTTTTTCTTTTTTTTTTTTTTTTTTTTACGGTATGTTAAACCAGCCCTATTTGTGCTTATTTTAATATACATTATAAAAACTAGGTGCTCTTCGACCGCCTATCGATCGATATTTTCAATTAATCGTATTTTCAAAGTTATTAAAAATAATCTGGTGTGTCACTCACATGACTATATCTTACCCTGAAATTTAATACTATAAATACAGGTTGCAGATTAAAAGTTAAGATAATTAGTACTGTTATGTAAACCTGTGTTAAACAATTCATATTAGGCTTCTGAAGAGTTTTATATGATAATTAGTTCTGTGTAAAGGGGGCTACAGACCCTCTCAACCACCCGTTTCATTAATGCACCTACATTTATATAGAATTTAATTCGGTTATTAAAAAATAATTCAGTTAAAAAAAAAAAAAAAATATTAAAATTATTATTAAAAAAATTATCTTTTATGATAATGCAGACGATTTCCATATTTCCATATTAGAGAAATAGTATAACACCAAATATCTAAAAAAAAAGTCCATTTTATTCTCAATATTAAAAAAGAAAAAAGAAAAAAAAAGTACGATTTTTTTTCTAAGTTTTTTTTCGTTAAAAGTAAAAAAAAAAAAAAAAAAAAAAAACGATAACTTTGTTTTAAATTATCGCAGATCGATGGTTCAACCATTCGTTTTAAAGATATTGGCGAGCTCTTTTGAAAGATACCCATAATGAAAATTTACTCCCCTCCAGGGGAGACTTCCCCCCGAGGGGCAGAGGCGAGACTCCTACATACATAAAATTTTTTCCCTGTTAACTATCTCTATTACAAAAAATATATATTCGTTTCATTTGGTTCAGTGCAGTCTATAGACGTTAAACTCTACTTACCTGCAATTTCCCCCATAGACGTAATGTATTAGAATTCTCTTGATTGTCCCTTTACGTGAACCATTTGCTTGATCTTAACGAAAAGCTTACTGTAGCATATCTATATGATACACATTTAGAATACCAAGTTTGAACATTCTGCCATAATTATTTTTGAGATATGCTGATAACAGACAGACAGACACACACACACACACAGAGAGAGAGACACATAGACACACACACAACAATACACACAGACCATTTGCTAAAAACACGATTTTCGTATTCAGGAGATCTCAATTCGTGTAAATATAACAAAATCTCGCGTTCGAAAATTTGACCCAAAAGCAATACTTTCTCTGCCCTATGGGTAAGAGAAAGTAATAAAATAAAATAGAGTTAAACTCATGAGAAAAATTACACACGACAATAAATTGAAAATTCTACGATGCATTTACTTAAAACATTATCTTTTTACTTTCTCTTACCCGTAGGGTTGAGAAAGTATTGTTTTTGGGTCAAATTTTCGAACGCGACTTTTTGTTATATTTACATGTTCTAAAGTCCCCTGAATACGAAAATTATGTTTTTAGCGAATGGTTTGTGTGTCTGTATGTCTGTCTGTGTGTCTGTGTGTGTGTTATCAGCATATCTCAAGAACAAATAGTAGCAGAAATTCCAAAATTGGTATGCTGAATGTGTATCATATAGGGATGCTACAGTAAGCTTTTCGTTGACATGAAGCACATGTTTCGTGTACAAGGACACTCAAAATTATTCAAATACATTACTTCTACGGGGGAAATTTTAGATAAATAGAGTTAACATCTATAGATTGCACTAAACAAACTGAAACAAATATATCTGTACTGATAAGTATAAAGGATTTAAGTCCAAAAATGTCGATTTTGAGTTAAGTACATAGTCAGACTCAGAAAAAAATTCTCTATCGATTGGTATAAAGGATTTAAATCCATGTCATTTAGTCTTTGAGAAAATCCATTGGTAAAAAAAGATTCAAATCAGAAATTTAACTTTAATCTTTGGTATAAAATATTTAATTCAATTTTCCCCTTTATTAAATGAAGATTGACAATCACTGAATCGTATAAAGCGTATAAACCAACATAATCCCTTTTTCCTAATCGATTCTGCTCAATAGTTTTTAGTTAATTTAACTTTATTTTTCGTCTCCTGAAAAATCAAGAATATGGACTTAAATCCTTTATACTTATTAGTACAGATATATTTTTTGTAATAGAGATAGTCAACTGGGAAGAAAAATTGTGCATGTAGGAGTCTCGTCTTCCCCCCCCCCTTCCCCCCTCGAGGGGAGTAAATTTTCATGATGGGTATCTTTCAAAAGAGCTCGCCTTTTTCTCACCATTAAAACGAATGGTTGAACCTTCGATCTGCGATAATTTAAAATAAAGTTATCAATTTCTTCATTTTTAACAAAAAAAAAAAAAAAAAAAAAAAAAAAAGAATTTTTTTTTTTTTTTTTTTTTTTTTTAATCTAATATTGAGAATAAATTCAACTTTTTTTGGATATTTAGTGTTATACACTTCTCTAATATGGAAATCGTCTGCATTATCATGGAAGATAGTTTTTTAAAATAATAATTTCAATAAATTATTTTTACTGAGTGAATTTGTATAGGAAAAAATAGAAGAAAGTCGTGTGGTGGCCACAACACACTAGTTATTTGTTGTTAGGGCATGTGCTTTACTTATAATGTTTTACCATTTCCAGGAAAGCTGTTCGGGAATTTAAATAAATTCCTCATAGAGATATGGTAAATAATGTATGTTTAAGCTAAATATTTATCGCTTTTTTTGTATATTTACACGTTTTGAGGCTACATGAATACCGTAGTCAAGTTTTTCAACGTTTGATCTTTGTCTGTGTCTCTTAAAGTAACTTGAAAACGAATAATTTTAGGAGATCCAAAGGTTGTATTTTGAAGTTAATATACGTTTGTTGCTGGAAAAGTTTGATCAAGATATAAGATTCAATGAATGTTTCGTGTGAAAATTGTCTGTATAATTTTAAGTAAACTTTTAATTTTAATAACAGAATAAATTCTATATAAATGTAGGTGCATTAATGAAGCTAGGGGTTGTGGGGTGGTAGTCCCCTCACACAGAACTAATTTTCATATAAAACTCTTCCGAAGTCAAATTTGAATTGTTTAACATTGGTTTACATAACAGTACTCGTTATCTTACCTCTTAATCTCCAACCTGTATTTATAGTATTAAATTTCAGGGTAAGAGAAAGTCGTGTGAGTGACACACCAGATTATTATTATTATTATTATTATTTTATTTATTTATTTATTTATTTTAAATAATCTTTTATTTTTTATTTTTTTTTTTTTTTAATATATTGTTGCAACTGTGATTCAATTTTTCTGCTAAATTATCTTTTTTTTTTTTTTTTTTTCATTATTTCATTTCTTAAACCATGGATACATTTTTACTTTCTTCACTTCAGTACGTTACAGTAGTACAATTTTATTTCCGAGAAAATTGTGCTTTTATTATTAAAAAGATAATATATGTTAACAGCATTAAATATTTTGCAATATAAAGTTATTAAAATATTATTTAATAATTACTTCTTATAGACTGTAATTTATCCAAAATAATAAATAGGTCCCAGTACATAAACCAAACATGCAATTTTTAACCTGAATATGATGTTACGTTTTTAATACTGCTAAAAAATTGGCAATTTGCATGACAATTACGACGTCCATCAGCTGCACTGCACATTTGGACCTTTTTTCTTTAATTTCGGACTATAGTTATGCACGTTGTAGTGTAAATGTATGCTACGTAAAGTTCAAATAAGTGCCCGCAGGTGCATTGCTGCTGACGGACAAAATTTTCAACATCGAAATAAAGATATCTTGTAATAACTAATCGTTTTCTCACATCGCTGTTGTAGGACAAACAAAAGTAGGGAAACGGTGGGGAATACAGAACAGTTTGGAAAACGGAACATCGTTATATCTCACCGGTACAGAGCTGCAATCTATCGGAAGTACGTCAAACGTCTTCACTAAAGCCGCTATCAAACGAAGAACCATACGATAGTCTTTAGCACAAAATACCGCATAAACAGGTTTTTCAAGCGGGAAACGATCCAAATACGCCGTTTGATACAAATTGCCGAACGTATGTTCGTCAATCACGTATTTTTGACTGTTTAAATCACATAAGGTACTCTTTAGAATGAAATCTTCCAATCAGAGAATCGCGATTACAGAACACTCTCTATTGTGTTCTCTTATAAACATCCTTGGGGGGAAATAATAGCCAAATGTTGGGTCCGTTGTTTACATTTCTGGATTTCGTTCTTCCGTTTATGCTTAAAAACAACCTTACTGAAGTCGTTTGGTCGCTTTTGAGCGGCAATAGCTTATATTTTAGAATGTACCGTCTTCCGTCTGATAGCGCCTTTAGGCTCAAATATGAACGGCAGTTCCCCTTATGTGAGTGAGAAGAGCTGCTTTTATTTCAAACAACTCCTTTAGTTTATAAAGATTCAGGCTTTTTTGTAGATAAGTAAGTATTACGAACTCTATAATTTATAGGGAAGAGTGTTGTACCTTAAGACATTGGCAATTTCTAAAAGATTATTGGCAACATCAGAATATATATATATATTAAGTGTGACGCGAACAAATAGATAACAGCACAGTAAAAGGCAACATTAGAAACACTGAACTCAGGACTTAGTGAGCGAAAGGAAATTTCATCACTTAAACGTAAATATTTTTCTCTTTCTAATTTCGATTTCTGAACTAGTATTTGTAAACCTATTCTACTCAATTTTAAATGGTTATTGAACAGAAGATTTTTAAATGTTTTGGTTATGAGAAAGTTGTAACACTGCATTTTGATTGACTACCATTTTGATTTTATTTAAACCGTGTGGTGATTGTACCTTAGGGCAGTAAACAATGTTGTACCTTGGGACACGTTACAAGGGACAATATATATCATACACACAGCTCCCAATAATTTGGGTAATTTTTAAGTATAAATATATTTTAGTATGTTTTAATATAACATTCTAATAATAATAATTTAATATAATAAATAATATTAATAATCTATTAATATAACTTTATATATATGTGATAGAAAAATTAAATCAACTGAAGTGTTAAGTGAAGTGTCTGAATATGCAACAGTAAATGCGATAAATGAGTTAACATAATATGTGTAGAATGTTTATCTTCTGATTCTCAAGATGTGACATCATCAATAATAATTTGGGCGTTTCCCAAAGCTTCAGCTTGAAAAAAAACAATGGCTATAGTGTGTTGGTGGATGGTGTTTGGTGTTTGGGAATAAAGTCAATTGATTGCTCTAGTACAGTCGGTAACAAAAGTGTCCGAACACTAGCGAAAATTCCTGTGTAAAAAAGTACACTTCATACGGTTTTGTTAAATAAATCCTTGTCAAATCCTGTTCTTAATCAGTGTAAGAGCATGCTTCGATAAGGATTTATTTAAGAAAACCGGATGAAGTGTACTTTTTTTACATAAGAATTTTTGCTAGTGTTCGGACACTTTTGTTACCGACTGTACCCTAGGCCTGAGGGGAGTGCCTTCCGTGGAGGTCTTTCTAAGGTATCCTAGCCCGTATTTACGCAAGTTCCGGAGAAAACCACGAATAATTCCGAATTTCTAGGCGGACGAGCGCAGTCAGGGATCGAACCCGGCATCTCACGTCTACCAGCTTTAAACGCAGAACAGATCGGACACTAGTGGGCCTAAAACAATGGCAATAGAAGAAAAGCAAAATCTTGCATTTAACAGATTCTCCTGTAAATTTGAAATTGAAACTGCAGAGCACAAAACTACTGCATCCACAATGGGGAAAAAGAACCACCTGCACAACAAATTATCAGTTCAAAATCTGATATTGATAAACTAATTTTATCAAGTTCAGATGATGACAATATTGAATATGATCAAACTGCAGCCATATTAAAAAAATAGATACAGAAAAAATATATATATTTTTTTTTAACAAAATTATCTGAAATAATAATAATAATAATAATAATAATATATTAACATCTATGTACCCCAGAAACACTCCTTGGTTAGAAACTTGATCTAAAGTGCTGGAGGTCATTAACAGAGAGGTTTTTAAAGTGCACAGGGGACAGTAACAAATTTATTTATGATATGAAAATTATGATATTTTATCAGTTATTGAGTGCTAAACTCTCATTGAGATTTAAACGAGAAATCTCACAGTTTACTTTACATCATATAATGTTAAAATAGGGACTTTATCAATACTTGGTTAATTTACGAATAAGATTTGAACTTTTAAATTTATTATTATTTGTGTAACGCATCTGCAAATGCAATTTCTTTTTTAATTTAATGTCTTAAAATATCATTTTTTTTTTTTTTTATTATTTGTATAAAACTGGTTTAAGCTAAGACTACTGCATGAATCTTGAAACATGTCCAAAGGTACAACTAAGCATGTCCCAAAGTACAACATGGTGTTGTACCTTGAGAGACTTTACAATTCCTACTTAAAATGGTTGGCAATTTTTTATTTTCAAACTGTTAAAAGTAGAAGTTAAAAATTAAAATGTTAAAAATGTCCCAAGGCACAACACTCTCCTCTATACGAAGATATAAAATGAGTGAAAAGCTAGTGTCATTTCCAGAGTATTTGAGTCAGTAATCTAATACCCATGAATTTATGTCTACCAACAGGTGGTTGAGGTTGATCTATTCTCCAAGATGGCGATTCGGGTAATATGGAATACCAACTATTCCATACTATTTGCGATTTCTGTAAAATTTGAATGTTGATAATTTTTTTCAATACTGTTTATTTACAAAAATAATTTCAAAATAAAATTTTTAAATTGCAATTATTCATGATTATCTCTAAAAATGCTACCCTAATTCATATTACCGTCAAGAAAATGAGTATTCAATATATCTATTCACAACTATTTCATGTTATCCACTTAGTCCACAATGAGAAAAAATTATGTTACTGACATCTAGAATCTAGATTGCGGCTCTGGTAAAAATAGTTTCATGTCATCCTTATAAATTTTATCTCCCTTTGATAGCGAGTTCTAAAAAACCTTGTTAGAATTCTAGGCAGTTTTCCTATATTATGATAGAGTCAATCTCATTTAAAAATCTGTGTAAATAAATGCGAACACAAGAGGCGAGTTTTAGTAACTATAATTTTGTTTTATAACCCAATTCTAGGATATCAACGAGTATTTTTCGCAATATAAGGGATTCATAATATTTATAATATTGTTTCTCCATCTAGAAAGTGTAGACTAGAAATTCTCGATCATTTTGTCTATTCAGGTTATTTGTTTATCTTTTACGCATGACTTGGAAATCTATACTTCTAGTTTAGGAATTTTGAAAATGGCTACTTATTCGTTCTAGATGAAAGCGATATTTTTTTTCTCAGTGTATATTACTCAAAAAAAAAAAAACTTTTTTTTTTTTTTTTTTTTAATCTGAAATTTTTTTATGTAAACTTTATTTTTTGTAACATAAAAACATCAAAACATATTAAAAACACTTGGAAGTTTTCAATAGTCGAATCCAGAATAATCCAAAATATTTCAGTTTATTATGGTGAGTTCAAATCTAAATGGTATTTCATATTCACCTACTTTCCCCGATATTTTGAGCGTACTGTTTTTAGCATTCAGAAATCTCCTCGTCTTTTTCTTCTAGATCGGTGAGATGGTTCGAGAAGGAACGCTAATTTCGCGCTTTTTCACCTTGTGGCATTGTAAGCTACCGCATGGAATAGCGCAGAGCAAATTTTCTATACCTAGTCACCACGTGTATGGATATACCTGCAGCCATTTTAGAGAACAGATATTAGTAGAGAACAGAGAGCCCACTGTATACTCCCTGTTAATATTTGTTTTGAATTATGTGGTATTAGACATACTCAAACCAACCTTTAGAAACCTGATTTTTGGTTTTTAGGAGACCTGAAAACCTGTAATTGTATTAAAATCTCAGTTTCGAAAATCGACACCAAAACAGTACTTTTCCTATCATATACAGGTATTAAAAAGTAAATATAGAAATTTTGTTTATTTAATCAATAAAATAAGATAATGCTTTTATAAATATATTTCAAAATCATTTTTATCATCAGAAAATACGTTCTTATGTTTAACTTTGAAAAAAAAGTAAAACAGTTAAGAAAATGTACAAGATCAAATATCCTTACGTAATAAATTGAATTTAACAAAAAGAAAATCACTGACAGTTAAAGATACTTCGAAAGTAAACTGGATTGTTGTTCTTGACCTTTTGACATCGAAAGATATTTTCTGGAGTTTCTCTAACTGTCAAGAACTTCCTAAGAAAGCTTTTTAAGTATGATAAATGGATGATAGATGAAATTCTCAATAAAAGAAAAATAATGCTTCTTTTACATTATCTTGAAAATTAAAAGAATACTTATAATTTTTCATTATATTTTATTGGTTTAAAAAAAGCTACGAAATTAGTTATCATTTATTCCACATTTAACATTTCAATTCCGGAAACGAAATAAAATTAATACTGCACCTAACATAAAATATTTTGAAATAAAGAAAGAATTAAGGAGAAAGAAATGTTTAATCACAGACGGAATTTTAAACTAATCTTTGCATATATATTCTAGAAACTAATGCAAAGTAAAGCTTTATTTAAAATAAATAAATAAATAAATTATTGACCTTGGATTTAATTACATGTTATTTAATTACATGTTCTTCTTAGTGAAAACCGGTTATTTTCAGTTAGAAAAAAAATTAGCTCGCAAATTATAAAATGTCAGTTCAGTACCCTGGCTTTGAAATTAATTAAATATAATATTTTTTTTTTTTTATAAAATCCTTAATTTTTAACCAAATTTATAAATTTGTTTGTTTTGTGAGCTCATAATCACTTAATTAGCCAATTTTTAGTTTTTGTTAAAATTGGTTTAAAATTCGCGATATTTTTTAAAAGATGGATTTTTATACTTTTATGATAAAAAAAAGAAAGAAAGAAAAGAAAAGAAAAAAAAAAAAAAAAAACTACGTGACTTATTATCTAATAGGATTTGGAAGTTGGAAGATTGTTAGATCGCAGATTTTAAATATCAATGTAAAGTGGTTTGAAATAAAACAATTTATTAAATTTTTAAAAAATCTTTCAATGAAATTCTTCTTCAAACACAATTAAAAAACATCTTGATTATATAAGCGTTCTAATAAACAAAATTGCGTTGAAATCTGTCTATTCTTCTGGGAGATAAAGTGGTACAAACAGATAGACAGAGACACGCGCTAAGAAAAAATTCTGTAACTGACATCTAGAATCTAAATTGTGGCTCTAGAAAAAAAATAGTTCCATGTTATCCTTATAAATTCTAGTCCCTTGGAAAGCGAGTTCTGTAAGCCCCTATTAGAATTCTAGAGCGTTTGATTATATTATCGAGGACAAAGTTATTTAAAAATCTCTGCAAATAAAGGAGACTAGAAGAGGCGGGGTTCGGCAACTACAATCTTGGTTTATTGCCCAATTCTAGAAAATCAACCAAGAATTTTTCGCAGTACAAAAGATTCAGAATATTCGGAATATTCAGAATATTGTTTCACCATATAGAAATGTGTAAACTAGAAGTTCTAGATCATTTCGTCTATTCAGCTTATTGGCGTGTCTTTTGCGGATAGCTCGTAAATCTATATTTCTCGTTAAGGGATTTAGAAACTGACCACTTATTCATTCTAGAGGAAAGCGGTATATTTTTTTTCTCAGTGCATGCATACAGAAAAAAAACTTCAAACATAGCTTTTTTTTTTTTTTTTTTTTTCTATGTTGTTATTGTTAATGTTGTTAGAGATTGACAATTCATAAATAGAAGTCATAACTCTAGTTTATAAAATCTAATTTTAATTAAAAACTTTTTATAGAAGTTATTTCATAAAATTGATAAATGGAGGTCTGATCGAAAGTAAAATATGCTAGCATTTATTAGGTTACTTTTTCTCTTTCATTGGATTTCATTTTTATTTTTAAAATTTATTAATAATATAATTGTTTAATTTAATAATACCATTTAAAAAAAAATGTTTGCACTTTTTTTTTTTTTTTTTGACATAAAAGGAAATATGTTTACTTATTTATTTTTGGCATATATATATATAAAGTTAAAATGGCGTTTTTATTTAATATCTTTGAACCAATTATCCGACTGAGCTAAGAAATATGGCGCCAGCTAGATTTTGTTCTGATTAATAAGTTTACCAATTTTTGATAAAATCCTATAACCGGAAAAAAAATTCGGACATATACAATCAGAAACATTTAGCCTTATATATTTAAATAAACACAAAAATATTTGCACATTCGTTCATTGTGATAGATAAAAAATGGTACCCACGACAAAATCGCTGTCTGAAAAAAAATAGCACGACTTGTAGTATTAAAAAAATATAAAAATAAATAAAAACTTAATATGATATAAGTTTTAAAACTAATATCATCATATTTTACTTTAAAATTTAAATAGCGCAAATAAACTTTAAGATATGAAATATTTGCAATTATCCAATGGTATAAATTTGTAGTGAGTGATTAAGTATTAACATCAAATATAATATGAAGCTATTTTAAATGAGAATATCTCTCTTAAACTTCTGTAAACTTGAAGTACTGTTCAAGCAATCCTTAGTGAAATCACCTTGACAGTTGAATAAATTCCAATGTTCTTGTCATTGCAAAATGCCGAGGTATCTAATTATTAAGCAGTAATCAAACATCAGTCCTAACTTACAAATACGATCTTTCCCTACCTTAATGTACAGTGTAATCAAACATAGCTACAATAACGAGTGGTTCAGTGCAAATATGAGAGTCTTTCTTAGTGATTCCAAGTTGCATAGGATAAGAAACGAAGCAGTAACTAACTGTCATACTTAATACATATATTTGTATAATTTTGAATTTCAATGCCTTATTTAACAACTAGGATATAAAGTGATAGCAAATTTCAGTCAGTTATTTTCTAGAATTACATTGTATGTTTAAAATTCAACATATATGAATATTCCAATGTAATCAACATTACTAATAAGAGGAATGGTCTTTTTTTTATCATTTTTTCAAAATCCAGATATAATGTGTGTTTTTAGTATGGCCGTCGTCGCCAATTTTTTCTATCACTACGAATGAACGTGAAAGCAATTTTATTTTTATTTAAAATATATAAAGCTGAAAGGTTTTCTTTGTATCTGTCTGGATTTTTAATCTGGATTGTTAGATTTTATCCGAAATTGGTACACTTATTAATCAGGGCAAGATTTAGTTAACGCTGCATTTTTGAGTTCAATCGGATAATTGGTTCAAAAGATATGAAATAAAAGCCTCATTTTAAATTTAAAATTATTAAAAAGAAAAAACAATTTAATGCCAAAATTAATAAATAAATATGCAAACATGTTTCATCTTATGTTGGAAAAAAAATGAACGCGTGCAAACAGTTTTTTTTTTTTTTTTTTTTTTTTTTTTATAATTTAAAATTGAGAAAAACGGTGCTAAACAAAAGGATAGTATAGAACGATATATATTATGCATTATTATTGTTATTATTATTTACGTACGTTTAAAAAAATAAAAAATAAAAATAAAGTTAACTTGAATGTATTTACACAGAGAAAAAATATATACCGCCTTCATCTAGGACAAATAAGTGGTCATTTTCTAAATCCATAAACTAGGAATATAGATTTCCTAGCTTATAAGGGACGCCAATGAGCTGAATAGACGAAATGATCGAGAATTTCTAGACTATACATTTCTAGATGGTGAAACAATATTCTGAATACTCTGAATCCTTTGTATTGCGAGAAATTTTCGCTTGATTTTCTAGAATTGGGTCATACACCAAGATTATAGTTGCTAAAACTCGCCTCTTGTACTCGCATTTATTTACATAGATTTTTTAATAAGTTTGACCTCGATAATATAGGCAAACGCTCTAGAATTCTAATAGGGGTTTCTAGAACTCGCTTTCAAAGAGGACTGGAAATTATAATGATGACATGGAACTGATTTTTCTAGAAACAAAATTTTGATTCTAAATGTCAGTTACAGAATTTTTTCTCAGTGTATGACGAAATACAGAATTTTGTACAGAATTTTTTCTCAGTGTGATTTCCAATGTATATGACGTCAATAGTTAACTAAAAAATTTTTGAAAATATTTATAATTAACATTTTTTAAATTACTGAAGATAAAGTTTCTAAAATAATTATGACAATTTCTAATAAATTGAAATGGAAGGATTAAATTTAATAAAAGAAATGGAAATATCTGAAATCAAACAAACATTGTGACTTAAATTTTACTATTAATAATTTATTAAAACTATAAAAACTATAGGGTAGATGATCCAGTTATTGGCATGCTCCAGTAATTGATATCTACCCAGAAATAATTAATAAATAAGAAAAATAATAAAATCATATATTTTACATATAAGAATTTTAACATTTTATGTCAAACACTGGAACATAGGGTGCCAATTGCTGATAAAATGGAAAACTGACCATGTCAATTACTGGAACATTGAGTGGGTGTCAAATAAAATTCATAAAAAAAAATAATAATTGTTATCAAGCGTATATATTTTAACACACATGTGGTTCTGAATGTCTTTCATAACATATGTACTAACTTAAAATTTGTAAAAATATTTTCTGATGACTAGAACATTAAAAACACCAGAGATTGCTCTAATAGTGTCAACCACTGGTGCACTTACCCTATAACAAAAGATTTTATTATTCATGAGCTGTAACTTGCATAACTTCAAAACTATTCAATAAAAATTCAAAAAGTTGACAGTAAACATTCTTTTTTAAATAATTTAAATAATTAAAATAAAAATGAGAAAAGGCGTGCTAAAGAAATGAAGAGTTTCAGTGTAGAACACCTTGGCGAAATTTGAAACTCGGCACCGAAGTAGTTTGGACTTTTTTTTCCAAGTTCTTCATTTACGCAATTGCAATAACCTTTTTAATTCACTCCAAAATAACAACAAAAATATGAAAACCGCCGAGGGGTTCCTATGCTGAAGCAAAAGCAAAGACATTTTAAGAAATAAATATAGTAATGGATGCTGGGGAATGCAACACAGTTACCACATGCTTTTATACGGAAAATATATATTATATATATATATATATATATATATATATATATATATATATATATTAATGCCCTGTGTCCTGTCGTATTAAACTAAATTCTGCTTTGTGTAAGAATTTTATATCTATTACTTAGAAAACAAAAATAGGCTTAAGGGATTTTTTTTTTCCTAATATTTTCCTTTTATTTTTCTGTAATAGCAAGAGTAAATAGAACTTTCACGGACTCGACATTTTGCAATACATAAATAAATAAAATTTCTTTTTAAATGTATAATAATATTTCATGACAAAAATTGCTACCTAAAGTTAGTGGCAGATAAAATCTAATTGGCATAAATAAACTCTGCTCAGTTCCCCATCTTGTACCTATTCATATGAACTTCTAAAGCAAGGCATATTATATTATTTTTAAGATAAATGAATTTCAACGATTGTTCGACACAGTCGCCTAATGAAAAAGACTAAACTGCATGAAATGCCCCGCCTTACAGGCTACCTACACACTATTCAATTCAATACAGTGATTTTACCCAAATTTGTCAACCATTTTATTAGGGTTGGTTTTGTAATTTAGTTTTCATGCAATTCCATATTATTTCTAATGCAATGAACCTCATAATGTAAGTTTAAGGTAAAGCTAGGAGAGTTTGCGCACAATTCAACAAAACGTTAAAAAAAATCTAAATTTTAAATTTTTGCTAAACTGTTGGTGCATAGCTTTGAAGTGAGCCTTCTTCTACGCATTTCCATTACTATTTTGTTATTAAACTATGATTTAAAGCAGCAGCTGTAATAAAACCAAGAGAACTATTTTGCATTGCGCACATAAGTAGGAGAGATTGCGCTGAATTTTAACTACAATTAAATTGCTAACATTGATAATTGCACTTAAATGACATTGGTATAAGGTTTTCGTAAACAAATATTTTTGTATTACACCTAAGTATTTCAGTTTAATAATTAAAAAATATATATAGAAAATTAAAAAATAAATAAATAAATAAATAAATAAAAAATAAAAAGGATTAAAAATTTCTATTTAAAGAAAAAGAGAGAGAGAGAGAGAGAGAGAGAGACTAGATAATAAAAAGTAGCATTTAGTTATTAGATAATATGGTTAACTTAATATTAATAAAGTTCATTTCAGTTTGAATGGTTTCTTGTTTGTTGACCTAATCTGTCGTTGTTTATAATTGTCGCTCTGGTTGTTATAAATGACGCAAATTTCATGCAACCACCTGCCACAAGTAAAATTTATAAACGAGTCCATGAGAAATCGTTTAATTTAAAAATAATGTCTATAAAAATTCCTAAAAAGGGTTTTGAAAATTGAAGCAAACATTTTTGAAAACGAGGCAAAATAACCACGTTTAATCTTAGACTGTTCAAGCAATGAACATACACATTTAAATGGGCACTCCGCTATCGATATTATAGAACTACCAGGAGTTCCAGAGCGCCCATTGTAATCCTTCCTGCCGATATCCTAGGTGCGCAATCTCTCCAAGTTTTACCTTATATAAAAAAAAATTGTTCTTTTCTGCTATGTTATAAAAATTTTATATTTCAAATAACTTATGAAGTTTTAATAAATTCGAAAAGTCATTTTCAATGATGTTCATCTGAATATACGATATGTGATATGACGATTGTGCGAAATTTTACCTGATTCTGCTATTTAAAAAAAAAAAAAAAAAAAAAAAAGAATCGTAAATCTAGAATAACTTACTAAGTTTTAGTTAATTAGAGTATTAATAGTTAATTATGTTCATCCTAATATCATAGATAATATTTTTAAAGAGTCTGTTACCTTTACTATGAGAGTATATTCTTCATAATGGATGTTATGCAAAATTTTTCCTCATTCTGTCATGTTAAGAAAATCGTAAATTTCTAATAGCTTCCCAATTTCCAAACTAGACTTTTCATAGTTATTGGTGCTTATGCCAGCATTATAACTGGTATTTAAGAGCTGGTATGACATCTTTACGATGAAAACATTTCTTTTAATGCACGTATGAGCGAAATTATTCCTATTCACCCATGTTAAGAAAGTCGTAAATTTTGAATAACTTATGAAGTTCTTAAATTGGAAAGTTACAAATGAATAGGGCTTTTACAAGTATCCTAATTAACATTTTAAAATTGATCAAACCTCTGCGAACATTTGTTTTTGAGATATCGTGTATACATTAACAGACTAATACACTGACATTCTACAGACGGCTACCATATTTATTTTGGTATTTTTGTATCTCGAAACGAATAAAAACATCAGAAAACCAGGGTTGAAAATTTTCACAATTAACTTATAAGTTTCCTATTCCTATAGTATTGTGGGAAACAAATAAAGATTATGCCAACTCTGTATAAAATTGCGGAAAAGGAGATGGAATATTAAACACTTATTATCAACTTGTATAAAATGCTAACACAAACACGTTGGATAATACATGCATTCTTTGTGTGTGATTGTAAGAAAATAAAAACTTTTCCTCGAACAATATAACTATAAGAAAAAGAAGTATAATAACAAGAAATAAATAACAGGATCAGCAAAAAATATAATTCAATATTTAATATACACATATTGTAAATTTAAATGAACGATCCAGAACAACTTTCTTCTCTGAAGATAATGCATGTATGTACTTTACAGAAAGATTTTCGTTTACCAATTTTTAATGCGTTTTATTCAAAATTTTTATAAACAAAAATCATACATTTCATTAAATTAGATTTATAAATTACATGAAATGTTTGTTTCATTACAAATTTATTGTGGGAAGATTTTTTTTTTCTTTTAATATTAAAATTATTTATAAAAAAAATATTTTTGATTATTTCCTGCTTTCAAAGTAATATAATGTATGGGAAAGTTGAATTATTACTTAAAATTTACAACAAAAATTTGAAAAGTAATGAGGTAAAATTTAAAATAATATATTCATATTGATAAATATTAATAAATATTAATAATATATTAATATTGATATTAATATATATATATATATATTATTTATATATATATATATATATACATATATATATATAATATAAATAATTATTATTATTTATATTATAATAATTTCTGCATTTATTAAATAAATTATGCATTCTTAATATTATACATTAAGAATGTATAATATTTTTATTGGTCTCTTACAAGGATTCATTCAAAAGATGTCGTCTTCGAAAAATATTGAAAAAAATATATGTGATACTACTCTTCATAAAACACAAGGAAGTGAAAAACTTATCGGCTGAAATGAATTACAGCGACTACAAAAAATTATCAAAATTAAGCATATTTGGCGATTTAGCGCTGTTAGGCGTTCAGTTCGCTAGCACCGAGATTGCCGTGTATGAACAGAACCGTGTTTTGTTTCTCCGCCAAGTACTGAAAATCAACCGCCTAACAATGTGAAATCGCCAAATATGCTTAATTTTGATAATTTTTTGTGGTCGCTATAATTCATTTCAGCCGATAATTTTTTCACTTTCTAGTGTTTTAGGAAGAGTAGAATCACATATATTTTTTTCGATATTTTTTTAAGACGACACGTTTTGAATGTTTCCTTGTTAGAAATGTGAGAATTTGCATAGTCAGCGTTAAAGTATAACTATTTTAGGTATAATTAAGATTAAAAACCATTAAAAGTTTAAAATTAGAAAACATTTCACGTGGGTAACAAACCACTTTAAAACACGTAGATAAAATATTTTTATTAAATATTTTAATATATAATTATTATTATTATTATTTAATATTAATATTTAATATTAATTTTTAATATATAATAATATTTTATTTACTTCATAAAATATGGCACGCGTTGTGCCCATAGAGAAAAAAAAATACTGAAAATGATATTGAAATGAAAAATTTTTTATTGTAACCGTAACTTTAAACCGTTTGAACTTCTTTGTTTATATATTGCTGGTTCTATGTAACGCAATTACACCTGATGATGCTATTGTTATAATGGCGAAAATCTTTGTGTCGTTTTTAATAAAAATATTTTATCTACGTGTTTTAAAGTGGTTTGTTACCTTTTATATATTTTAGGTATATTAAAAATTCTGGAAAACTACTTTAATTAAACCCTTAACTGTCCCGAGCGTATATATCCGTCTCACTAAGCCGATGCGTTAACTGCCCGGGGCGTATGTATACGCTTTTCCGAAGTACGATTCTTTGTGTCACACTTCAACCAGCAGAACTAGTTCCATGGATTTGGAATGCAATAAAATGATCTTAAATGTGACCTTCATAGTGTTTTCAAAAGAGATATTATCAGTACTGAGATGATGATTTTGATGAAAAAGAGGGGAGAAAAAAAGCTGAAAAACCCATAGAAATAGCATGGGAAGAAAAACAAAAAAACTCACAATGTCGTGTGTTAAAAAAAAAAAAAAAAAAAAAAAAAAAAAAAAACTCACACCAGAAGTAATAAAGGGACAAAATTGACTAGAAAAAGATATTGAACAGCGGGAACGGGCGGGCTGGGGCGTTAAATATATCGTCCAGGATTAATACGCCTCGCCTAGTATGTGTCTCGGCGGTGGTGGGGGTGGGTGGTTCCACCGCCACTTTAGAATGTAGAAAAAGAGGAGAAAAAAGCTAAAAAAGCTTTTCGGTGGACCCACCCAACCCCACTTTAGAATGTAGAAAAAGAGGAGAAAAAAGCTAAAAACCCCATAGAAACAGCATGGGAAGAAAACCAAAAAAACTCACAATGTCAAGTGTGTTGAAAAAAAAAAAAAAACTCACACCGGAAGTATTAAAAGGACAAAATTGACTAGAAAAAGATATCAAAGAGCGGGAATCGGGTGGGCTGGGGCATTGGTCCTATCGTCCAGGGTTAATACGTCTCGCTTATATGTGTCTTCAAAAAATGTACAGAGCTGCAAATACTGATAACATCTCTGATTTTTACTGAGAAGAGAGGAGTGGGTGGAATCGGAAAAGGAATGCTTTTGGAACAGTGAGCGTATAACTATGCAGGCCTGTCTGAAAAACGGTGGCACTGGGAAGCGAATCTCGTAAATTTTCCTCGGCAAGTAAGGGGTTAAAATTGATAAAATAAAAAAGTAAGTACAGTAGAACTTGGATAATTCGAAGTTGAAGGGACCAGAAAAAAATTCGAAATATCCAAAAAATCGAATTACATATACTATTTTGTCAAAAAAAGTGATAAATTAAAAAATTATAACTCTACGATCAGAGATTTAACACATGAACTTTATATCTAAGAATACCGCTACATTAACCTTTTCACCCCCCTTTCCCAATTAAATCAATATTTTTTACGAGTTTAATTATTCAACACTTTTAAAAAAATAGTCAGATATTTTTTATTTCTTTTTTAAGTAGAATCTTTGTGTCATAGCATATGACCTGATACAAAAATAAAATATTCTACACTGTTAAAAATTTCAGTTCAAGATTGAACCAAATGTTGGCACTACAGTAGCTTCAGTTTGCTAGGTTGAACCAAAACTTGGTACAACTTTAGCTTCAACCATGCGATGGTGAAACCTTCTACTATGATTTGGCGTTTCTTGTTTAAAAAAAGCACCAAATTATGGTAAAAAATTTCTCCGTCTTATGGATGTAGCTATTGAAGTACCAAGCCTTGGTTTAGTAAAGCACCAAATAATGGTAAAAGGTTTCACCATCGCATGGTGGCAGCAAAAATGTACCGTGTTTTGGTTCAACCTAGGAGAAAATTTTTAACAGTGTACATTACACATGACTTTCAATTCACAAAAACCTCGAAGTTCATATATATGCACCATATCTTTTGGTGCACTAGCTAGGGGCTTCTATTGTATTTCCTTATCCTTCTTTTGAAAGACTATAAAAATTGATAATGCAATTCAGATAAGTAAAATCTCGGGAACAAATTTTACTGTAATATTTTAAAGGTAATCGTATGAAAAATTCGAATTATCCAAAATAGAATTTGAATTATCCACGATTTTTTAACATTATTTTAATACAAAATTCAAGAGACCGTGTAAAATATTCGAATTATCCAAAATTTCGAATTATTCAAGTTTCACTGAATTTTCTTTCTACAAATGTATACAATTCTCTCCGATAACTTATTTTTTAATTATCTATATAATATTTCTCTAACGTGGACCAGTTATAATTAATTTTTGTCAGAACGATACGATAGTGGTGTAATGAATAAAATACGCGAGGATTAAAAATAATATTTAAAAATGAACAGTATTTAAGCACGTGGACTCAGCTCAGAGAAGTAATAAGAAAACATATCGAAATTTGTCTGATGACATTATTTTATGGAAAAATGTATTTTTGAAAGTTGCTTGATCAGAATCTTTCTAAGCGTCATTTTAAACCTAGCAATACTTTAAAGATATATACAGAATGTGAATTATTATCATAAATTGACTAAAAAACACAATCAAAACAGGAATTAGTTTTTTTAAACAAAAATTTGTACCAAAATAAATAAAAAGTTATCGCCAACATGGCGAAAAAATTTTAAAAGGCATCATGGAAGTCCCATACTAAAACTGTAGTAATTGCGGAAGTAGGAAAACTGGGTGTTCAACCATGAATTTTATTTTGAAACCTTTCTTTGAATGTGTTTGGTTTCACTATTGCACAAATTCGATTTGGTTCTAATAATAATTTGGCTTCTGGTAAATTAAAATTTTAGTTATTTAGTGAAATTGTTGTAATATTTTAGCGTTTTAAATTTTATAGGTAAATAACAAAAGAAATAAAATGCGAAAATTTCGCACGGGTTTGCTAGTTTCCCTTTATCTTACATTATAAACTATACTTAACATCACTGTGCCTAATATTGCTCTTTATATGTACATATATATATATATATATATATATATATTGCTATGCTATTGAGTAACATAAGTCTATATATGATTATATCTACTTTTTTTTCTTACTTTGCTAATTCAAAAAGAAACTTATGAAATCTACACAATATTTTTTATAAACTTTATAGAATATAAATATGAGATACTACATTAAATGTATGGAAAAATTGATATAAAGTACATGAATTAAAGAAAATGCTTCGAAATTTTTGAGTACCTGTGCAAGCTTTTCCATTATTTTTACATACGCTTCAGTGTTTATGCATTCATCTTTTATGTCAAATACATATTTTCACTTTAAGAATATTATTTCACATGAGTGGAAACACCGAACTTCAGAAAATCTCTTAAATGAATATAGAATACTAGTTTTGACCTTCTATTATCAAAAGATATTTTCCCAACTTCCTCTAGCTGTCAAAGGGCGTCTAAGAAAGCTTTTTTAAGTATGATAAATGGAAAATGGATGGATTTTTGGATAAAATAAAGGGCCGTTTTCACTTGTATTATTTCTAAATGAAAAGCATATTTCAGCCATTTATTTATACTTTGATAACTTGAAAAATGCATGGAAAAGTCATTTATCATTTATTTCGAAATGAACTCTGAGACTTTTCACAGAATTTCAGTTTGTGTTCAAATCTAAAACAAAATATTTTTTGTAAAATAAAATACCTAACACAAAATTTTCGTAAATGCGTTTGTTACTCTATAATGTAAAATAAAACATGCAACAAAAAACATCAATTTAGATGCTTGTTACAATGTAATGAGAAACATTGGTAGTATCCATCAAGATACAAAATATTTTTACCGTACTTATGTTTTACGCCTTATACGCTTAGAACAGTGATTTTTAGAAAATGTGCCTGGGAACTCACCCTGGACGATTTCGGAAAGTTCCTTGTAGTATTCGAAAGAAATATATGCATATATATATATATATATATAAATTTTAGATACTCTATTATACACTGAAAAAAAGAAAATCCTGTTATATTACAGAAAATTTCGGACAAGAAATCAGTATACTATGGGAAAAAAATCTAGAGTGACTCCACTCGACTTTCCGAACATTGAGTAATTAACAGTTTTGTAGATAAAGAAAAGAAAGAGGAGTTGTTAAACAAACAAAACAGAGAAAACCATAATAGAGTGTTTGAGTATTTTTCTCCATATATTACACGATGTTTTATTTAACGCTACTGAACTTTGAGCCCATAGATCATAATGATAAATAATACTTCGTTGTGTCCCTGTAAAAACCTATAAATGCTAGATTTACCAAAATGCTTATAGTTAGTGCAAAACTGAATTATAATCCATATCTATAAAAATGAATTGCTGTTCGTTAGTCTCACTAAAACTCGAGAACGGCTGAACGGATTTATCTTATCTTAGTCTTGAAATGTTCGTGGAGGTCTAGGGAAGGTTTAAAAGGCGAGAAAAAATCGAATAATTTCCGGGAAAACCCTAAAAACAGCCCTTTTCTATTTCCCATACAAACGTTTTCTAGAGTCAATTTGAACTTTATTGCTATTCAATAAAGTTTAGGTGTGTTCCTAACGTCAAAGAGTCAATTTGCAATTTATTACCGCTGCATAAAGTTCAAATTCAATCATATCTATGAAAATAGTCTTCGCGTGCGCTTTGGAGGATCTAATGTCGCGTTCCGAAAATAAACAAAAGTGAATCGCGAACGCGACAAAAAATGTATTTTAGCTAACTTCAGTTGTAACTGTATCAGATTATTTATTTCACACTTTTCAATTTATTATTATTTATTTCATGCTTTTTGTCACAAATTAAGTTTCTGAACACAACCATAATACTTGACATTAGATTTGACAACCAACTAATATGTCAATCATTCTGTCGCACTTCAGAACACGGAGATTTATGGCTTAAAGGTAAACTCCAAAAAAATGAATAAATAAATCAGAACACGGAAAAAAGTATTACGATTGACGATATTGTGTTACGATCATGGTTACGATATTCTATGAGTGCATCCTTCTATCTTTGTGAGTGACGATTACCGCTACGTGCGCGAGAACTTTCTTTACTTTTGTGATCCTTTGTGATAGTGACATTCCAAGTAGTGTGCTCTTTTTTTGTTGATATTTTGTGATAGTGACACTTTACTGTTAAGTTACTGTTAAGTGAGCGAGAAATTTTCTCACTTCGATTAATTACGTTACGATGCCGAGGAGAAGACGACCTGACTTAGGTCGTCGCAGTCAATCAAATGTGCGAAGAGCTACCACACGTGCTAACCGCACTGATGACCAGAGAGAGACAGATCAAGAAAATAGTCGTATTGCTATGTCAGAATTGCGTTATTTAGTGAGTGACAATGAAGTGGATAGGCTTAGAATGCAACGAGTTCGTGCACATCAAACACAACAACAGCGAGCACGACATAATGAAATTGAGCGAATCCACAGACGCAGTGCTCCTGTGATTCTTGAACGAGCTGCATTCCACTATGATCCGGCAATTGATTATTGTGCCGAAAAATCGGTAACAATTGGGGAAATGAAAATAATTTGTAAATATTGTAAGGCGTTAAAATACACTGGTGAATCTACTGGATTATGTTGTGCTGGAGGCAAAGTAAAATTGCCACAATTGGTCCCACCACCAGATCCTTTACGCTCTTTAGTTTCTGGGATTGGAAATGATTCTAAGCACTTCTTGGCCAACATTCAGAAATATAACAACTGTTTCCAGATGACATCATTTGGCGCTACACATATTATACAGGACAATTTCATGCCCACTTTCAAGGTATTATACCAGAATATTTTTTTATAATATTCAAGTTTGTACTAAAATATATAACGGAAGGGGGTATCAACCCTGAAGGAGGTGAATGTGCTCATGAAACTCAACAACTTTCCCCAAAGAACATAGGTCGAAATATGAAAAAAAAATTTGGCCCTCCCATAGTAAATCAATCAGCTGGTAGTCAGTTTTGTAAGGGAGGGCCAATTTTTTTTTTCATATTTCGACCTATGTTCTTTGGGGAAAGTTGTTGAGTTTCATGAGCACATTCACCTCCTTCAGGGTTGATACCCCCCTTCCGTTACACGCTGTATATATGAAATAATTAATGGACAAAATTTAAAATGTTACAGATACAAGGACAAATTTATCACTTACTGGGGGCACTGTTACCACTATCTGATGCAGATCATCAATTTTTACAAATTTATTTTATGGGCAATTCAGATGCGGAAGTTGATAATCGTTGTGCTCACAATCCAACAGTGAAGAGAACCATTGTCCAAGAATTACAAATGTTTCTTCATCAGAATAACAAGTTCAAAATAGCATTGGATCGGATGTCATCTGATAGCCATAATATTATCATTCGAGCTGACAAAACACCTGCCGGTGAACACACAAGGAGGTTTAATTCACCTACCATTGATGAAGTGGCTGTTGTCATTGTGGGAGAAAATTTACAATCTAGAGATATTGTGCTTCATCGTCGGAATAGTGATTTAAAACGTGTATCTGAAACACACAGGAGCTATGATGGATTACAATATCCTTTGATCTTCTGGCAGGGGGGAGATGGATACCATTTTAATATCAAAATGGTAAATCAAGTAACAGGTAAATAAACTGAGCAGGATTAAATAATATTTTTAAATTCAATTCATCTAAGTAACATTTATCATTTTTGATTGCAGGTGCTGAAACCAACAAAAAAGTAAGTGCTATGAATTTCTATTCATACAGACTCATGATCCGTCAAGGTGAAATAAATCATATTTTGATGTGTCAACGACTTTTTCATCAGTTTGCAGTTGACATGTATGTCAAAATTGAGACTGAACGATTAACATACATCCGTTTGAACCAACGACAGCTACGATCAGAGGAATACATTCATCTCCGCGATGCTATAAATGCCGATGGCAATGTGAATAATGTAGGAAGAATGACAATTTTGCCAGCCACTTATATAGGAAGCCCACGCCACATGCACGAATATGCTCAGGATGCTATGTCATATGTTAGGCATTATGGCCGCCCAGACTTATTTGTTACATTCACATGTAACCCAAATTGGTCCGAAATCAAGAGGGAATTGCTACATAGCCAAACACCAGTTGTTAGACATAACATAATTGCCAGAGTTTTTAAACAAAAATTAAAATCTCTGATGAATTTCTTAATAAAGCATTGTGTGTATGGCCGAGTCCGTTGTTGGATGTACTCTGTAGAATGGCAAAAGCGTGGATTGCCACATGCGCACATTTTACTCTGGTTAGTGGACAAAATAAGGCCAGATGAGATTGATTCCATAATTTCAGCTGAAATTCCAGATGAAACAGTTGACCCAAAATTGCATGCAGTAGTTACCAAAAACATGATACATGGACCTTGCGGACTTTTCAACTACAATTCACCCTGTATGGTCGACGGCAAGTGTTCCAAGCGATACCCAAGAGACCTGCTTGCTGAAACCATAACGGAAAATGATGGATTCCCATTGTATCGTCGGCGATCAGTTGCGGATAATGGGCAATCGGTAGTTGTGAAGGTAAGAGGACAAAATGTTGATGTAGACAATCGTTGGATTGTGCCATACTCGCCAATATTGTCCAAAGCTTTTGAGACTCACATCAATGTGGAATATTGTAACTCTGTAAAGTCGATAAAGTACATATGTAAATATGTTAACAAAGGCAGCGATATGGCTGTCTTCGCTGTAACCAATGCAAATGATGAAATATCACAGTACCAGATGGGGCGCTATGTAAGTAGCAACAAAGCAATTTGGCGTATATTTTCATTTGCGATCCATGAAAGATACCCTACAATAGTCCATTTGGCGGTCCATTTAGAAAATGGTCAACGAGTTTATTTTAATGAATCGAACGCGGCAGACAGAGCGGCACGTCCACCATCGACAACATTAACAAGTTTCTTCACAGTCTGTCAAACTGATGATTTTGCTCGCACTTTGCTGTATGCTGACATGCCACGCTATTACATATGGAATGCATCATCGAAATCGTTTCAGCGTCGAAAACAAGGAACACTAGTTGAAGGACATCCAAATGTATTTGCTTCAGACGCTCTGGGTCGCATCTACACAGTACATCCAAATAACGGTGAATGTTATTATTTGCGATTGTTGTTGGTGAATGTTCGTGGTCCGACATCGTTCAAACAACTGAGAACAGTTAATGGACAGCTGTGTGCGACTTACCGTGAGGCATGCCAACTATTACATTTACTTGAAAACGATTCGCACTGGGATGATACGCTCAAGGATTCCGTAATATCTTCATCGCCGCATCAAATTCGTACATTGTTTGCGATTATCATATCGACATGTTTCCCCTCGAATCCAAAAGATTTGTGGGTTAAGTATAGAGATAACATGTCTGAGGATGTTTTGCATCGTGTTCGCCGTGAAACTTTGAATCCTACACTACAAATGACTGAAGAAATTTACAATGAGACATTGATCATGATAGAAGATATGTGTTTATTGATAGCAAATAAAGTATTGTCGTGTTTGGGAATGACAGCACCCAATCGTCATATGCACGATGCGTTAAACCACGAGTTGCAAAGGGAACAACAGTACGACATTGAAGCATTGGCCGAAACAGTTCGTACAAATGTTCCACAATTAAATCAACAACAAAGAATTGCGTACGACACTTTGATAGAAGCTGTGAACAGTGGATCTGGTGGAATTTATTTTCTTGATGCTCCCGGAGGAACCGGAAAAACGTTCTTAATTTCATTGCTTTTGGCGAGGATCAGATCGCGAAATGATGTTGCTGTAGCGTTGGCTTCATCTGGAATAGCTGCGACTCAGCTAGAAGGCGGACGAACTGCGCATTCTGCCTTGAAATTACCATTAAACATGCAAATCACCGAAACACCAATTTGCAACATCGCCAAAAATAGCGCAATGGCCAAGATCCTACAGGTATGCAAATTAATTGTTTGGGATGAATGCACAATGGCCCATAAGAGGTCACTGGAGGCGCTGGACAGAACATTGAAAGATCTTCGTGACAACCAAAATATTTTTGGTGGGGCCATGATTCTGTTGTCAGGTGATTTTCGTCAGACTCTTCCAGTTATTCCCCGATCAACTGTTGCTGATGAACTAAATGCATGCCTAAAATCATCTAATTTGTGGCAGTACGTAAAGACACTCCAATTAACAACTAACATGCGAGTATTTTTGCAACATGATGAAACTGCAAATGTGTTTGCGAAGCAGTTGTTAGATATTGGAAATAATAAAGTTGCAATGGACACCTCGACCGGATTCATTACATTACCCACAGATTTCTGTCACATCACAGATTCAAAAGAGGAGCTTATTCAGCGGGTTTTCCCAGATATAGCGCAAAAGTTCAATAACCATAATTGGCTGGGTGAACGAGCAATATTGGCAGCGAAAAATAAAGATGTCGAGGATCTCAATGCGACCATTCAGAATTTTCTTCCAGGACAGTTGGTTTCCATCAAATTCAGTCGAAACCGTTATGAACCAGTATGGCGTAGTCAACTATCCCACGGAGTTTTTAAATTCACTGGAATTGCCTGGATTACCACCTCACAATTTGCAGTTAAAAGTAGGATCAGTTGTCATCATGCTGCGTAACATTAATCAACCTCGACTATGCAATGGAACAAGACTGGCTGTGAAAAAGCTGATGAATAACGTCATTGAGGCAACAATCATAAAAGGAAAATACAAAGGAGAGGATGTCTTGATCCCCCGAATACCGATGATTCCAACGGATTTACCATTCGATTTTAAACGCTTACAATTTCCAGTACGTCTGGCCTTTGCGATGACAATAAATAAATCGCAAGGACAGTCTTTAGAAGTTTGCGGAATCAACTTGGAGTTTCCCTGTTTCGCGCATGGACAATTATACGTCGCGTGTTCGCGCGTCGGAAAACCGTCTTCTTTGTTTATTTACGCACCACAAAACAAAACAAAAAATATAGTTTATGAGAAAGCTTTAAATTGATTAACAAACTGTATCATAACAGTGTGTGTCTGTTAATAAAAATTTAAACCTTATAAATAGCCAATATTTCAGGAAAACTCTGTTTTTTTAAGTAAGCAACATGATGTGTCGAAAATAATAATAAAACTTCATGCTTCATTAAAAAAATGCTTTTTTATTCAATACGTTTTGTTTGTTTTGAAATTAATTTATACAAAAGTTTAGGTCTTTTATTTATCGATTGAGGCAGTACGAAGTCTGCCGGGTCAGCTAGTATTCATATAAATTTTCAGCTCAATTGAATATGGCGTTTAGATGCTATCGCACTTTTCAAAATTTGGTCCCATAGGACATAATCATGAAGAATTTTTCTTTGTGTCCCTGTAATAAAACTGTAAAAGCTAGATTCACCAAAATCTATACAGTTGGAGCAACTGTAACCTATAAGATGTGTACAATTTTTTTGCTCAGATTAATAAGGCGTTTAGATGTTATCACACTTTTAAAAATTTGGCCCCATAGGCCATAATGATAAAGAATTTTTTTTTGTGTCCCTGTAAAAAAACTATAACTGCTAGATTCTCCAAAATCTATACAGTTTGAGTATCTATGACCTATCACATGTGTATAAATTTTTTGCTCAATTGAATAAGGTGTTTTGATGCTATCGTACTTTTAAGATTTTGGTCCCATAGGCCATAATGATAAAGAATTTTTCTTTGTGTCCCTGTAAAAAAACTATAAGTGCTAGATTCACCAAAATCTACAGGGTTCGTACTATGGTGACTTACAATATACGTACCAACTTTCAGCTTATTGGAGCAAAGCGTTTAGACGCTAGCGTGTTCACTCACAGACATACACACACATACATACACACACACATACACACATACACACACACATACATACATCATCGCAAAAATAGTGAAAACGGACTCAGAAGACCTCGAAACGTATAGAAACATCAAAATCTCAAATTCGGATTTTTGACATGATTACAATACATTCCTCACTATAGTGTTCGGAAAGTAAAAAATTGTTGACAGAAATTTTCCCGTTTGATCATACAGGATCGAACTAAAGCCCTCCGATTAGTAGGAAAAGACTTTATCTCAAAGCCACAGAATCATGTTTTACGCTGTTACTTAGCACTTCTCAATCCTGCTTCGTTACCAAGCTTTTTGTATACAAAACAGAATAAATGTGTGCCTACCAGATAAAATCTGTAACAATGGTTGCAAATTTTAACCAGCTAGAAAGAAAATGTGTCTTTTGACAGATTGAAAAGAACGTTATAGTAATTTATGAAGTTTAGAAGTCAAAGTTTTCTATAAGAAAGTGAAAGATGTTTTCTGTTTCTTAACAGATTTTTTTTTTTTTTTTTTAACAGTTTATCACTTTATTATATCTATATATCACTCTTTTTGTCAAAACACCAGTGTTATATTAAACGCACTTTTTCTTCGAAAACAGCCGGTATACAGGACTGCATTTCTAGCTTTATTTTGTTTCTAGTTATTAAAAAAAAATCATAAAATCCTTAAAAATACAAAAGTAATTTAAATAATATTTTGTGCATCTTTTGTTTGTCTGTCCCACGCACTTCAGAATGTAGAAAAAGGGGGAGGGGATTGGAAACAACATAGAAATAGCATGGGACGAAAACCAAAAAAACTCACAATGTCAAGTGTGTTTAAAAAAAAAAAAAAAAAAAAAAAAAAACAGCTCACACCGGAAGTAACAAAAGGACAAAATTGACTAGAAAAAGATATCGAAGAGCAGGGACGGGCAGGCTGGGGCGTTAAATATATCGTCCAGGGTTAATACGACTCGCCTAGTATTTTGCACTATCCTTAAACTCTTTTTAACACTTTCCAACAAGGTTAAAAACTGTTAATGACTTCTGTTTGTCCGTCTGTCTATTCGCGCTGTAACTCCCGTAAATATTTATGTAATTTCTTGAAATTGATACATGTTATTCAAGTTCACTATCGGATGTTCCCTATTGAAAATGGAGTGAATAGCTCTACTGGTTTGTGTGCAGGGACTTCCGAAAATATTCCAAAGCGTTGTGTTCTATGAGAAGCATTTTTATAAACCATATTTTCATACCTTTACTGTACACAAATCTTATGAAATTGCAATGTGTTATTCAAGTTCACTATCGGATGTTTCCTATTTAAAATACCGTAAACACCACCACTGTTTTGTGTACAGGGACACTCGAAAGTATACCAAAGCATTATGTCCTATAAGATGTATTTCTATAAACCATATTTTAATACCTTTACTGTACACAAATCTTATGAAATTGCAATGTGTTATTCAAGTTCACTATCGAATGTTTCCTGTTTAAAATACCGTAAACACCACCACTGGTTTGTGTACAGGGACACTCGAAAGTATACCAAAACATTATGTTCTATAAGATGTATTTCTATAAACCAAATTTTAATAACTGTACTTTTCATAAATATTAATGAAATTCAAATATATTATTCATATGCAAAAAAGAATGCTTTCTATAGAATATAGTATGATTAGAATTATATTTACAGTGCCAACCAAAAATATTCAGTTACATTAAGAGCTATTAATAAAAATTAGCTGGAATTGCACGCACGTTTACAGTAAGTGTTTTTAACACTTTCTAATAATTTTTAAGTATGAATATGATTTCAGTTTGTGTATCTTTCTGTCTGATTGTCCATATTTCTACCAGTCTGTCTCCCGCCCCCAGCGTCCGTAAATATTATCAGAATATTTAAAAGTTGATATATATTAATCAATTTCACTATGGAAAGTTCCCTATTTAAAATGACATTAATAAGTCCTGTACAAATAGTTTGTGTATAGAGACAACAACAACAAAAAAAAAAAAAAAGAAAGAAAGAAATGAAAAAGGAAAGACAAGCCAATGCATTACGTTTTAGGACAAATCATTTTTAAAAATCACATTTAAAAAAAACTTTCTCTTATGAAAATCATAAAGAAATTGACATGTAATTTTAATATTTTAAAATAATGTTTTGTATAGAATAGTACATGATTTACCTTCAGATTTACAGGGCTTCACTAAAATATTGAGATTAGATTAAGGGCTGCAATTATAGTCTAATGGGTGCATTTTCTTTTGTCTTAAGCATTTTTAACACTTTCTAAAATGCCTAAGAGTTATTTTAAATTCAATTAGTCTATCTGTATACTTATCAGTCTTTCTGTCACGATATTGTGACAGATCTGTTTTTTGATAACGTAGGCAAAGAATATTCAACATTATACGATACAACAAGTACGTACAGTTGGAAAGTGTTACTAATCAATACGTACTGCATGATTTTTCGTTCTTGTTTAAGTTTGTAATGCTATACTTAATCTTCCTCCCTAGTGCTTGTGCTTCTATTTCCATGAGTTTATTATTACATTATTTTCCATGTTTTTAACTCACCCCTGTTTTTAACGCATACCCCCTTAAGTAAAGTTAAGTGTCAGTAAACAAGCAAAATCACAGATTGCTTCGAAATACAGGGTGGGCTTTAAAAAAAAAAGAAAAGGATAATTGCGTTTCAATATTTATACACACACACATAAGCAATATGAATAAATATTGTGTTTACTTTAAAATATCTTTATTTATTCTACTTTCTTTGAAATAATATGCGTAAAATAAAATCTTGAAATAAATATTTTAAAATAAATCATAAAAACTTTTTTTTTCTCAATGAAAAAGGAAATATACACAATTTTTTAATTTCTTAAGTACATTCCTGCTCAAAAGTTAGCAAGATTTGCAAACAATCAGTTTTTTTTTTTTTTTTTTTTTTTTTTTTTTCAGTTTAAAAACTTATATCTCCATGAAATGTGTTGAAGTATTGCATATTTAAAGAAATGTGTCTTCCACATGTCTTTCAGTAAGATTGGTTTTGGACAACATTTAGGGGGCCGGTAACAAATTGAGCAAAATCAATATGGTTTGTGATCACCGTGTATCGTTAAGTAAATGAAATGATCTGTAACTTTAGGGTATGTTAATATAGAGCCAGTAACATTTGTGGATGAATTTGTGTGACGATTGCATATTAAATAAAGGAGATATAAGCATTTATTTTAAAACTCTTAAAAAAAAAAAAATGCATGTTTTTTGTTTATAATATGCAGAGTTTTCAACGAAAATTATTCCCACTTTCACATAAACTGAAAAACAGTTTTGAAACAATATACTGCAATCATAATGCAAATATCTTAAATATTTCATGAAATATGAGCATTTCTATGAATAAAAGCTTTTTGTAAAAAAATAGAACTGACTCCAAAAAGCAACTACTATTCAAAAAAAGAAAAAAAAATGTATGAAATGAAACTAAATTGCGCCTAAAAGTATAAAATAATTTCCTTCGCCATACAACCTATAACACTACAATTAATCATAACTTTTGAAGTCGGCGCAAAATTAAGTAAACTTTAATTAGTTTTTAAAGGTTTGTTTTTAGATCGGTAGCAACAAATGCTGTCGTCTCGAATGATCCATTTTCATCTTTCCTTTATTATTTTATCACTGTATACAATTGGTTCATTGGTAGCATCTACACAGAACAGTGAACATTCTTCACAATGCGGTATTTATGTTTCTACGAAGTTAGAGTTTCCTTTGCAAATTTGGTATAGTTTCGATAACTGCCATCCTTGGTGGCTTTTGGATTTGGCGTTCAAAACGCATTGCAAAAATATACACGCAAGATGTATATTTTCATAATACATTTTGTACGAAGTATTGTTTCATATTCTTGATTACTCTCTTAATATACCTTATCAAATTAATCATGATATCCCAAAGAAATGAAATATGTTTGCCAGATAATTTTGCGATTTTTCTTTCACCAAGGATGTCAGATACCAGCATCTTCGCCAACTTTTGCTGCTTACGAAATCTTATTATTATTATTTTTTAATCAAAATAGTTTTTGGCTGCGTTTTACAGGTGACAATGTGAGATGCGTATTTTGAATAGAATTTGAATTTTGTATTGAATAAAGGTATCAATTTTTATTTAATTTTGCGCCGACTTCAAAAGTTATGATTAATTGTAGTGTTATAGGTTGTTTGGCGGAGGAAATTATTTTATACTTTTAGGCGCAATTTAGTTTCATTTCATACATTTTTTTTTCTTTTTTTGAATAGTAGTTGCTTTTTGGAGTCGGTTCTATTTTTTTACAAAAAGCTTTTATTTTTCACTTTTCAGTGAAAACCTATTCATATAGCTGAACATCAAAAGACGTTCGACGGTAGTTTCTTTAATCACAACTTCCAAGAAAAGTGACATAACTCAAAAAATAGTTTATGTCACTGAAAAATACATGAAATGCACCCAATATGAATAAAAAAGTTATCTCCATCTAGAAAGTTATCCACTCGAGAGAGAGTTGTGCCAGTTTTATTCAAGTAAAGTTATTTTTAAGTTGATTTTTCTCAAATGCTGCATTTTTAAGTTGTGTCACTTTTCTTGCCTTTATCGGACATAAGCAAAAAACTATCTAATGAATGAACATACGTTAAGTTAAAAAGTGTTTAGAAATGTAAAGAACGGATACGCTGTATTCATAACTAAAAATTCTTTTAGGCACATATATATATTTATATATATTGAACTTTACAGTGAATACGTGTCATCCGCTGCGCTGGAATTTGCGCAGCGTAAAGTTCAAACAAAGAGCAAAATATGCATTGCAGCAGATGGACAGAAGTTTCAACATCAATACTTACATACTGCTTTTACCAGTTTAGCTGCATGCGTTCAGCAGTTAAAGTAAGAACAGACTTTTGTGAGTATCCTGTAATTTGATTATATCTTAATGAAATCATAATGAAGCCTATTTTAGGCCAAGAACATTACGACAACAAAAAAAGTATTAAAATTAAATCATCTCTTACGAAGTTATAAGCTAACAAATTTCAACAACAACAACAACTACATGAGAAATATGGTTTGTATTGAGAACCTCTTCCTTTATGAAGTCGGTTTAAAACGTCTATGCGTTAATCGATGTGACCGCTTACAATAACCATACTTTGAATTTTACATAGCATAAATGTCACCCGCTACGCTACAACATATGCAATGTCGTTCAAGTGTGCACAAAATAGGAGATTGTGAACAAACAAATGCACGTTTAAGCGTTCTGTTTTTAGCATTAACGTCTAACTATCTTTTCGTACTAAATCGATGATGCTCTGCATTTTTATAATTCGCTTTTTCCCCCGTCTTGAACTGTTTCCGAGATAGGAACGCTAACTCCACTGTTTCCCACCAGGTGGCGCTGTAGGCGGTTGAATAGCGCAGCACATACCCACTTTACTATACCTACATACCACTTTTATGAGTATAGCTGCATCTGTTCAGCCATTAAAACAGTCGGGACTGACTTTTTTGGGCACCCTGTATTTTCTTTTGATCGTAAAGATATTGCAATGGGACCTATTTCAGACCAAGACCTTTACAATAAAACAAAAAGTACCAAAATCGGATTATCTGTTCAGAAGTTATGAGCTAAGAAACAAAAGTAAAAAAAAAAACATACGGTTTGAATTGAGAACCTCCGCATTTTTCAAGTCGGTTAATCAGAGCATCTCTTACGAAGTTATAAGCTTACAAACACCAACGACAACACACAGCTCGAATTAAGAACACCCTCTTTTCTGAAGTTGGTTGAAAACGACTTTGCGCTAATCGATGTGACCGCTTACAGTAACAGTACTTTGAACCACAGAGTATACGTGTCATCCGCTCCGCTGCAAAGTGTGCAACGTAGTTCAAGTGTGCACAGTGTAGGAAATTGCGAACAAACAACTGCACGTTTTAAGCGTTCTATTTTTAGATATAATGTCTAAAAACTGTCTTTTCGTAGTAAATCGATGATGCTCTACAACTTCGTAATTAACTTTTCTCCCATCTTGAACCGTTTTTGAGATAGGAGCGCTGATTCTGCTGTTTTTCACCAGATGGCGTTTTATTTTCTTTAAATTGTAAAGATATTACAATGAGACCTACTTCAGACCAAGATCTTTACAACAAAACAAAAAGTATTAAGTAACCGTATTTTGAACTATATAACCTATGTCTCACCAGCTACGCTACAAAGTGTGCAATGTAGCTCAAGTGTGCATAGTGTAAGAAATTGCGAACAAACAACTGCACGTTTTAAGCGTTCTATTTTTAGCAATAATGTCTAAAAACTGTCTTTTCGTATTAATTGGATGATGCTCTACAACATCGTAATTAACTTTTCTCCCATCTTGAACCGTTTTTGAGATAGGGGTGCTGATTCCGCTGTTTTTCACCAGATTTCGTTTTATTTTCTTTAGATTGTAACGATATTACAATGGGACCTACTTCAGACCAAGATCTTTACAACAAAACAAAAAGTATCAAGTAACCGTATTTTGAACTATATAACGTATGTCTCACCAGCTACGCTACAATGTATGCAATGTAGCTCAAGCGTGCAAAGTGAAAGATATTGCGAACAAACAAATGCACGTTTTTAGCATCAATGTCTAAACTATCTTTTCGTACTAAATCGATGATGTCCTGCAATTTTATAATTCACTTTTTCCCCTGTCTTGAACCGTTTCCGAGATAGGAACGCTAGCATGAATGTCTAAACTATCTTTTTGTACTGAATCGATGATACTTTCAACTTTGTAATTCCCTTTATTCTCTAGAACCGTTTTCGAGATAGTAACACTATCTCCGCTATTTTCCACCAGGTGGCGCTGCAAGCGGTTTAACCATGTACGGAATGGCCACTTTGCTATACTTAAATACCATTTTTAACACTATAGCTGCAGCCGTTTAGCAGTTAAAAGAGTTGGGACTGATTTTTGGGGCACCCTGTATTTTCTTTAGATTGGAAAGATATTACAATGGGACCTATTTCAGACCAAAACCTTTTCAACAAAACAAAAAGTGTCAAAATCGGAGCATCCGTTCAGAAGTTATGAGCTAACAAACATAAAAAAAAACATACGGTTTGAATTGAGAACCTTCCTTCTTTTTTGAAGTCGGTTAAAAACGTTTTCACTGCGTATGTGCGAAAATTAGAAAAAGAAAAATACATAGGTTGAAAGCTAGATATATTGGACAACTTTTATCAAAAGTCCATTTGAATAGAATGAAAATTAAGCAAATTGTCAGCAAAAGAAGGAGCTAGATTTTAGGTATTTTCCAACAGTTGAAATTTCATAAGGGATTTTTCACATGCCACGTAATTAATTTGAAGATCCAATTATTTCAAAAAGTTTCCAAAACTTCCTTTTTGTGAAAAATCCCTTATATTCTCACAAATCTTAGTCAATAAAAAATATATGGTAGAGTTACAACCTTCAAAGGGTTTTTCTTAAAAAAAATACTTTTGAAGCGTAGTTGAAATAATTTGATCTTCAAATTAATTACGTGGCATGTGAAAAACCCCTTATGAAATTTTATCTGTTGGAAAATACCTAAAATCTAGATCATTCTTTTGCCGATAATTTGCTTTAATTTTTACTCGATTCAAAGGAACTTCTGACAAAAGTTGGCCAATATATATAGATTTTAACCTATGTAATAAAAATATTTCTATCTTTTGCACGTGCGCAGTGACAACGTTTTTCATACAAATGCTCATATTTTATGAGATTTTTAAGCTATTTGTAATCCGAATGCAGTATATTGTTTTGAAAGTGTGTTTTTTCCCCAATTATCTGAAAGTGGGAATAATTTTCGTTTAAAACTCTGTATATTATAAATAAAAAACATGCTGCTTTTTTTTTAATAAATTCTTATACTTCCATTATTTAACATGCAATTGTTGCACAAACTACATCCACACAAATTCCACTGGGTCTATATTAACATATCCTATAGTTGCAGACCATTTCGTTCCCTTAACGATACTAGGTGATCACAAATATTATTGATACTGCTCAATTTGTTAAAAAACAAACTTATATAATTTAAAACGTAGCTAACAAAACAATTAACATCTAAATCCTTCTTTTAAATAATAATTAAATGTAAAAATGCAAAAATGCAAAAATGCAAAAATGCAAAAAGTATCATTCTAATACTAAAAATTACGGTAACGGTCTTGGCACAAAGTGTGAGACAAAATGCTGTAAACAAAATTTAGAAATGAACCTATAACAAGAATTATAAAAGTAATTTGTGCATTTTATATAATTTCATGAGATTATTAAATTTATGCATTTTTTACTCTGAATGTTTCTTTCTTTTTTCTTTTTTTTTTTTATTAATTAAAATTTACGAATTCAGAAAAGACGTTTTAATTAATTATAGATACTCAAATTTTAATTAACTTTTTATTATGTTGACTCTTTACATAAATAATGTTTCATTAATTAGCAGACAAATAAATCACAAAATATCAAACAACATAATCTGTATTACCTTATTGCTCTTTTTTATTGTTTTTATAATATTTTTCACGCATAAATAGATTCCGAAGATACTGAAAAAGAAAAAAAAAACCTACTGTGTTATTACTTTTAATATATCCTAAAACATTTTTTTTTTCAACATGTAATCAGCAAAAGTACAAGTCAGAGCTGATTCTGTGTTTTGCACAGTCTGCAGAGACTTCATTTTATAGACGTGTTTTTCACTAAAATTAAATATGGAGTATAATATTTGTCAAAATCATTTCTCTTTTGCTAATAATGTTTAATAATCTAAATTGAAAATACGTAAGAAATATTTACTTTATTTAATTTAATGTTTCGTTTCTTGCGATATTAATTAAAAAGAATGTTTTAAAAGACTGCGTGAGCTGATTGGGGATGTCTGGTGTGTATATTTAATAGTTTTTCCATTAATTAATTAGCAAATTCTTTTAATTAAAACATTAAAAGGAAATCTTTTGGTAAACAAAAATCTTTTACATAATCTGCTAACATACGCTGTATTCCGTGAAAAAAATGTATATATTTATTTTTTAATTAAAATGTAGAAAAACGTATTTCCCAATACATTTTATTTATCTAATTGCCGAATTATCTTGTGTATTTTTCACTGTAAACGTATTTAATCAACCACTTAATTAGGATTGGTATATTGTGGTTACCTTTCTAATTAAAAAAGAATCATTAATTTATTCTGATTATAGACCTTTATTATTTTTTGTTTAAATTTGTTTATCATATTCAACATTAAGAGTAATATTACACACATAGAATTTATAAGTTCATATTTTAAAAAATCACTTAAAAGAAAATGGGTTTTTGTTTTTCTTCCCATTTTTTAGATTAATTAATTACATTTAATAATTTTTTAATTACTTTTTTTTTCACAGGTAGAATATATTCAGGATTTATAAGTAATATATTATAGAAGATCCTGCACTTAAAAGTTGCCCAAATTTTTCACAATTTATTTTATTTTATTACAAATACTAAGCATAATAATTTTATTTATTTTACTTTTATATAACATTTTAGCATGACAGTTTTATTGAAAACTTACAATATTACAACTATGTAAATTTTATAAAATTATGTCTTTCTTGGAGAAGAAAAAATCGATATTTTTCATCATGTTTTTATTCGACGGAGCACTTTCTTTTAGCTGAACTCGTGCTATAACATTATTAAAAATTGTCCTCGATTTAGAAACATATGTCCACTATTAAAATTATGTATCTCAATATTTAAAACCATCTCGAATCCTGATATTTAGCAATCTTCAATCAACCAGTTGCTTCAACTGTTGATAATAATCATTCTCAAATTACTTTAAGTACTGGTTAATCAGACGTAACAAAATCACAACTATTGCTGCTTCAAAAGTGGCAGAAATACAGCAAAAAAATGTGTTCAAGGTCTAAATTTCGTTCCAACTAATATACGAAGTTATAATACTTAAATACAAAATTATGATTCTATGTTTGAAGAATCCAGAAATTTCGCCTATTAAAGCTCCTAACATACTGAATATGGAAAAAAATGGAATTTTAAGTAAAAATCCTCTACTCCAGTCTGAAAGCCCTAATCTACATTTTTCTCTCTTTTATGTTTATTACTTAAGGAATTATCTCCATTCCATACGATGACAGAAACTGATCTTCTAGGTCCTTAACACGTTCGCTGCCGATCCCGCGCTAGCGCGTGATGTGACGTATTGTTTTACAGGTGAAAGTTTACTTCAAGCTGCTGCTTGGCGAAATTTCAAAAATCGCCAAGACTGCGCCATTTCGCATCGTGTTCCGAATAGCAACCCTCCACCCCCCGCGTACGATCGAACACCGGCGATCTAACCTAGCAAAAAAATACATCAGCGAAAAAAATATCATCAATAATTAAATAAATAAATAAATAAAAATACGTAGAACAAAAGAAAAAAATTCATAAAATGAAGTAAAAAAGAATTATGAAATAATTATAAATTCATAACTAATCACAAATAAAAGAATAAAACTTAGATCATACAATTACACCAAATATTGAAGTGCAACCAAAGTACCACCAAGGTACCACGAAGTTGTGCACCAAAATGCGGTTAATCGAGGTGCTCAAAGCGACAACACAGAGTCTGGGGCAACATTTATTTTAAAGGCATTTTTCTGCGTTTTCAAAAATTGTATAAAGTAAATGATTTATATTAATATTTTATTTATAGTCCTCATATGTTAGAAGTTAGAAATGGAAAAATACATCCGCAACTGAAAAATTATAGCAAATTTTAACGGTTCTCTATAATAATTGTACTCTGATCTGTTTGCCCTCTGATCTATACCCCCTATCTCAAAATGCATGAGATTAAAAAAAATGCAAAGTTTCATACTGTAGCAAACAGTATTGGCATGAAATTCAAAAATATGCCTCTAAAATTCAAAATTCCCTTCCTTGAAGGATCAAATTGTAATGGTATGTTTACAGACCACATCGAGGGGTGAGTCCCACACCGTCGCCATTTGCCCATCGTGCAGAATTAGTGCGACCTAAAACTCAATCAACGTTAAATTCCAACACTATTCAACCAGCCAAACAACACTAACGCAAACATCAGAAATATTCATATTTCAAAATAGATGGTTGGTTGGATTTTACATCACACTAGTGCTGCTCAAATGGAAACTGGTGATGGCCTGAATCTCACCCCTAGAAGTGGTCCGGAAGCATGCCATCACAATTTTGATCCTCCCGGAAAAATATTTCAAAATAGAATGCTTACTCTCTAATAAAACACGTATGCTCAATACGCGACAAAAGTGATGACGTCAGTGATTTGTTATTTTATCTGCTCAGTACAAACGAAACTATTTGCTATGGAAATTTAACTTATTACCCATTAACTCCAGAGTTTGCTTGTGCCGAGCAGATGAATTTTCATACATTTGACGTCACACAGCTTATTGATGTAACACATGACGCAAACAAACAAAGGAAAACACATAGCTTAAACACAAGCGCTACATCTGGCGATTTAGCGCTCTCGCGAAATACGCCAAACATAATCGGCAGGTTATAATAAAAAAACGCCGTTCCTATTATTAGTCACGTGAGATCGGCAACGAACGTGTTAAAGTATTGAAAAAACTTCAAGTAAATTCTTTCTAATTTTACCATTGAAATAGCGTTTGTGTTTTTTTTTTTTTTTTCTTTTGTATTTTAAAATTATTCCTCTATTACATTAACCAAAACTGTTGATCAAATATTTATATCTTTAAATTATATAAAATATGTAAATGTAAATTTAAGTGAGCCTTTAAGATAGATAATATTGCTGCACAGAGCTCATAAAATACACACTGGATACTGTTTGATATTTTATTTGATAGCATTTGATTTCCAACGCAGACAATTTGCCAAAAATATATTACGTATGTGTTTCGCGATTTTATAGTTTTTTTTTTTTTTTTTTTTTAACAAATCATGCTTTAATTGTCTGATTTGATTTACAGTCGGCAGCAAAATTATTGAATCACACATCCACACTTTTCATATATATATATATATATATTAGTTTGATATCTAATTTTTATCAACTTACATTTTTATAAACAGTATAAGACTAAGATCATGACTCGACAAATATTTACTTAACGAAACACTATTGGGTGCACATCTTTTAAGTAGGAATTATTGCTAGTGCTTCAATAATTTTGCTGACGAGTGTAGATCAGTTTAGTGTGGTACAGAAATAATTTGTCCTTCCCCTTGTATCACAGCAATTTTGGTAAAATACCGCTCAGTATCAGCCAAAACCAATGAGCCATAGTGAAGATCGACATTTTTACAAATCTTATTCTGGACCGATAATCCAAATATGACAATTTCAAATGATATCGGCAGTTAGTCGGCGGGCGATATTGCCCGATTTTGCAAATTCTCAATATCCGATGTTGGTCGGTAATTCTGTGCTACTGGGGTTGAATTTTCTGAGAAGTTCGACATTTGGTTTTAAATTTAAATTTTATTTTAATTTTAAGAAAATAAAGAATAGAAAACAATTTTAGCAACATTATAAATATTGTAAACTGGTATATACTGATATACTCTGATATCGATCGATAATTGTAAAAATGTATGCTTAAACGATACTGGTTATTTCGACAAACTCCGATATTTGCCGATATTACTGTGCTATTGGGGTTATTGTAATAAAATATATAATTTTTTACCTCTCATATAGAATAAAGTTATATTTATAAAGGGATAAAGATATATTTAAATGAACTACTTTGCAATAGCAAATTCGGTCTTAACATAATTTATTTTAAAAATATTTTTTATGTTGTAGATTAAAAAAAGTAAATATAGGGTGAGTGCGAAATTTCTACCTGTTTTTGGATATGCAAATTTGCAATGGAATTGACGTCACACATGACAATGTAATAACGCAAATCGTCGGCCAATCAAACTCGTGGATGCCTCACATATAAATACATCGTGTCTCACAAAGTTAATCATCTCAAAAAAAAAATTATCAGATGTTGTAACATGGAAAGCAAGAAGGAGCATATAAGAAATTGTTCGTTATACGAGTTCAATAAAAAGAATACGGCAGCTGCAGCATGCCGCAATGTTTTTCAAGTTTATGGGGAGGATGCAATAGACGAAAGCATCTGACGTCGATGGTTTCATAAATTTAGGGAAGGAGACAGAAGCTGCCAAGATCAGGCTAGGAGTGGACGGCCATCATACGTTGGAGACGACGATATTGACCAAGCCAGAAGGAACAACCCGAACCCAACCGTGTAAGAATTAGCGGAGACCTTCAACGTACACCGTACAACGGTCGGGAGACGAATGGTTAAGTTGGGTTTTACGAGAAAGTTGGATCGTTGGATTCCACATAACCTGACAGCTAATCAACGGGATGACCGAATCGCCACCTGTGTTTCCTTGCTTTGCCGGTTCAAAAATGACACATTCTTGACATGAATTGTGACATGAGAGGAGAAATGGGTTACGTAGCGTAACTTAAAGCGTCGTAGGACTGTGTGTCGTCCTTCTGATCCGCCTGCATCGATTTCGAAAGCTGAACTTCATCCCAAAAAGATGTTATTGAGTGTGTGGTGGGAAGCGCAGGGAATAATTGACTGGGAAGTCCTGCCACTTAACCAAACAATCAATGCTGCTTTCTACTGACTACAGTTAGACAGGCTACATTCAAATTTGGTAGCAAAGAGGCCAGGTCTCATCAATCGTCGCAGTGTTATCCTTCATCACAATAACGCCAGGCCACATGCTGTTGTCGTCACTTGCCAAAAGTCTACCTTTGGTTGGGAGGTTTTACCCAACCCTCCCTATTCTCCTGACTTGGCACCAACTGAATATCACCTATTTTGTGCGTTGAACAATTCCTTTAGTCAAAAAATCTTTGATGATCTTGATGCTGTGAAAACTGCCATCCAATTTTTTTTTCTCGAAATCGCCGAAATTTTACTGCCGTAGGATTCATTTCTACCAGAAAGATGGCAAGAGGTCATAGATAGCAATGGGGATTATGCACAATAATAGGTACTGTTCATTTTGTGTTTATTTGCTCTTCTTTATGGGTAATACAAACGGGTCGAACTTTTGCACTCACCCAATAAATAAATAAAGTTATAAAATTATTTTGTCTCAAATAAATTCATTGATCAAACTCCAAGCTCAAACAAACACATACGAAATAATATTTCATTTTATTTTACTTGAATTTCTATTATGAACTAATAACTAAAAGAGAAAAAGTGTGAGTGATACCTAACTCTTTGATTTCCTTCAGAGATTAATTTAATTTTATGTTACATATAACTTTGACAATATTTCTAAAACTTTGGTGATGCAATAACTCACATAAAATTTGATTTTCTCATTTTTTTTCACATAGAACACAGCAATATGATATACTAATGTAAAATACGTAGAAAATTAAGACATAATATTTCTTAGAAAATCATTTTCTTTCCGAAAATTTGCCGTTTTATAAAATATTAGGATATTTAACTATAAACTGATTTTCAAGTACCCTACAAGTTTATTAAATAGATTTCTTTCACCAACAGTCAACAATAGCAAGATAATCTACTTTTTCCCCGGTTTTCTATAAAATTACTTTGTCAGCAGCAAATTTCCTTCCTGATTTCAAAGGAAACCTATCTAAAGAAAAGAAAAAAAAAAAAAGGAATTACATTTATATCGTAAAGGACAATTTAAAGACTGTGAAAGAATTTTTATTTAACATCTAATTTATTAGAAGTGTATTCTTTATAATTAAAGCTGCGTCTTTATTATTATCATTATTGTTACTGTTCCTGTTATTATTATTATCATTATTATTATTTATGAACTTTTTATCTAAATACAGTGAAACTTGAATAATTCGAACTTGTTTAATTCGAAATTCTGGATAATTCGAACTTTTTACTCGGTCCCTTGAATTTTGTATTAAAATAATGTTAAAAAATCATGGAAAATTCGAAGTCAGTTTTGGATCCCCACTAAAAATAATCTCAAGATATTCTGCAGGTATTTTTAAAGAAAATCTAAAGAATATCTTAAGTTATTTGGCCCATTCTTAAGAAAGTTTACAAAATTTCTTTAAAATGTCTTTAAAATTTCTCAAGATATTTTATAGAAAAAGAGAAATCTTTAAAATATTTTTAAATATTTGAAGAAAATCTTAAGAAAATACTGTTTTCTCAAGAATATCTTCGGATTACTTTTAGTGGGGATAATTCGAATTTTTCATACGATTACCTTTAAAATATTACAGTAAAATTTGTTCCCGAGATTTTTCTCAGCTAAAGTGCATTATTATTATTTTTTTTTTTTTTAAGAGTCTTTCAAAAGAAGGATGAACAAGTACAAGAGTATTTCCTACCTAGTGCATCAGAAGAAGATATGATACATATACATGAACTTCGAGGTTTTTTTTTTTTTTTTTTTAATTGAAAGTCATGTCTAATGTACAGTTAAGAGTCTAAGAACGTAATTTGACAAGTATTTATTTAACAAAACAGTATTAACTCTACTTTTTTTATATAGGCATTTTTGCTAGTGTTCGGATACTTTTGTTGGCGACTAGAAGATTCTGTTTTTGTATCAATTGATAGGTTGAAGTCATATGCTATGACACAAAGATTGTACTTAAAGAAGCAATAAAACATATCTGACTAGTTTTTAAAAAGTGTTGAATAATTAAGCTCGTAAAAAAAATATTGATTTAATGGGAGGGGGGGGGATATGGCAGTATTCTTAGGTATAAAATTTATGTGTTAGATCTTTGATCGTAGAGTTTTATTTTTTTTATTTATCTCTTCTTTTTGACAAAATAGTATATGTAATTCGAAGTTTTGAATATTTCGAATTTTTCTCTGGTCCCTTCAGCTTCGAATTATCCAAATTCTACTGCATTAACAAAAATTCATTTCCTAAACAGAAATAGAACAAAATTACGCGAGTTATAATTTTAATAAAAACTGAAATTCACTTTAACACACGATAGTTTTAAATTATTTATACAAAAGTAAAAAGTAATATTACAATTATATACCAGCTAATAGTTGTTTTTACCAGCGAAAAAATTTTTCTTTTAATATATAAATGTTTTTAACCCTTTATATACCAAGATTTCACATTTCAAAAATATTTACTGAATTTTCCAGCGTAAAACGCGCAGGTTTCTTAAATCAGCTATACACCAAAAATTTAAATTTACACTAAAAGCTATTTCTTTAAAAGCTTTTGTTTCTTACAAATATAGCTTTATTTGTAAATCAAATTTTTTGGTGTGTAACTCATTAATTTCACCTGCTCGTTATACGACGGAAAATTCGTTACCCATATATTTGATTGTGTTGTCTGGAGCATTTAAAAAACAGTTTTAAAAGCAAAATGCAAAAAATAAACATTTGATGGCAAAAAAGTGCTTGTTGGATGTCTGAAATATCGTGCAAAGTGACATTTTTTTCTTTTTTTTCTTGATATATTCAAGTTTTCAGTTAAGATAGAAGTTTTAAAAATTACTTTCAAGGAAACATTCAAAAGGTGTCATCTTCAAAAAGTACTGAAAAATAATATATGTGATTCTACTCTTCATGAAACACCAGAAAATGAAAAAAAAATCGGCTGAAATGAATTACAGCGACCACAAAAATTATCCAAATTAAGCATATTTGGCGATTTAGCGCTGTTAGGCGATACGTTTGCTAGCACCGAGATTGCCGTGTGCGAACAGAACCGTGTTTTGCTTTTTCGCCGAGTACTCAAAATCAATAGCCTAGCAGTGTTAAATCGCCAAATATGCTTAATTTTGATAATTTTTTTCTGGTCGCTGTAATTCATTTCAGCCGATAATTTTTTCATATTCTGGTGTTTTATGAAGCGTAGAATCACATATATTTTTTTCAATACTTTTTGAAGATGACACCTTTTGAATGTTTCCTTGTTAGATTTGTTGTAACGAAAGCTGAGTCTCATAAATTGTTTTATATTGTCACAAATTGCATCTGTGTAAGCTGTTTACAAAAATTCACGTTCGAAAATTTGACCTTAAAACAATACTTTCTCGACCCTATGAGTAAGAGAAAGTAAAAAAAAAAGTGGTGTGCAATGAATATTTAAATTTGAAAACTTCTTCACACAACATAAAATTAAAGAAAGCACTACTAGTTTCGAATGGATGTGGCAAGACTAGAAGTCTTTCTTTTGCATGTGTTTTTGCACCTGAATATGAAAGGACATGTGCTTTCGAAGTCGATTGTGCTTTCTTTAATTTTACTGGTGTGGAGAAATTTTCAAGTTTAAATATTCTACTAATATCATTGTATTCTTTTTTAAGTTCTAAAAAGATTATTTCTCCATATAATATGAGTTTCAATATCTATAATGCATATATGACGAAAAAGAAGCATGCTTTAAAACCTTTAGAATCCTTAAACAGTAATAATAATAATAATAATAGTCATATTATGATTACTTTTTAATTTATTATCTCTTGAAATATATCTCCCCTCGTTGAGAATCAAAATTGTGATCATCTGTCTCCGGACCACTCTTAGACATTAGTCCCGGACAGTTGCAAAAATCGTGCATAATGTAGTTACTAGTGCAACATAAAAACCCACTCACTCACTTGAGATATATCATTAGGATAGACAATAAATATCTGTACAATTTGTTTTTAATTATCTGAAACAGTTACAGATTAATTAATTACAAATTCTAGTATATAAAAATATTAGTTTAATGTATTAAAGTTTTTCAAACAAAAGTAAAATTTAACCCTTTGCACTATAATTATTTTCCTAGTTTGTTATCGATCAGTTCTGATCTACAGAGTTTAAACAAAATTTTTTTAAAAATAAAATTGCTTCCCACTAATTTGCTTTATTAACTGTTTGAAGTGTTACGTCAGAAATAACTCAAGATTTTTGGAGAAAAATAGTTTTGTCACCCCAGAAGTGACCTCATAGTGCAAAGGGTTAAACAATTTTTATTTTTATTTTTATTTTGACAAGTTAGTTAATATAAACATTACATTAACTTTTTTAATTAGATGTTTAATTTTCTATTGCTCAAAATTCAAATCTTCAGTTATTTTAATAAATTAAATTACATAAATTATGTTTCTAACATAAAATACGAAACTAACTTAAAATTCTAACATTCTACTGTATATAATTCTCATATTTAAAGGCCAAATTGACGTTACAATTTACAGTTTATCCTTGGCCTTATTTATTTTATTTTTTTATTAATTGTTAGTTTTCCCGTCGTAGTATTTTATACAAAAAATGGTTTTAGTTTGAACTTTTGACGATCTATCAGTTACAAAAAAAATTTCGATTTATTCTAAGAAGATAAAAATGCAAATTTTACACATTTCAGCAGCTTACAGGCATCAATTTACCTGCGCAGATAAAATAATTGAAATTTGTTTTAACGAAATATTAATTTATTATAAGGAAATGCCTTGTTTATTAGTATAATAAATAATAATCTAATGATATCATTTATAATCAAGTTATTGGGGTTCCTCAAGGTGCTCCCTGTAGTAATGTTCTAGCTAATATTTATTTATACTTTTATGAAAAAATTATAATGATACAGATAATATCGTCTTACAGGTTGCGTTGTCATCCCGATTTTTCTAAATTTTTAACATGGTGATATAGGGCAAAAATTTTCAAGATGGGTATCTCTCGAAAGGTCTCGTCAGTACCTTTAAAGCGAATGGTTGAACTATAAATCTGTGATAATTTAAAACAAAGTTATCGATTTTTTTTTTTACTTTTTACGAAAAAAAATTAAAAAAAAAAAATCTTTTTTTTTTTTTTTTTTTTTTTAACTAAATTATCAAAACTTGGTATTTAGTTGGCTCCTGACATAAACTGGTGCTGATTATATTTGGGGATCAATCGCACAACAGGAGGCGCTGTGATCGTATTTCTTCTAAATTTTTAACATGGTAGTATAGGACAAAATTTCGTATAAGTGTACATAATGAGAGTTATTCTTAACCTGTGATTGTAAAATTAATATGAATTATTGCTAATAGTAGTAGTTAATTATGAAAAAAAAATTGTGCATGTGGGGGCATCGCTTCCCCCCCTGGGGCGAAGTACCCTCTGGGGTGGGGTAAATTTTCAAGATGGGTATCTTTCGAAAGGTCTCGTCAATACGTTTAAAACGAATGGTTGAACTATAAATATGTGGATATTTAAAACAAAGTTATCGATTTTTTTTTACTTTTAATGAAAAAAAAAAAAAAAAAAAACTTGGATTTTTTTTTTCTTTTAAATATTGTTACTGAGTGAATTTGTATAGGAAAATATAGAAGAAAGTCTCGTGGTGGCCACAACATACTAGTTAGAAATAGTTATAGCGTTATGTAGGTTTTATGGCAACTTATATGTACTGTTAAAATATTTTATGTTTATACTTTTATTCCTCTCATTTATTTAACTGTTTATAATAGAAGTATGTTATTTTTATTTTTATTCATATAATTACATTATTTAAGGATTACTGCTGTGATTTTTATGAAAACTTATAGGAGGTTTAGTTTTATTTTCCAGTTAAAAATATTATTGATATGTTCACTTTATTTAATTTGATATTTTTGTTTCGCTAATAGCATGGTCTTTTCTTAGTTTTGGAAAGCTAGAGGGAGAGTACATATGGTAAAGCTAGCTAAACCTAACAATGTTGTCTCAAGTCAACATGGCTTGCTAGTTTTTGAAAACTAAGAATTGCCTCCTCTTTTAATGTTAACTTATAATAATTTAAGATTAGGTATTTATGATAATATTACATATATATATATATATATATATATATATATATATATATATATACATACATATATAAATTGCGTAAAAGAGTACACTGATTTGTTTGTTTTTATGAAAACGTAAAAATATTTTGTGAAGAAATTAACTTTTTTTTTTTTTTTTTTTTTTTTTAACATTAAAAATAGAAGATGCTTTTTATTTATTTTTAAGCAACAAATCAATTCATAATTATTTTTTTAAATAATAAAACGAAAAATATTTAATTTTTTTTTTTTTCATTATCATATTTTCAAAATTCGCGGCCACTGTAGATTTTCTAATTTATATAAAAATATTTTTTCTTTTTCTTTCTATTTAAGTAATAATTGATAAATTTTTATGTAATTCTTTAGTTTTAAATTAATAAAATCTGTCTTAATTATAATGAAATGAAAAAAAAAAAAAAAAATTACTGTACAATATGAAAGAATTAATATATAATAATTTTTATTTTTAAATAAAAATAATGTCACAAATATTTTCAGTTAGAAATATTTAACAATTTACAAATTAATTGTTTTTATAATAATGACAACAAAAACAATCAATTTTTTTAGATAGCTAGAAAATTAGAAAATTAAAGTTTTTTTCTTTGTCAAGTGAAATCGATTCATTTCATACAGTGAGAATTGTTACCATTTTTCCAAACAATATGTAACTTTATTTATTTATGTTAAAAAATGTCTTACATACAACTTACCAAAACGTTATAAAACGAATATCTCTTCCTACAAGTTTTACTATTACTAGAACACCCACGTATTAGTAACGTACTTCTTAAAAAATCAAGCGATGAAGTTGAATTTTTATGAAATACAACGAAAAACAGAGAGAGAATTTTATGACAACTTTTTTTATTTTTTATTTATTTTTTTATTTTTTTTAATTCCTGACTTGTTTCTCAGAAGGAGATTAAGGGGACTCTCTACTTATCGTCTAAAAAAGCAGCAGCCAGTGTTATTCTATGGGGATAATTTTGCCCCTTAACGAATGTATATTTTTAAATTCTGTTTTTACATTCAGAAAATTCACAATTGTTAAACAATTTATCGCTTTATAAAAATCGCTTTTCTTAATTTTTACGATTTTATTTTTAAGCTTAAAAATGCAAAATTTCACATTGTGAAAATTCGTATTTTAGAACCTCAAAATAAAATATTAAAAATAAAATAAATCAATTTTTCGAAAGCGATAAATTGTTAAATAGTTGTGAATTTAAGGAGTTTTAAAGGGGCAAAATTCTCCATAGAATAATTTTGGCTTTGGCTTTCGGAGACGATAAGTAGAGAGTCCTCTTATAGTTAATATTCCTAAGTAAATCTTTACACGTGAAGAAATTGGTTATTACAAAATGTGAATCATTATTAAAACTCCTAATTAATTTTATTTAATTTTTTTTTATTCCACTTAAAAGAATGGTAGATCTTATAAATCTTTTATTGTAAATTACTATCTTAGAGAAATGAAATTACATACAGACCACGGCTGACTAATCACTGAACTGTTGTTTGTTCCACAATATACTTATAATTTAAACTTATATAATTGTGGATTTTCATATACACTGATGGAAAAAAAAAAATCCCAACACCAAGAAAAAATTATTGTACAGTAATGAAATTTCAGCAATACATTTGTCTAGGTAACATATTTAATTGATTAAAGTTTCAAGATCACAGGTAGAGCCATTGGCGAGAAGAGCCATTTCAAATGTGAAATGTTGGTACATTAGTAACCGGTGTAACCGCCAGAATTTTGAATGCAAGCATGCAAATGTGCATGCATTGTGTCGAACAGGTGTCGGATATCAGTTTGTGGGATGGAGTTCCATGCCTGTTGCACTTGGGTGGTCAATGCAGGGACGGTTAATGCTGGTTGTGGATGACGCTGGAGTGGTCGTCCAATGATGTCCCATACGTGCTCGATTGGAGAAAGATCTGGTGATCTAGCAGGCCAAGGCAACATGTCGACACTCTGTAGAGCATGTTGGGTTACAACAGCGGTATGAGGGCGAGCGTTATCCTGTTGGAAAACACCCCCTTGAATGCTGTTCATGAATGGCAGCACAACAGGTTGTATCACTACACTGACGTACAAATTTGCAGTCAGGGTGCGTGGGATAACCACGAGAGTGCTCCTGCTGTCATATGAAATTGCTCCCCAAACCATAACTCCAAGAGTAGGCCCTGTGTGTCTAGGCCGCAGACAGGTCGCTAGCAGGCGTTCACCTGGCCTCCTTCTAACCAACACACGGCTATCACTGCGACAAAGGCAGAACCGGCTTTCATCAGAAAACACAACAGATCTCCACTCCGTCCTCCAATGAGCTCTAGCTTGACACTACTCACGTCGCAAACGGCAGTGGTTTGGAGTCAGTGGAATGCACGCTACAGGGCGTCTGGCACGGAGCTGTCCTTGAAGTAACCGATTTGTAACAGTTCGTTGTGTCACTGTGGTGCCAACTGCAGCTCGAATTTCAGCTGCAGACGCAGTACGATTAGCCACAGCCATACGCCGAATACGGCGGTCTTCCCTCTCAGTAGTGCCACGTGGCCGCCCGGAACCCGGTCTTCTTGAGGCAGTACCTTCCCTTGACCACTGCTGCCAACACTCATGCACAGTGGATACATTCCTGCCAAGTCTTTCTGCAATATCGCGGAAAGAAAACCCACCTTCTCGTAGCCCTACTACACGACCTCGTTCAAACTGAGTGAGCTGTTGATAATGGCTTCTTCGTCTTCTTAGAGGCATCCTTGACTAACATTAACCCACTACGTCAAATCTCAACTGTAAATAACGATCACGAACCTTACAGCGCTTATTTAAAGCAAACCTCATTTGCATGTTCATAGTGTCGCTACTAGCGCCACACTTATGCGCGTAGCTCGAAATTTGAATCGACGTCATATTTCAGATGTATAAACACGCCTACCAAATTTCGTTTATCTAGCACAGCTCCTTCCTGGTGTTGGTATTTTTTTTTTTTCCGTCAGTGTATATATATATATATTAATACGAAGGTCAATAATTGTCATAAGGTGCACAGTTATATTATTAATCTAAAACTGAAATAAGCATTATTTTAGTACAGGGTAAAACAACAGTATAGCGTACAATGAAAACAATATGATTTTCTGAATTAATTATTAATTTTTAAAAATATTTTAAATTTTGAATGCTGAGGTTTAATGCAAGATTTTAGCATTGATCTATTTTATTATTATTATTATTATTAACAATTAGTTTATAAAATGGTACTCATAAGTATGCTTAGAATGTATTGTTAAACTTAACTTAAAACCGAAAGGAAAAATAAAATAAAAATTAGCTCTAATGAAGATTTTTATTTTTTTATTTATTTATTTATTTATTTTATTTTTTTTATTTTTTTCAATTCATGAATTTATTATTATTATTATTATTATTCAATTTAAATAACTTTTCTAAAATTTTATTCTACGTAATATTATTACATTTCAATGTATGCAAATCTTTGTAATTCTACATCATTAATTTACAGAAAAGTTTTATAACATGCATTATTCCAAGAACATGATTGTTCAGAGTGGCGATTGACCTGCCTTTCATCAGTGATTCTTTCACCAATGTATTTATGTAAAACATTTTCACTTAATTAATCTTGTAAACTTACTATTAAAATTCTAAACGAGAAATTATGGTGGAAGAATCACAGAAAAAATTTGGCTTGTCGACACATTATTATGGGAAATAATTTTTTATTTTCCTATTTATTTTCTTCGGATTTTGTAATTTTCCTTTAACATTATTATTATTATTATTATTATTATTATTATTATTATTATTTAAAAAATATTTAAAAGATATATCAAGTTCAAAAGTTACAAATGTAATAAGTGTTATAATAATAGCTTTTATACACACACACACTAAAACAGATTCTGTGTAGCTCTAATAAAAATAGTTCCATGTCATCCTTGTAAATTCTAGTTACCTTTGTTACCGAGTTCTAAAAACTCTCAAGACCATTTTCCTATATTACCGTTGTGATGGATAAAAGATGGATGGAAGAAAGACTAGAGCGACAAAACTTATCAAATCAAAAGCATGTTTTAATAAAATATTCTGTAGGGTAGATGCTCCAGTGATTGGCATGCTCCAGTAATTGACATCTATCCCGATATAATTAATAAATAAGAAAAATAATAAAATCATATATTTTACATATAAGAATTTTAACATTTTATGTCAAACACTGGAGCATAGGGTGCCAATTACTGATAAAATGAAAAACTAGCATTGTCAATTACTGGAAAAATGAGTGGATGTCAAATAAAAATTCATAAAAAAAAAATAATAATTGTTATCAAATGTATATATTTTAACATATATGTGGTTCTGAATGTCTTTCATACCATATGTACTAACTTAAGATTTCTAAAAGTAATTTCTTACGACTAGAACATTAAAAACATCACAGATTGTTATAAAAGTGTCAATCACTGGTGCACTTACCCTAGTTAGTGAAATTCAAAATAATTTTGGAAATGATTTTGCAAACATTTAATGTTTTCTATTGCGTTATTTAACTAAAATGAAAAGGATCTATCATAATTTTTAAATATAATACATTCATATCCAAAATTAAAGTCTCAACCTTTTTCCTCTTTTTTTTCTTTTGCGTATAATTTTTAAACGAATGAACGTATGAACATAAAGTGTAGATCGTGTGTTCTTTATCAAACTGTTAGTCGAATTCTATAGAATTTAAACATAAGCAATAATTTTTAAACTGATATTAATTCAGATTTTCTCTAAAACATAAGCTTTCGAAGAAATGAAAAAATTAAATAGTTTTAAAAAAGAAAACTAAATTGAAAAACGGTGATAATGATGTCTTACAGATAGGTGAATATACCCATGCCTCCAAATGTTAAATAAAAATCGGATTTTTTATACTGTATTTGTTTTTCTTTTTCTTCCATAATGGATATTTTGAAAAATTATTCATTTGTAAACTATTCGAAAGCCGACAGAGTAATAAAAATGTCGATGAATAATTTTAAAAAGAATATCTTATCCAATTTTCATATTCGTTTGTACATTAAAAAAAAAAAAAAAAAAATCGCAAAAGAAGAAAAGAGAAAAGAAAGAAAAGTGAATACAGGTAGGAAAATTAAGTTTTAATTTATCATTTGAAAACCTGTGTATTTTCACCTATCTCTCATAGATCTTGAACAATACACTGTTAAAAAAATGCAATTTTGTTGCCAGAAATTCTCTGTGAAAATTATAGAAAAATATGTTTTGTCAACGTAATTTATGACTTTTTTCTCAAATTACAGAGAATTCTGTAATTTTCACAGAGAATTTCTGGCAACAAAGTTGCATTTTTTTTAACGGTGATACTTCCAAAGTAATTTTCTTTCCTAAAATTGTTTAAATTTTCCATTTCTTTGAAAGCTTACTTTTGAGAAAAAATTAAGTAACATGAGTTTAAAAATTATTGCTTAAGTTATAGTTCTATAAAATTCGATTAGTGATTTCATAAAGAACATGCCATTCAAATTTTATGTTTATACACTGTTAAAAATTTGGTATTAGTTTGAACCAAAATTTGGTACTGAAGTAGTTGCAACTTAAAGTTAGTTTAAAGTTAATTAAAGTTAGTAAAGACAGTTTAACGTTTTAGCATGATTTGATAATTTTATGTTGAACCAAAAAATGGTATTATGTTTTAAATAAAAATAAATAAATAATTAAATTCAAAATTTGACCGAGACGGAGATCAAATTAAAGATATTCTTATCTCAAGTCAAACACCCTGGCACCGTACTACGCTTTCATACCCCCTAATTCGATTTCGTTGATTTTAATAATAAGGTTAAGTTTTCCAGTGTCTTATCTTGGCCCATGGGCGAGTTGTTGCACAAAATTTGCACTATACCCTATATTTTTGACCACGCTCTTTAATTTAAGCTTGATTTGGTTTTAATAGGACTTTTACTGATCCATATTTCCTTTGTGAGTGGATGTATGATAGATCAAAGTTTTGGTGCAACTTAAATTCGATCAAAAGAAGTAGAAAACTTTTTAAAAAAAGGTTGAACCATATATTATGGTATTGCTTATAACTTTATTCCATATAGTGATTCAAGTTTGAACTGAAATTTTTTAACAATGAACGTTCATTTTTTTTTTTTTTTTTTTTTTTTAAATATTATGTGCAAAAAAAAAAAAGGAAATGTGAAAGTGTCTTTAATTTTGAACATGAGCGTAATATAACTTTCCGATAATTAATTTTATTTTATTTATTTAACAGCTGACAAAAATTAAGTTTATGGCATAGTTTTATTTGATCATAGTTTATGTAATTTCAATTGCTATTATTTTAATAAATACGTAGAAATCTTGTGCTATGAATCTTTAAATGTCACTAAATCCTATTTTCTTGATATTTTTGAAGAAATACAGTAATAAATTTTTTTTAAATATTCAACGGTAATTCAACGATATTTTGATCTTCATCGTTTTGTTGCTAATACAGGTTTCGTATAAACTCACATTTTTTCATGGACTTTCCCCCAGTATTTTTTAACAATAAATCTGTTTCTAAATTTATAGTCTATTTATATAACAAAAATTTCTCTATATGTTTTGTGGTGGAGAAATTCAAGAAAATTCAAGGTTCATACGTATCATGGCATACATATATATATATATATATATATATATTTTTTTTTTTTTTTTTTTTTTATGAATTTTAATGAGAATAAAATTAACAAATATTTCTTTAATAATTTATGCATTATAGTGTAATTATTTCTTTAAAACTGTATAGTATTTCTATTTCGATCGATTACGGAAACCTTTTGCTTCTCCTAATGCTACAGTTTTAAATTTAATTAAATTATGAGCAAAATAATCATCATAATGATTCTTTTGTGAATTTTTTTTAAGTAACTTTGGTTCATATAATTAGAAAATTTCAATTAATTAACAAAAAGTAAATACAGGAAGTACTTTATACTCTGTTCTCCAATGGTTCTTAATTATTAGTCTCTATTTAATGCTTTTCATAATCAATTTTCATATTTCATAGCATTTAAAAAGGCTGAAAGAAAGATGTGTTAATTGATTATGCTTTAAAAGCGAGTAAACTACAAGACTTTTTTTTTTTTTTAATGGCTAGAATATATGTGTAGCTATAAAGCCATTAAACTAATTCATATTTTGATATTCATTAAATTAATAAAGATATTTCTTTTTAACATATACACAAAGACACTTGGTATTAATGTGTTAATGATATTTGGCGATGTAAATTAAAAGCTCATGAGTAAATGTAACTTAGAAAATTAATTAATCATGATATTTAAAACTAACGAGCACTTATGTGTAGGAGAGTGGGCGTTATAAAAAAAAAAATCTGATATTATTCATTTGGTGAACGGTACTTAAATGTAATTAAGTAAAAAGTAAAAATAAGAAATAGGTGTTTAATGAAAATACAAATTCATATTTTCTCCGTGTGGTCATTCAATAATAAATTAAGTGGTATAATTTTAAAAATGTCACCATTGTGAAATTCATGATTATATTAATTCTTTGACATTTAATTAGCCCTTCCTTATAGAAATGTTTAAATAAGGTTTTTTTTTTTTTTTTTTTTTCTTTTTTTAATTAAACAAATATTTTAATGTTTTCATTTGCACAAACGGAAAGAGCGACTGGTATGTTGTAGTATAACCACATGACTTTCTTCTATATTTTCCTATACAAATTCACTCAGTAAAAATAATTTATTAAAATTATTATTAAACAAAAATTATCGTCCATGATAATGCAGACGATTTCCATATTAGAGAAGTAGTATAACACTAAATATAAAAAAAATGTCCATTTTATTCTCAATATTAAAAAAAAAAAAAAAAAAAAAAAAAAAAAATCTTTTATTTGTCGTTAAAAGTAAAATTCGATAACTTTGTTTTAAATTATCGCAGATATGTAGTTCAATCATTCGTTTTAAATGTATTGACGAGACCTTTCGAAAGATACCCATCTTGAAAGGGGGAAGCGATGCCTCCACATACACAAAATTTTTTTCTTAGTTCACTACTACTCTTATCAATAATTCCTATTAATTTTACAATCACAAGTTAAAAATAACTCTCATTATGTACATTTACACGAAATTTTGTCCTATACTGTCATGTTAAAAATTTAGAATAAATGCGATTACAGCGCCACCTGTTAAGCGAATGATCCCCAAATCTAATCAGCACGATTTTATGTCAGGATCCAACTAGATACCAAGTTTGGTTACATTTCGTTCATTGGTTCGTGAGATACAGCAACCACAAAATTCGTGATACACACAGACAGACATTTTCAAAAACTATCAAATCGTGTTCAGGACATCCCAAATCGTGTAAATCTATCGAAAACCGGAGTTGGAAAATTTTCACGAATCAAATACATTCTCTTTATTAATATTGAAGAAAGTAAAAATATAAATATAATCGTTTCAATATATCATAAAAAAATTTAGATACAGTTGCTTTACCCTATAAGATAATTAATGCGACTGATAAAAAATATTTCTAATTCACATACGCTGTAAAAAAAATAACTATTACCAGCTGCAAGAAACTCTCTGTGATTGGAGAAAATAATTATTTTCTCCAATCACATCGAGTTTCTTGCAGCTGGTAATAGTTATTTTTTTACAGTGTAGATTACACTGATACTATTATTCCTAATCGTTTTAATTTACTTGTAACAAAACGTTACCAAAATAGCACATTCCTTTTATTCGTCACTATTTCAATCACAGTTATATACTGTTATTTATTTATTTTTTCTTAAAAATACTTTGTAAGGTATGGGGAAGATTTCGTAAAAGTTCGCAAATCGAAATGGTGAGGAATTTTAGTTTGGCTAAGACTCATTACTCTACTTAAGAAGGTATTCATACGAGTTTAAAGTAAAAGTTCAGATTTTGTGAAATAAAGGAAGTAAGAATAAATGGAATGAGTTTGTCGGAAGGCAGGTTACGTACGAAATGTAAATCAATGTTACAAAGTATAAAAGGCAGATTAAAACGTTACTTTGAGAGTTTTTAAGGAGGTTAAAGGAGTTTTGGGAGATTTTCAAGAAGTTTTTAAGAGTTTTGCGAGGGTACAGATGATAGTCAAATGCCGCGCAAATCATAAAGAAATTTAGTAAAATGTTGCTATGTTGCTGAAAGTATATGGGTAATATAAAGTTATTTATTATATTTGTATGGAAGTTATATATCAAATTATATTTTATTATACGTTTAAGAAGTAGCTCCATCATCCTCACTTTGAAGAGCTTAAAGTAAATATTTGTTTAGCTGAACATTAAAGTTTCAGTTTTTATTTTCTTACACGTACAGCAGGTTCATTTATGAATGACGAAGGTGCCACTTCATCACAAGAGTGCCACAATTCGTTACGGTGGTGCCCAACGAATTTCGATACCCCTCCCACGAAAGATTATTTTACGGGTTCAGATAACATAAATAACTCTTTTGATAAATTGCAAGAATACTTCGTTGTTAATAAAATTTAAAATGAAGAAAATTTTTCATTATTGAAATATAGCTTAAAGGGTGATGCAAAGATTTGATTTAACACCATAGCATCTAAAAGTTTAAGTCAAAATCCTACTTATACTAGAAGGAAAAAATAAAGATGCATTTTCATATGTAGTAGATAAAGTAAAATTACGCCAGGAATTATATAGCCCCAGTAGGCCTTTCTACGACAAGCCCACATCGCTTCTATTACGAAAATTAGAGATTATCAAGCAGCTTGGATTGCAATAGTCCTTTACAGTTGTTTTACACTGTAAAAAATGTCCTATTTGCTGCCAGAAATTCTTTGTAATTTGAAAAAATACGCGTAATTTACGAAAACATTACGCTGTCAGAACGTATTTTCTCAAATTACAGAGAATTTCTGGCAGCAAATTGGACATATTTTTTACAGTGTAGAGATAATACGTCCACTTTTTACAATACCCCTCCAAGATTTTTTAGAAATGTTTTATACCTTTTCCAAATTTTGTATGAATGTGAAGAGGCATTTTTCTGCAGCGCAGAAGGGAAATTAAAGAAAGTATGAGCATGAACGAAATTATACCTCTCTCCCCCCACCTCAAAATTTTGCTTGTAATTATGTTGAGAGAAATGAAAGTATGCAGTGCCCTAAAAATTTTCAACGCAATTTTCCTCGAAAGGATTTTTAGCGTAACAATGCACATAAACGTTTACCACCGAGGAATACATATAATAACCAAATTACACGGGAACAGTTAGAAAAATCTAGAAATCGAGCAATTACGCTTGGCAGTATTTCCATTAATGCTATGAACTGGTCATCTTCACCATTGTGGACCGATCATTTTAGAAAAGTTAAGGATATTCAGTTACCCTCTTCGAAGAAACCCGTTATCAAAGAAAATAAAATTATTTCAAGTTTTTCTAATAATGCATACCCTGTAGATAAAATTGACAGTTGTGTAAAAAGGTCTGAAATTTGTAATGATTATTTCAATATTGAAAAATTTATAAATGACATTAGTGATATTTTGGGGGAAAATTCTGGTAATAAAAGGTGTAAAATTGATAAAAGTTCTCTTTCTAAATGTAATTTTGAAAGTGTTTGGAAGACGCACTTGATAATTTTGAAGAAAGTTTTGATGATTTTAAGGAGTGTATAAGTGAGGATAAATCTTCTGAAATTTCAGATGTTAAATTGGAATGTATACCTAATATTAAACAGTTTAAATGTATGAATGGTGAAAGAAATTGACAAAGTGTATTCAAAATTTACTGAAGTTAGAGCAATATTTGTGAAAAGCTATAACGTTTAACTCGAATGACTTCTATTTGTGAAACTTGTATTTTTGTCTTTAAGATTAACTTGCTTAGAATTATTGCAGACGACTTATGTCTGTTTCAAGATAATGAAGACAATTTGCAACGTGCAATGTTTAATCTAGATAAAATTGGAAGTGATTATAACTTAAAGATTTCAAAGAGTAAAACGAAAGTGATGGCGTTTGAAGGTAAAGAGCATATAAGAACAAAGATCATCTTAGAAAATAAACCAATTGAACAAATTTCGCATTTTAATTATCTAGGATGTGACATATCTTATAATTAGTACAACAATGATATACAAAACAAGCTACGTACAGTGGTGGACAATTGATAAGGACGGATGACAATAACTAAGCTATTTTCATCCGTCCTTAGCAATTGTCCACCAGTGTAAGTTCCAATACATCTGCGGGACTATAAGAAACACATTAAGAAATACAATAAAAGATACCAGAATAAAAAAATTTCAAGACAATGGCGATACCAACTCTTCTATATAGAAGCCGAAACATGGATGCTCAAACAGAGTGTTGACAGAGAAATACAATCTTCACAGATGAAATTTCTAAGGAGTGTGAAAGGTTGTTCTATAATGGATAAAATAAGAAATGATGACATCTGGAAGGAACTAAAAATTAAGCCAATAATACATACTATAATGAACTATAAAAATAAGTGGAGAGAACATTTGGAACTAATGCCAAATGATCGTATACCAAAGGCAGCTCTAAAATATAAGCCAAGGGGGAAGAAGAGATAGAGGAAGGCCACGTAAAAGATGGATTGAGGCCGGAACAGGCTTATAGCCTTCAACCGTGTTGACCATGACTTCTATTTAAACGAAATGTCTATAGACAAACTTGGCTTGCAGGATTTACGATACGAATTAAAAGGGGGAGATTGCATTAAATTTAACCGTTTTGGAATAGTTAATGATTTAAAAATCAAGCGGCACAAAATAATTTTAACACGGAAAGGCTCAATACCTAACTTTTCAAATAAGATAGGCACACAGAAATTTGCTCCGCAAAATAAATTGTCTGAGAATATAGTACATGACAAAATTTTCGACAAAGATATTGATAGAAAGTTTAATAATGTTGTTGTAAATAAAGTAGAGAACTGCCCTGAAAGAAGACATTTGAGTGAAATTCTAAGGGCGCCGAAACTTAATAAATCCAAACTGACTTTTTTTGATGAATCCACTGACAGTTTGAAACATGCCCCCACTAGAAATAAATTTATTTCGAGAAAATTCAATCGGAAACAGAATTAAACTACGACAGCAGCATCGTATTGTACCATTTAAACGCTACATACAAGCTTGTACTGTTCTTAATGCATATTGTATTTTACATAGCGCAAAAGTAGAGGCAACCACGGGAAACAGAAAGCGCCCCTCTTCGTCAATTGGAAGCAGTGACGTCTCAAGCTACCGCCCAAGAAAGTGGTCTAGACAGACATTTTTAGCCCAACGAATCACATATTCTGTCACCCTCCATATTCCTCCAGCACCGAAGGGACCTTCATCTACACATCTCGAAAAAGAGGAAAGCCCCTGTCAGCCTGTTTTATTCCCAATGCCTTTGAGGATGTGTCCACAGTTACCAATACTTTCTGATTAGTCAACGTTAATCTTCACCTGCGCTCAAAAGTCAAGTCATATTAATCAAGTGATATTGTTCTGTTTATTTTACGTTTTGCTTTCAAGCGTATTATTTTGTCTAAAGCTCTACTAACAAGCCAGTGGACATATTAAAACTTTTTTTTTTTTTTTTTTAACTCTATAAACTTTTAAAGAAAATTTAAATTGAACTATATGTCTCATTCATTTCGTCTTGTTCTACAGTATGAATATTTTGTAAGTATATCAAGATGTATTGTAATTAATTTATTACAGCCATCATCTACCAATAAATCTGAAGTATATTTCTTTAAGGTGCCTGCCTACCTTTAAAATGCAATTTTCGATCAAAAATTCCGATTTTCTATTTTTGGTTTAATATTAAAGCCTGACATCTTGCTTAGAACTTGAGTTACAAGCATTTTAATATTAGTCACTTGCAAGTTTTTGAAACCGGAAGTGACCTTAAATGATTGTTTATATTAATGTTTTACCCAATATAAGCATCAACATTTGTTACTGCATATAAAATTAAGAAAATAAAAAACTTTGAAATAAATCAGAAGCTTTTTAAAATAGTTTTTTTATTTAATAGGTAAAATCTGGTTTTTAAGTATGTTTTCTTCTTTTTCTCAAAATGAGATTTTTTTAACATTTCGCTTTACCGCAAAACGTCATAACTGCAAAAGTTACAATTACAACGTTATGAAGCTTCGTAAAAATACTCTGAAGGGGTTCATTTAAGTAATGTGCCTCTACTATGATTACAGTTAATTATTTTTTCATATTTCAGTTGATACAAGATTTTAATTGTCAGATATTTTCTTGATTTTTTTGTGTGTAAAAACGTTAGCTTTTGACAGAATGAGAATTAATTATTTCTAAAGTTTCCCGGGAAAAATGCGTGGGTATAATTTTCCCCAGATGCATGCTTGGGTTGATATGAAAACCATACCCATGCATTTTTCCGGGAAATTTTCTAAATACAGTAGAACCTCGATTATCCGAACCTCGATTAACCGAAACTCAACTCGATTAACCGAAACTCTCCGTTAACCGAAGTCGGTTTCTTCTTCACTTTTTTTTTTTTCACTTTCTACTATCATCCAAAATTTTCTCTTAACAAACATGTATTTTTAAAGTTTTTTTTTTTTTTTTCCACATTCCTTTTGTATGCAAGCCATCCTTTCCAAACTACGAGTGCTGATAAATATTTTAGATGATTATTGATGAATTCCCGATTATCCGAAAAATTCGATTATCCGAAGTGAGTTCGCTCCCAATTACTTCGGATAATCGAGGTTCTACTGTAATTAGAAATTCTGATTCTGTCAAAGGCTAACGTCGACCAATTATGGCGCCACCTAATCGAAAACGTGAACAACTCAGGGAAAAACAACAATAGCCGAACCAACGCCGATCGCGAAGGTTGTTTCCTCAGATGACGCCGGGGGCCCAGTGCGAAAGTTGCTCAGAAACAAGAATAAAGCCTTCCAAGTAAGGTTTATTTGCCTTTAATATGAAAATTTATACTTGCAAAGACATGCTATAAAGAAATGAATGTTCAACACTAGAATATTTTAATGAAAAATACAGATATTTCATTTTTGCAAGAGGTGAAAGTTTTTAATCATTAAAATAATTTTAAAAACCTTTCGAGTCTTTTGAAATTTATGGCTTGATAAATACTTATACAAAAACTAATGACTAAAACTGAAAGAGTCTCGAATTCTTTTCAAAACATTTTGAATATTTAAAAAATTTTATCTCTTGCAAAAGTGAAAACATCTATGTTTTTCTCTAAAATCATTTTTAGGGTTGAAGATTTCATTTCTTTATAGCATGTCTTTGCAAGAATATATTTTTACAAGCAGGCTATGCCCGCTTCGCTGGTCACTATTTTTAAATGAATCATTATAATTAATGAATTCTCAAAATTGCATTAATTTTTATCATGTCAAAAAAAAAAAAATTGAAGAAAAAACTCTGATCGGGAAAAATGTCGCACCGGGTCCCCACTGCCTTCGGCAGCGTAGAAACGTGCGCGATGCGCACGCGCGAATGCATATATATGAGCGCAGTAATAATTTTACAAATTCGAAAATATCCGCAAGCGATTTGTAAGTATCAAAAACCTGTATGCACCAGTTTTGAACGATCTATCTCTATCTTTATTTTTTTGCCCTTCCGCTCCCTCCCCCCTTCCCGACTCTCCCAATAATTTTAAAAATTCAAAAAGATCCGCAATCGATTTGTAGGTGTCGAAAACCTCGATGTACCAATTTTGAATGATCTAACTCTTTTTTTTTTTGCCCCTCTGCCCCCCCCTTCCCGGCCCTTCTAATAACTTTACACTTTCGAAAATATCCCCATTCGATTTGCAGGCCTTTAAAACCTGTCTGTACCAGTTTTGAACGGCCTAACTGAATTTCTATTTGTTTTAGCACATAGCCCCCCCTTACCGCCCCACCCCCTTACCGCCCCTCCTAATAATTTTACAAATTCGAAAATATCCGCAATGGATTTGTAAGTATCGAAAACCTCTATATACCAATTTTGAACGATCTAACTGTATTTTTATTTTTTTGCCCCCCCCATCCCCCTCTCCCATTCTCGCCCCTCCTAATAACTTTACACTTTCGAAAATATCCCCATTCGACTTGCAGGCCTTTAAAACCTGTCTGTACCAGTTTTGAAAGACCTAACTGTAATTCTATTTGTTTTTGCACATAGCGCCCCCTTACCGCCCCTCCTAATAATTTTACAAATTCGAAAATATCCGCAATGGATTTGTAAGTATTGAAAACCTCTATATACCAATTTTGAACGATCTAACTCTATTTTTATTTTTTTGCCCCCCCCCTCGCCCCTCCTAATAACTTTACACTTTCGAAAATATCCCCATTCGACTTGCAGGCCTTTAAAACCTGTCTGTACCAATTTTGAACGGCCTAACTGTATTTCTATTTGTTTTTGCCCATAGCCTCCCCTTACCGCCCCTCCTAATAATTTTACAAATTCGAAAATATCCGCAATTGATTTGTAAGTATCGAAAACCTCTAATAATCCAATTTTGAACGATCTGACACTATTTTTATTTTTTTGCCCCCTCCCCTCCCCCCTTCTCGCCCCTCCTAATAACTTTACACAATCGAAAATATCCTAATTCGACTTGCAGGCCTCTTGAACCTATCTGTACCAATTTTGAACGGCCTAACTGTATTTCTATTTGTTTTTGCCCCATAGCCCCCCTTACCACCCCACCCCCCTACCCGCCCCTCCTAATAATTTTACGAATTCAAAAATATCCGCAATCGATTTGTAAGAATCGGTATTCTTGCCCCTCATAATAACTTTACACAATCGAAAATATCCCCATTCGACTTGCAGGCCTTTAAAACCTATCTGTACCAATTTTGAACGGCCTAACTGTATTTCTATTTGTTTTTGCTCCATAGTCCCCCCCCCCCTTGCTGCCCCACCTGGGGGCTGAATTTCTAAAATTCGAGAAATTGTTTTTTAGATAGTTGCATTAGCTATATTTTATAGCAAAAATTTGACGTATATCTATTTTTTTTTTTTTTTTTTTGAGATATGTAGGATTATGCGAAATCACGTTTTACGCATGTGAAATCACGTTTTGCCCCCCCGCCCCCCTTGGGGACCGAATTTCAAAAATTCTAGAAACGGATTTTTAGACATTTGTATTAGCTATATTTTAAAGTAAAAATTTTACGGATATCTGTTTTTTTTTTTTGTTTGAGATATGAAGGATTTTGTGAAATTACGTTTTGCCCCCCCCCCCTCCCCCCTTTGGGGGGCGAATTTTGTAAAATCGCTTGCGGCGTTGTGTTTCTCGGGTCGTAAACATTAACCGTGCCGAATTTTGTCCCGGTCGGTGAAACGGCCTAGGTTTCTATTGCGGACAGACACACAGATACACACACAGACAGACAGACTCTGCTCGTATATAGATTTTATGCTTTTTTGGGATGCACAATAAAAAGCTTCATTGTCATTTATTATCTATATATTAATTTGAAACATGTTTTTGTCTGTGTCAACTAAATTGAGAGAACGGCTAGGTGTGAAAATTTGATTGAGGTGTCTAAAAAAAGCTCTTGGTCTGTAGATGAGCCATCAAAAGAGAAAAATAAAAAAGTCGAACGGTTCCCCCCTGGGGAGCATAGGAATGTTTTTGTCTGTGTCAACTATATTAAGAGAACGGCTAAGTGTAAAAATTTAGCTGAGGTGTCTAAAAAAAGGTCTTGGTCTGTAGATGAGCCATCAAAAGAAATTAAAAAAAAGGCGAACAGTACCCCCCCCCCTGGAGGGGCAGGGGAAAGGGGTGAAATTAGCTTGAGAGAGAAATCCGTTCTAGACCCATACATGTAGCACCTTATTTTAAAGGTCTTGAAATTTCACGTTGATTGGGGATGTTTGTATACAATATAGTTCGCTTCCTGGTGGTGAAAAATGGAACTAGTTGATTTTGTAGTCGGTCCTATCATGTTACATCTTATTTTAAAGGTCTTGATATTTCCTGACCATTGGTGATGTTCGTACAGAACACACTGTGACCCTGGTGGTGAAAAGTGCAACTAAAAGATTTTGTAGTAGACACCACCATGTGACATCTTATTTAAAAGGTCTTGGAAATTCAAGGCGATTGGTGATGTTCGTATACAACATACTGCGACCCCTGGTGGAGGTAAGTGGATTTTGCAGCGCGTGCATAGCATGCCTGCTATACATACGGTGTCGAAACCACAGGCAGCGGAAACACGAGTCAGAGGTTCGTTCGGTTCCAGGTTAATTTTTGGGAATATTTATATGTTAGTAGCTTCCGGCGTATGCGGTGTTGCAGGCACCGGGGTCACAAGGCAGATTTTCGATCGGTTCGAGGTAATTTTTTTGTTACATCTGATTATTTTTTCGCGATGCTTTTATTTAAAAATAGAAATTCAAACTAAATTGAGTTAAAGATATAAAATCATTCAAATTTAACGTTCATTTCTATTTATAAGCATTTTTCCGAATTTTTTTTTTTTTTTTGGGCGAAATGTCCTAAAGACATATTAGATGTTTTAACTTGAAATACATTTAAATAACGATACGACGATTTTTGAAACATTACGGTCAATAAAGTGACCGTCGAATTCGATGGGTTCCAGCTAGTTGTTATTATTATTATTATTATGAAATGAATTTAAAAAGTGATCACATTTTAAAGTTTTGCTTCAATATTTCGTTTAATTTGAAACATTATGTATGTATGTATGTATGTTCGGTTTATTGCATCGGGTATTGCCTTCCGATAGAATCCACAAATCTGGGCCAGGTCTTCCGGTCATGGGTCCACTCCTCTTCCAGACCCCTATCCCTCATCGCTTTTTTTACGTTATCCATCCAAGCCTTTCTTGGTCTTCCTCGTTTTCTTTTCTGATTTGGTATATAGTTAAAAGCGATTTTAGGTAATCTTTCATCGTTCATTCTTTTAATATGACCAAACCAGATTAATTACTTTTTTTTAACCTCATCTAATATAGTTTTCTTTATTTTCATCATTTCTCTGATTCTCTCATTTCTTACTCTCTCCATTCTTGATAAATCCTGCATGATCTTCTCAGGGCATCCATTTCAACAGCAGCCAATTTCTTTCTTTTTTTTTTTTAGTATTCTTAAATATATATAAAGTGCATGAATGAAAATAGTTTTGGTTTATCAATTTTAACCGGACGGCCTTTTCTTGTCTACAAATTACGCTCTAAAATATTTAAACAGGTAGCAGTATATCAAATTTTAAATCCAACTTAAGAATGTCCAGTAAATATAGTAATTTTAAATGTTTTACTCAAAGTTATCATATTAACTAGCTGAATTAAAGATATATATAAAGAAAAAAAAGAACGTGATATGTTTTTCAAAAAATTAAAATAGTTAATTTAATTTAGAAATTTATACATCAAGCCTGAAAGTTCATTTCAGAAAAGTATGGAGTGGAAGGCTGATTTTTTTTCCAACTATGTGAAAAATACCAGAGCCGGGAATCGAACCCGGGCCTTCCGCTTTACGCGCGGATGCTCAAACCTAGTTAATAATGTCACTTGATACAGCTGTGTTTGCGGACTCGGTGACTTTGCCAACGAATGTTATGTGAAAAATGCCTAGCTAGCTGGTAATCAGCCAGGGTAGCTCGATGGTTTGAGCATCCGCGCGTAAAGCGGAAGGCCCTGGTTCGATTCCCGGCTCTGGTATTTTTCACATAGTTGGTATAAAAAATAAGCCTTCCACTCCATAATTTTCTGAATTTAAAATATGTATTTATGTATATTTTTAATGATTCAAATATATGTGAAACTCGAACTGAAGAGTAGAGACTACAGATACTCTTAGCGTGGCATATTCATATTACTGTGATGATTTCTAGGAGTACACCTCGGAGAACGGATTACAAAATGCATGAGTCCAGCAGTGACGATTTTTACTATTTTTATTCAAATTTAACAATGATTAAAACTTAACAAAAAAAAAAGGTTGTAATGTAAACCATGGTAGAGTTCATGGATTATATCCCAAGCTTTTAGTCCTCCAAAATCATGCTACTCATTTTAAGCACCAAGTCACTCTGCCCTTTCGAGTGTCCCCCACTCCCGAGCACAACTTCGGAGGGGGTATACCCCTGACGAAGCACTGATTCGTTCATCGTGATATCACTATGCCCGTGACATCACTTTCCTCCAATCTTCGTCTACCCGAACTCAGAGAAGTGGCGGTGGCGAACAAAACCCATGCGTGAAATTGGAAACTAGTGAAGTTACCGCTTCCTTAGAAAATATAAAATTCTTTCACACAAAGCAGCTGTCGTTCAGACGTCTCTCCATGGCTCCGTTCCGTCTGGCCACACGACCCCTGACCTCTTGGAATGTCTGCAACCTTTGCTCCAGCACATTACGAAAAAAATATTTGTTCAATTACTCAGCACGATTATCGAACCTCTCACCCTCCTTTCGTTTCCATACATTTACCTCGTCAAAATTATCTGATTACGTTGTTAAAAACATTTAATGTAAATATTTATCCAGTGTCTCTATAAATTTACAGTAATTCTTAGTTAAAAGTGAATAACCGAGATTCTCAATCTTTATTCTGTATTTCTAAGTAATTTTATTATTTAAATTTTCAATTAAAATAAATAAAATGATACTTTTAAAAAATTAAAAGAAAACGCTTTTATAGAAATATGAATTAAAAAGCACAAAATATCTATCTTAGCATTAAAATGCAGGGTAAGAGAAAATCGTGTGAGGGACACACCATAATATTTACATACACTTAAATCTTTAATTAAATAATTTAGAATTGAACAAAAACCATTTTTAAAAAATCTCCCCTGACTGGGCTTCGAGCGTTAGACTTTTAGGTTCGTAGCCCGGAGCTATACCTCACAGCCATAGCGTTCACGTAGGGAAAGTCATTTTGAACACGCTTTTATTAGATTCATTTGTATGTATGTATGTTTGTTTGTATGTATGTTTGTATGTATGTTTGTAACCGCTCTGGGAGCAAACAAAAATCTATATTGTAAAAAAAAAACTTTCCGTACGTGAACGGCGTGGCTGTGAGGTAAAGAGCCGCGCTACGAACCTAAAGGTCTAGCGTTCGAGCCCAGTCAGGGGAGATTTTTTAAAAATGGTTTTTGTTTAATTCTAAATTATTTTAACTGAAGATTTAAATGTATGTAAATATTATGATGTGTCACTCACACGAATTTCTCTTACCCTGCATTTTAATACTGTATATTTTGTGCTTTTTAGTTCACATTTCTATAAAAGCGTGTTCTTTAATTTTTTAAAACTATAATATTATTACAATATAGATTTTTTTGTTTGCTCCCAGAGCGGTTACAAAACATACATACAAACATTCATACAGGTGAAGCTAATAAAAGCGTGTTAAAAATAACGGTTTATACTTTAGGAAAAGCATTCCAAGTCCGAAATATATTCTCTCCATTAATTAATCAAATTAATATTAGTTATTAGAATGAATGTTTAAAATAAGTTTTTTAACATCTCCGTTTATTTTTCTCTATAATTTTACTTATGACTTAAGATAATACACTACACAGAGTTTTCGGTTGAAATTTTTAACAGAGTAGTTTTATTAAAATCAGATTCGTATTTTGGTTTTCAAGCAATTCCATGATATTCAGAATGCAATAACCTATATAATGCAGGTTTATATAAAATACTATTTAATTTCAAATTACTTATTAATCTTTTACAGTAGAATATTAAGTAACATTCATACCAGTACCATACATAATATTTTAACGTTGTTCCGACAATTGAGATCATTTTTATAAAGCACATTTATGCGCAATTTTGCCCTTTATTCCCATTTTAAGAAATTCACAAATTTCGATTAATTCATAATCTTTTAAAGTCGACTGCTCATAATTTAAAATGTTCATGCTAATATACATAACAGTTTATAAATGGCCAAACATCTTTGTGATGAAAATAATCGTCATAATTCTAGTTTATTCGATATTTTGCCCTGTCCTTCGATGTTAAATTTTAATTCCGTATAACTTACGATGCTTTGAAATTGGAATGTTAGAATTCAGTTGCGTTCCATCCAGTATCGTAATGGACGACATGCCTCGCAGACGCCATTCTACATCATGCTAAACTAGTATGTTGTGGCCACCACAAGACTTTCTTCTATATTTTCCTATACAAATTCACTCAGTAACAATATTTAAAAAAATTACGATTTTTTTTTCTAAGTTTTTTTCGATAAAGTAAAAAAAAATCGATAAATTTGTTTTAAATTATCACAGATTTATAGTTCAACCATTCGTTTTAAAGGTATTCACGAGACCTTTCGAAAGATACCCATCTTGAAAATTTACCCCTCCCGGGGGGGGGGGGGAACCCATGCCCCCACATGCCCAAAAATTTTTTCCTAGTTAACTACTACTATTATCAATAATACATATTAATTTTACAATCACAAGTTTAAAATAACTCTCATTATGCACATTTATACAAAATTTTGTCCTATACTGCCATGTTAAAAGTTTACAAAAAATGCGATCACAGCGCCACCTGTTGAGCGATTGATCCCCAAATCTAATCAGTACCATTTTATGTCAAGGTGCAACTAAATACCAAGTTTGGTTAAATTTCATGCATTAGTTCGTGAGATACAGTGTCCACAAAAAACGTGATACACACAGACAGACAGACATTTTCTAAAAACTATCAATTCGTATTCAGGACATCCCAAAACGTGTAAATCCATCAAAAAATGGAGGTCAAAAATTTTTACGAATCCAATACTTTCTCTATAATACATATAGAAGAAAGTAACAAATAGAATATAGCCAATCATAACACAGTTTTCTCCCAGAAATATTGAAAGATTCGCCTCGTTCTAGCCGTTCATTGGTAGTGATCCTATCTCTTTAGGATAATTCGTTGTTCGCACAATGCCTGCACAAACTAACATACAAAAATAAAACACACGAACAAAATGACAAACTAAGTAACATACAGACGAACATCATATAAATTTTGCGATTTTCGGATTTCTAATATTTTAAAACATGTAAAAACATATAAAAGAACTCTGGTCGAAAATTTTCACAAATACGTAAGCATTTAGAACTAGTAAATAGCAGTCACATAGCTACAGTGTGATGTGGAACTAAAAACGTATAAATACTGAAATTAGGAAAACAAACTTTCCGCGTGTAGGTATTTGTATGAATACGTAAATATTTAGAAATAGTAAGTAGTAGAGCCTCTAAATAAAATAATAGGCCGGCACATCACCGCCATTTTTTTGCCTCCGAAGAGGACAGCATTCCCGCTTGGCGTCCTTATCGCTTCCCTAATGATTTTAAGAAATATTGATCTGAAGCTAATCCGGTCAAGATAAGAGCAATAAGCAACAATAATATTCCTAAAAACACATTCTTTTCACACTACATTCTCAGGATGTCATTTTATTCTGAGGATATCTTATGGATGTACTGGGGTAAGATGTGTTGTTAAGGCGGTTTCTGTTTCTTTTACAAAATGTCGCCAAAACTCAAATGCACAGTAACAGAAGATCTGTGAACGCTTTGTATTCACTTCTTGAATGATTATAGCAGTTTATCGCTAAACAAACTTCCATATCATAGTTTACTTAGCTAAAATTATGAAATATAATAAAACCAGTTACTCTAAAGTAACGTAAGACGATAAAAAAAAAAATGTTTGTCGTTTGTTTATCAGAGAAACGCGCTGGGTACATGTGGCAACCCTAAGGCAACAAAATGCCTGACGCGCCAGCTCGTATATATAGGAGCCATAGTAAGTAGCAGTCATATACTTTTAGTGTAATGGGGAACTAAAAACGTATAAATAGTGAAATTAAGAAAACAAACTTCTCGCGTATAAGTGTTAAAATATAAAATATAAAAGAAAGAAAAGAAAACCTACATTCAATTTCATAAGAAATCTACTTCAGAATTGAAATTTCTATTCTTTGACGTTCACTTTGCATAAGTATACAGAAATTTTATCAAAGTTGTAAAAAGATACTGATCAAGTATTTCATAAGATATTTTCACAAGTTTCCCTTCTTGTCAAATAGTCCCTAAGTAGTCTTTACGAAGGATGATAAATGATTTTCGGATGAATGTGTGGATGAAATAGCAGAAAGTCTCTTCATTTTTATTCTCTTTGGAGTGAAAAGTTTATTTCTAGAGCTATTTTTTTCTTCGCCATTTATTTTTATTTTCATTAAAAAGTTCAGGATATCATTTATCATTTATTTTTTAGATAGCGTATGTCCACACCAAAATTTTGTTTAAAAAAGAAAAGAGGTCAAAATGTTTCACAAAAAAAAAAAAAAAAAAAAAAAAAAAAGGTGAAAATGTTTAAAATATGACAATTTGAGCTGTGCAATTTAACATGTATATATATATATGTGTGTGTGTGTGTGTGTGTGTGCATGTATACATACATACATATATATTAAATTCACATGAATTTAAAAAATAAAAAAGTCTGCTTTACGCATTTTCATGAGCTCTAAAAGCTACAGGAATAAAATTTGTTTATAGTTTTTCGATATAATATCAAATTGCATTAAAAAAATTAAAGCTTTTAGAGAATTAATATATATATATATATATATATAGGGGAGCATTGTTTAAAACACGACATTTTAATCTGCAAGAATTTAATGATTGTTAAATGAAATGAAAGTTTTTATTTCATGTAAAATATTAAGTTTATGTTTTACTAGCAGGCTTTGCCCGCTTCGCTGGTCATTATATTGAAATGAATCCCCAAAACAGCATATCATTAATAATAATAAAATATCTTTAAAAAAAAAAAAATAAATAAAAAAAAAAATAATCATTGAAATCCGTCAAAATTTAATTTTAAGTTGCCCAATGCCTTCGGCAGTCCCTTACCTGCTTCTTACTCCCCCTCCCTCGCGGTTACAGTTGAAAGTTTTACAAAATCTCATCAAAGTGCATATTTCTCACACTTAATTAACACCCACACACCAAAATTCGCCATTCTTAGGTAATTTGGACGGATTTAAGCTTCAAAATGTGGTTTTTGCCCCGCCCGCCCCAAGAGGAAGGGGGGGGGGGTAAATTTCCAAAATTACTTCATATTGCATGTTGCATACACATACCTAACCGACACATAAAAAAATTGAGATCATGAAATTATTTAAAGCTGAGTTATGCTTTAAAACTTTTTTTTTTTTTAATCTCTCCCCCCGTTCTTAAAGGAGGGAATTTCGCAAAATCTCTTCATACTATGAGTTAGATACATATAATCGTCCCTTACATAAAAAATGTCCAACCTTATATAATTTAGTGCAGCGTTACGCATGAATACATGTTTTTGCCCCCCATTCTCCAAAGGGCGGTAGGGTGGAATTCCATAAAATCCCTTTGTAGTGTGTGTTCAGTTCGATTTCCCCGTGTGTTGAGTACCCTTCTTCCAAAACCTTTTCCCTTCCCCCCCCCCTCCCCCTTAAAAATCCAAAATCGCAGAAAATAATTTTTTTGTACTCAAGTCTGGTCTTTCCATCTGCAATTTCTTCACCGTTAAGTAATTTGGAGCCGAGATAAGCCTTCTGCCCCCCAAGGGAGACAGGGGGGGGGGGTATTTTGCAAAATTCCGTCTTAGTTGGGGGTCAGGCTCCGAAAACCAACCTGGTCACTAAAATTTGTGACCCTCTTTCCCACAGAATCGTCATGGCAGTGTTGAGTCAGTGAATCATTGAGTTTACTCTTTTATATGTACAGATTTGTTTATATTTTTTATGGACTACTTGGCTTAAGGTTGCTGTCACAAAAATAGAGTCCTTGGCGAAAAATGTCCTATCTACTTCAGTATTAAAATTAAAAATATACCCAGGATTATCAACTAATAAAGCTCTTTAATAGAGATCTGAATTAGCTTTCATTTTCTTATTATTTAATTTTGATAATGACGTTATGTTGTCATGTGCCTAAGCAAATTTAATATTTATTATTTTTTTTTTTTATTATTATTCGCGTGAAATATTCTTTGGCAACAATTAAAAATTAAAATAAATTATTTTAAAATTTTATTATAGAAGAAATATTTATATTATATACAGGGATGGAACACGGGCGCAGAATTCATACCGGAATCTGTTTAAGGAATTTCTCTACTTATGATATCGTTGATTTAAGAAGTAGAAAGTTTTCGTACATTGATAGTTGTATGAATTCTGCGCCCGTGTTCCATCCTTGTATATAGAAGATTAATTAAAAGTTTACATTTTTTCCGGTATAAATAGAAGCCTATGTCTTATTCCAGACTATTATCTATCTCTGTACAAAATTTCATCCAGATCCGTTTAGCCGTTGTGGCGTGATTGAGTAACAAACATCCATCCAACCTTTCGCATTTATAATATTAGTATAGATTAGTTATCATGTGCATGTGTTAGATTGAGTTATTTTGCTGTCAAATTGACAAAATTTTAATTTTAAATTTCAAAACTCTGTCGTTCTTGGCGCTTATTGTATTTAGTGATCAAAAACGTAATACGAAAATATGCATGCCAGATGTATATTTTCGTACTATGCATTGTACGAAATATTGTTTCATATTATTCATTACTCTCTTAATATAAGTTGTTAAAATAACCATGATTTTTGAAAGGAATTAAATTATGTTCGCCAAATAATTCGTCAATATTTTTTTTTTCTGCTAAGGATGACCGATATCAAATCTATTCCGCTGCAACATATTAGTATCTTATATCAGATACTTTATTTAGACATTTGAAAACAAATTTTACTTCAAACTATGATAGAATATTTATCATTTTCCTTTTAATTAGTATATTAGCTGGATATTTATTGTGTAAATATCATCTTTTGAAATGAAATGTTTGTGTTTTCAATCGAATATGGAAATTTGCCATTTTTTTTTTATTCCTAGAGTTTTGAAATTAAAAATTCAAATTTTGTCAATTTTACAAAAAAAATAACTTAATCTAACGCATGGACATAATAATTAATACATACCTATACCTAAATATGGGGATTAAAATCGGGAAATAATTTTCCTCGATTTTTAATAATTTTTTACAAAAAAATCCAATGGACGTTTAACATAGGAAATATTTTTCTTGCATCCATGAACGGCCAGTGACGTCATCACTTCGCTTGCGTATTAGCACTTTATCAATGTGTAAAAGAAATTTTTAATTAAAAATGACGTCAGTTTTTGTGAGATGCATAATTTTTTTTTATAAATTTTTATCGTTCACGTTTAGATAAATGTATTTATTTTCCTGTTGAAAAAAATAAATAAATTCGTTTTTTTTTTTTTTTTTTTTTTTTTTTTGGCAACAATTAAATTATGGATAAATTTAAATGGCTAATTTTTTGCTATTATTAGCTTACAAAATTGCTATTTTATGCATAAAAATCGCAAAAACAATTTTTTTTTTTGGAATAAAAGGTAGCCAACTTTTTAAGTTAGGGTATAAGCTATCTCCATAGCAAATTTTATCGAAATCCATCGAGCAGTTTTAGCGTGAAAATCAGTCAAATAAACGGACATTCACATTTATAATATATATAAGATTTTAAGTAGAAGAAAGGGAAAGAAGTTACACGCGCTTTTTATTTATTAAATCTTAATTGTCAACATTTGTAAGAAATATTAAATTTATATGAATTTTACAAGAGACAAAATTTTGAGTTACACATTTACAAGTACTCTAAAAGCTACAGGAATAAAATTTATTTATGAGTTTCATACAATAATAAACAGCATTAAAATAATAAAGATTTTAGAGAATTAAAAAAAAAAAATGACAAATTGTTTAAAACACGTGACAGTTTTAGCTGTAAGAATTTAATGATAGTTAAATGAAATGAAATTATTTATTTCATACAAAATATCAAGTTTTATGTTTAATTTTAAGATGAAGAAATGGAAATAAGTTACACACGCTTTTTATTCATTAAATATTAATTGTCAATATTTGTAAGAAATGATAAATTTATATGAATTTTATAAGAGGCGGTATTTTGCGCTACACATTTTCCTGAGCTCTAAAAGCTACAGGAATGAAATTTATTTGTGGGATTTTTATACACTAATTAGTAACATGAAAAAAAAATAAAGATTTCAAAGAATGAAAAATAAATAAATAAATAAATGAAATAAAAATATTTATTACGTGTAACATATTAAGTTTTATGTTTAATTTTAAGTAGAAAAAATGAAAATAAGTTACACGTTTTTTTCTTTTCTTTTTTTTTTTTTTTTTTTTTTTTTCATTAAATCTTAAATGTCAATACTTGTAAGATATATTAAATTTATATTAATTTTACAAGAGGCGAAATTTTGCGTTGTACATTTTCATGATCTGTAAAAGTTGCAGGGAAGAAAATTATTTATGGGCTTTTTATATAACAATAAATAGTATTAAAAAAAATATTTTGTAGAAAAAATAAAATAAAAAATAAAATAAATAAATAAAAAATAAAATAAAATAAAATAAAATTGTTGGAATTAGTTGTAAGGATTTAATGATAGTTTAAAGAATGGAAAATATTTATTTTCCATTCAATATTGCATAGAAATTATCAATTGTAAAATATCAATTTTTATGTCTAATTTTTAATAGAAGAAATGGAAATAAGTTTCACGCGTTTTTTTTTTTTTTTTTTTTTTTTTTTATTATTATTCCTTAAATCTTAATTATCAATATTTGTAAGAAATATTAGATTTATATAAATTTTACAAGAGTAGAAGTTCTGCCTTACCCATTTTCATAAGCTCTCAAAGTTACAGGAATAAAAACCATTTATAGTTTTTTCATACAATGTTAAATACCATTAAAAAATGAAGATTTTACAGAATTTACAAAAAGTAAAATTATTTAAAAAAGGACAATTGAAACTGTAAGAATTTAATAGTAGTTAAATTAAATGAAATTATTTGTTTAATATAAAGTATTAAGCCTTATGCTTATTTTAAATAGAAGAAATGGATACAAATTATACGGATTTTTATTCATTAAATCTTAATTGTCAGCATTTATAAGAATTGTTTAATGTATATGAATTTTACTAGACGCTAGATTTAGCTTTATCGTGATTTATGAGATCTTCGTGATTTACGAGATCTTCATGAGCTATAAAAGCTACAGTAATAAATAACTATTTATGACTATTGATATAATACTAAATGGTATTAAAAAAATAAATATTTTAGAAGATGAAAAAAATTAATTAATAAAACGTCGGATTACCATCATGTTTTCAAATAATAATTGCTTAATATATCTTGAATTGAAAGATTTAATGCCTTGTTAAAGCATTTAAAAATATTATATAATATATAAAAAGAAAAAATAACATATTTCCATTCAAAATATTAATTGAAAAGTTGACTTGTTAATTTAAAAAACGTTCATAACTTTCTGACAACATATTTTCTAAACACATTTACAAATATGTACAAAAATATGTAATGTATGTAATGAATAAAGTGTATACATTTTTTTAGATTTAATAACGCTGAAGGTTGGTTGGGTTTTACGTCGCGCTAGCGCTGCGCAATGGGCAATTTCGACGGTTTGGAATTCACCCCTAGAGGAATAACGCTGAAGAATCAACTTATGACTTTATTAATGCTTTTTTATCCCATGATGTTTTTTTTTTTAATAAATATACCTTCGTGATTTCAATGTTTCTTATAAAACACACTGAACAAAATTTCGTACACTTGGCTTTGGGAATGAATAATAATTTAAAAAAAATAACATTTATTGACGACTTTAAATCAGTTTTTTTTTTTTTTTTTTTTTTTTTTTTCCAAATACCCCTCTCCCTATAAATTCGACCCAGCAGCGGCCGAAACCTTCTGTCCTTGGAGCTGATAGACGTGAGGTGCCGAGTTCAATCTCAAGTCGCGCTCATCGGCATAGAGTTTCAGAATCTTCCGCAGTTTTCTCAGAAACTTGCGTAGATACCGACTAGGACCTCTTATAAAGACCTTTAAAGACAACACTCCTCTTCTAGCCTAGGACCATAGTGCAGTCAATCAGCCTTAATCATAACACTTATCACCATCCCCATGCATTCAACAGCCGCGGTAGCACAGTTGGTGGAGCTGAGTTCGTAATTGAAAAGTTGCGGGCTCGATACTGGAGCTAGCCAAAAACGGCTTGTACACTAATGGGGGCTGGTGCACCACAAACCAGCCGTGGCTGCAATATCCTCCTAGATAAATAAATTTAATACCTCTTGGAGTTAGCGAGCTGAGTCTTCTGAGTCTTCCTCTCTACTGACAAGGGAAGTATGAATCAGTAAAATTACTATTGAAATTAAACCAATCTTAAATTAAAGACCATGGTCGAAAACATAGGGTAGAGTACAAATTTGTTCCAACAACCTCCATGGGGGCGTGATATGACCCCCTAATAGTTTTAGTTATTTCTATAAAAACCAACAAAACGCACATCGTAGTAAGAACGAGTGGTGCAGTGGTAACGTGCATGACATGTGATACAGAGATCATGAGGTCGAGACAAGGGCGTTTTAATTTTAATTTTTTATTTAAACTGAAATATTTATTTTTTACATTTTTAATTAAATTCAATTGCTATTTTAAGAGAAAATATTAATTATATAAAAAATAACAAAACTTAAAAAAAAAAAAAAAAAAAAAAAAAAGGGTTATATTCAGCGCAGACAATTTAATATTTTTTAAATTTTTAACCAATTTCTTTATTTGTTTATTAAATTAAAAGAAATTAATAATTTAATGGGAAATACTTTTATATTACATTAGATAAAATTTTGTTAATGATTTGTGCTAGTGTTTTATGTAAATTTTTAATTACTATTTTTTTTCGACATCATTAATAGCAAGAGTTAATAGTCTGCTTTCAATTGTATTATTGTTCATGCAATTTTTTGCATGAAAAATCCCGAATAAACAACAGCTGTTATAACTATTCGACGTCGCATTTAACTTTTATTTCAAATACTTCATTAAAACAACTGTCAAATTTAATGATGTTGGAAGAACTGACAACAAAATTGAACACAATGACAAATTTTCTCAAAATGAGTTCACTAATTTATAATCAGTTTACATCTCAAAAAATTCCAAAATCTGGGTAAATATGAATTTTACAAATCTAGTAATCTTGACGAAAAGCCAAATATTTGACAAAATATTCGTGATGAGCAATAATTGACGGTGAACAAAATTGTAATTCAAATAATTGTGATCAATCTTCTTATATTTCTTGTTCTCATTGTGAAAAATGCTTATGGTTTTATTATTTTTCTACATTTAATCATAAATGTTATAAATTACAAATTATATTCGCAGCTTCAAACATGATTTTTTTTTTTTTTTTTTTTTTTTTTTTTTATATATATAAATGAATAAAAAAAATATACATTTCTTAAATCCACAGTTAATACTGTATTAATTGGAATGCTCGAAAAAAAAAAAAAAAAAAAAAAAATCTTCTTAATATAATTATTTTTACTAAAATTCATAATTTAATTTAAATAAAAGCATAAACAAAGAAAATTAACTGAAATAATAAAATTAAAATGCAAAAATTAAAATGCTCTTGTGGAGATTCGATCTCAGGATCTCTGTATCACAAGTCAAGCACCCCACCACTGCACCACTCGTTCTTACGGGGGTTAGTCCTTTTTTGGTTTTAATAGAAATAACTAAAACTATTAGGGGGTCATACCTCGCCCCCATGGGCGTTGTTGCAGCAAATTTGCACTCTACCCTATGTTTTCGACCATGCTGTTTAATTTAAGCTTGGTTTGGTACCAATAGAAATTTTAATGATTCATACTTCCCTTGTGAGGATCAAAATTGTGATGGCATTTGGCAACTATCGACGGTCTGCAATTTAACCTTAGGGGTGGTCCAGAGGCATGCTATCGCAATTTTCTTCCTATGGTAAGAGGATGGCTCCCCGGCTTCGGTAACCCCTAGAGTTATTAATGTAGGACATGGGGGAGAATCGTAACAGATTTTACATGCATCAGCCACCATTAATGTTCACAACGATGTTCTGCCGGCTCGAGTAGAGAACTCACAATCTTCCAATTTCGAGATCCACAATTCCAGTTACGAAACACAATTTTCTTTTATTAATTAGGCTACCGCTACTACTCTAATTAAAAGTAAATCAGCTTTATTATACACTAAAATTACATATAATTTCTTATACGTTGATTGTATAGTAAAATAGTTAATAGTATATTGTATTTATATACAGTCGGTAACAAAAGTGTCCGAACACTAGCAAAAATTCCTATGTAAAAAAAGTACACTTCATACAGTTTTGTTAAATAAATCCTTGTCGAATTCTGTTCTTAGTCAGTGTAAGAATATGATTCGATGAGGATTTATTTAACAAAGCCGTATGAAGTGTACTTTTTTACATAGGAATTTTTGCTAGTGTTCGGACATTTTTGTTACCGACTGTACTTACACTGTAAATGTACTCTTTTCTCTGATTATTTCTCATTAGTAATTTTCGAATCATTTCACCAAAAAAATCTGATGTGGACACCACATGACTTCCTTATACACCCACTGGAATATACATACTGTTATGAAAACTTTGAAATTTTTGTGTGAGGTAACTGAAAAAAGCAAAAAAAAAAAACTGCTATTCATAACCACAAAATTCATGATAATAGGATTATATATACCGCCAAACAAATATACTAGTTTTTTCAGGAATGGATTATTACAGAATGTCTCACTGGCAAGTACATAGCTTAGTTTAATGAAAATCCTTCGAGTATAGATGACCTGCTTTTGTTCTCTTTGTCGAGAATTAAAGGTGAAAAATTATACTATATTTTAAAGAAACGATTAATTCAGTTAAAATTGAGAATATATTTTTTAATTCTGGCTGTCCTGAAACAATATTTACCGCCAAATTTGATCTCTAATCCCGCCAAATCGTCAAGTTTGTAGCCAACGCTAATTTTTGTCTTGGCATCGAGTCTGGCGATTTTGCGTCGAATTTGGCGTTTTGGCGATCGAATTTAGCAAAAATTTGTAGTTTAGGATTGACAAAGTTTGGAAGCTATAACTTCAATAAGAACAGAATTCTGGAATTTTCCGGAAAGATTCATTGGTTTATAGCGCTGAACTAAATTCTTCGAAAATTCTTTAACACGTTGAGCGTCATGTCAACCATTCTAGATTCTAGACATTTTGTCATATATCAAAGTACTGAATTTATCATCTTGAAACTTTAGGAGTGTGCAGAACATGTTATACTTCAAACATTTCAGTGAAAGTTTCACACCGAAAGTAAAAGCAGTACCAATAAAACATTTTGAGCGCCCTGTCATCCATCGGTGGCTGACAGTGCCAAATATTATATAAAGCCGTGTCAACCATCCGAGCAGATATGAAATAGGATATAAAACTAAAAATATTACATTTAATGATTGAAAATTTATTAAAATTTGCTTAATTTTTATTTATTGCAGGAGGAATCATTATGGAATTTTAATGGATTTTAAGAATTTGCTTGGCGCCCAAAGTGTTAAATAACAAACAAGACTAAAACAAAATAAAGTGCATTCGTCGACTAGAACCTGCTTATATATTAAGAATTACTTTCTACACGCAAAATTATTGGCAACTTTCATAAAAATATCATTACAGACTCTATTTACGGGTTGAATACTCATTAAATAAAATGCATTCGTCGACTAGAACCTGCTTATGTCTTTACAAATTACTTTTCTACACGCAAGTGTTGACAACTTTCATAATACCACTAGCTGGAACCCGTCGAATTCGACGATCACTTTATTGACCGTAATGTTTCAAAACCGTCGCATCATTATTTAAATGTGTTTCATGATAAAACATCTAATATAATTTACGACATTTCACTTAAAAAAAGAAAGTCGGAAAAATGCTTATAAATAGAAATACTGTATATGACATCACTTTCTACAAAGTACTGTCAATGTGACGTCAAACAGACTTCAAATAAACAGATGCTATCTTTTATTTTCTGTTTCGTTTAATACTAAGACTGTATGTTAGCTGACCCGTCCGCCGTTGCCCGGGCCCATGATACCTTAAATGAACCTTAAATTTGTATTAATTTATACCTTTAACTCGATTTTGTTTGAATTTCTGTTTTAAAATGAAAACATCACGAAAAAAATAATCATCTGTAAAAAAAAAAAAAAAAAAAAAAAAAAAATACCTTTAACAGAACGGAACTCGGGTTCGTGACCCACAAGCCGCTAATACCATGAAAAAATTCTCAAAAATTAACCTTGAACCGAACGAACCTCTGACTCGTGTTACCGCTGCCTGTGGCTGCGGTACCGTATAGCAGGTATGCTATGCAGGCGCTGCAAAATCTACTTTCCTCCACCAGGGAGCGCAGTATGTTGTATACGAACATCACCAATCGCCTTGTATTTCCAAGACCTTTCAAATAAGGTGTCGCATGGTGGTGTCAACTGCAAAATCCTTTAGTTGCACTTTCCACCACCAGGGGGCACAGTGTGTTCTATAGGAACATCACCAACGGTCAAGAAATACCAAGGCCTTTAAAATAAGGTGCAACATGATAGGGCCCACTACAAAATCACTTAGTTCCACTTTTCGCCACCAGGGGGCGCCCTATATTATATACAAACATCCCCAATCAACATGAAATTTCAAGACCTTTATCAACAACCGCCTTGAATTTCCAAGACCTTTTAAATAAGGTGTCACATGGTGGTGTCAGCTGCAAAATCCTTTTGTTACACTTTCCACCGCCAGGGGGCGCAGTGTGTTCTGTACGAACATCACCAACGGTCAGGAAATACCAAGACCTTTAAAATAAGATGTAACATGATAGGGTCTGCAGCAAAATCACCTAGTTCCATTTTTCACCACCAGGGGTCGCACTATATTGTATGCAACAGAAAGTGATTTTTTAGTATTCGACTCTAGTCCCCATATGTACAATTTCTTCACCGTGAAGTAATTTGAAGCTTAGTTAAGCTCGTAAACGTGTTTTTAACCCGTTTTCCAAACGGGTGGGAAACGGTTTCCCCCCCGGGCGAGGAACCGTTCGACTTTTTTTTATTTTTCTCTTCTCATAGCACATCTACAGACCAAGACCTTTTTTTAGACACCTCAACCAAATTTTTACACCAAGTAGTTCTCTCAATATAGTGGAGACAGACAAAAACATGTTTCAAATTAATATATAGATTACGGGCTCTACTATTAGCTTATTTTGAAATCTCTGTGATGGTAGGTCATATATAATGGCCGTTTTTTTGTACATTTGCCATTATGAATATAATTTTCGTAAATATCTCCAAAACGGATAGTCACAGAAAGACAAAAAAGGGAGGTGCACAACTAGATGTTATCTATATACCAATTCGCAACGCTATACGTCCAACCATTTTTGAGTTATGCGGGATGCACACTCATACACACACAGACGTGAAAAATCGTGTAAAGTCGCTGATATCTCTAAAACGAGAGCTCGTGTTAATACGACACTTGCAGGTGTACAACTAGACATCATGACAGTCACACGTATAAATTGGCAACATTCAGTGGTCATTCATTTTCGAGCAATGTGAAATACAATATCGCTTTAGCAAATCGGGATTACTATATTTCCTTATACTTTGTATAAGGAAGTAAAAAGGAAAAAAGAAAATAACTGACACAAGTTTTTATGCTTGTATATAATAATGTATATATATATATATATATATATATATTAATAATAAGATTCTTTCTTTATAATTGTTTTAATTATATTTACTTGAAGTTTAATTTTTAACTAGAATGATATATTTTTGTTTTATTTATCAGAATATTATTTATAAAAAGTATCTAAACGTAGTTTACAAGCTTTTTTAAACTATATTTTATCTTTTTAACTGTAAATTTACCCAATTTATGCACTTACCATTTATTATTTTATTTTTATCATTATTATTTTATTTTTTTCTTTTTAATTCATACAACTTCTTTTTTGCTTTCTGCATGTCTGTTATATTAAAAACGAGTTTTCCTTGCAGTAAAAATTGAGCAGACAGTTTAAAATCTATGTTTACAAAGCCTTTTTATACACAAATTCATAAATGTTTATTTTGTCTTGAAAAATAAGATTTTATCCATATTTAAGTCCTTCTTAATAAAATATATTGTTTTTTCAAAATTTTCTGTAATTTAGATACGTTTGCATTTTTGCAACATTTCATGGTTCATCTCCAAAGCTCATTATCTAGTTTATGTTATTATTTCATAATTTAATATTTAGTGTATAGTTTATCTTAAAATTTCTATTGCAAATTAATGTTTAAACTTAAAATATTCCTATATTATTCGAGGTAGCAAGAAAAAACTGCAAAAAAGAGGGGGGAAATATGTAATAAATTGCATGCAATTCCGTCTTTTTGTTGCATCCAATTAAGTTTTTTTGACAATTCAGATGAACTTAATCCGCAATTTTTCAAAGACCCGTATATTTTAAATAACCATTTTTAACAGCTTCTATATAGAAAAACAAAACAAAAAAAAAAAAAAAAACGCCCTCGTTAAAAAAATGTCATTTACACGATAGTCATAAATCTTCTTCCCTTTTTTTCCTTTCTTTCATGACAGAAGTTTAATTATACAACAAGATATAAGTTATTAACTAAAAAAAAAAAAAAAAAAAGCAGCTTATTTCTCTTCTAATTAATAACAGATCTTCTTAATATTCTTTATCTAGGTTGAGAATAAATTTATAAGCCGAGCAAAACTTTGTGAAATATTGATCTCGACAATCTGGATAACTAATATTTGCTTTTGCTTCCAAATTATAAATTAAGTTCATTACGCTTAAATTAATTTGCAAGTGTAAAAATGTCTTTAAATTATAGAAAATTTAAACGTTTAAAATCTGTATTGAAATTTTTTTTTTCTAAAATAGTAAACGTATCGCGAGAAATTTTATTTAAAATTTTCTGCTTTAATACATGTTAATTTAACGAAATTCGAATTTTATGTCATCAATACATATATGATATGAAATGCTGCACAAAAGATTTAGGATAAACTTTTATGTAGAAATTTCTGAAGTTCGTAATTTAGTCGAATTGAATATATTGCAGAAAAATACGTCAAGTATAAAGTAAATATATCATATAGATTATTGAGATATGCACAAAAATTTCTTAATACATTATTATCTTTGAAGAAATATTATGTGAAAGGAATTTTTATAATACTATACCTTTTCATGCAAAATGAAAGTAACGTAAATTTCTAGATTCATTATAGTCCTTGTTATGCATGAAAGTTACAAGTAATATCTGTAATTAAAATTTGAATTAAATTGAATGTAGTGATCTATACGTTGTTAAAATTAGTTGCTAAAATTAATGAATCATATACAGAGCTGCAGAAAAGAATTTAGGTACATTAACATGCGTGAAAGGAAATTGTGAAAAGCAAAATCTTATGCTTCTATTCATTTACTTATTCATTTATTTGTATACATTTATGAAAAAAATATATGTTATTTAGAGCAATGATTCTCGACCTCTAGTCGGAGAAAAAAATTAATCGGCCCTCAGACATTTTTGCCTGCCCGTATTAAAAATAAATAAACAAAGTTTCTTATTAAAAAATAATAAGAATATTTTGCACATCTTTTCCTTAATGGCATGATTTTAGGATTTAGAAACCATTAATTTATTTACTTATTTTTAAAAAAGGAAAAGCTTATTAACATTATTAAAGCACAAGCCAGAAGAAGTTAGTCCCAAGAAAAGCCCATACTGAATCACCCCAGATGAAGAGAGGGGCCCATGACGAAAGTACCCTAGTGAAACTAAAGAAGCTCAAGTAACCATTAGTTTGTCTTTGAAAATTGGCAATAATGGCATATGTTGACCTTCACCAATTGTTACCACATAGCGCATTTTTACTTTCCGAACACTATAGTGAGGAAAGTATTGTAATCATGTCAAAAATCCGAATTCGAGATTTTGATGTTTCTATACGTTTTGAGGTCCCCTGAGTCCGTTTTCACTATTTTTACGATGATGTATGTATGTGTGTGTGTATGTGTGTATGTGTGTATGTATGTGTGTATGTCTGTGAGTGAACACGCTAGCGTCTAAACGCTTTGTTCGATTAACCTGAAAGTTGGTACGCATATTGTAAGTCACCATAGTACGAACCCTATAGATTTTGGTGAATCTAGCACTTATAGTTTTTTTACAGGGACACAAAGAAAAATTCTTTATCATTATGGCCTATGGGAGCAAAATCTTAAAAGTGCGATAGCATCTAAACGCCTTATTCAATTGAGCAAAAAATTTATACACATGTTATAGATCACAGTTGAACTAACTGTATAGATTTTGGTGAATCTAGCACTTACAGTTTTTTACAGGGACACAAAGAAAAATTCTTTATCATTATGGCCTATGGGACTAAATTTTTAAAAGTACGATAGCATCTAAACGCCTTATTGAATTGAGCTGAAAATTTATATGAGTATTATAAATCACTGTTGCACTAACTATAAGCATTTTGGTGAATGTAGCATTTATAGGTTTTTACAGGGACACAACGAAAAATTCTTTATCATTATGATCTATGGGCTCAAAGTTCAGTAGCGTTAAATAAAACATCGAGTAATATATGGAGAAAAATACTCAATCACTCTATTATGGTTTTCTCTCTTTTGTTTGTTTAACAACTCCTCTTTCTTTACTTTATCTACAAAACTGTTAATTACTCAATGTTCGGAAAGTCGAGTGGAGTCACTCCAGATTTTTTTACTTTTAAATGGACCGAGTGCTCGTTGCAGAGAAAGAACTAAAATAATTCTATTACGCAATAAAGTAGTTTGCGCCCAGCTGGAGAAAAGAAGCGTTAGTTAAATGCATGCAGTCCTCCCGCACTTTAAACCTTGGGCATGTGCTTTAAAGCAAGTACGTCTATGATGTTGAAAAGTTAAACATACTAAATATTTCATTTAGCGTTAAATTGTGGAGCGTGTACTAATAGTTGGCAAACGGCAGTGAATGGGTTGACTGCTTTTGACAAATATAAAAGTAAGCTTATTGGAATTTTCAACACTTACAGGCGCTTATGTAACTTACTGAAAGAACTTATATAATAGTAATATAATTTACTTACTCGTGTCAGGTGGGGAAATCTGGTTATAGTATTCATATAAATACTTTTTACTGTCAAGAGTAACTGAAGAAGAATGAGAGTAAAAGATAATAATATTTGGGTCATAAAAATTGCTTTTCATTGAAAAAATAATTGTCTGAGTGGCAACAATTGCTGCAAAGCCTGAACAATTTGTAGGTTTAGATTTTAATGTCTACTTTCTAAGAGTTGATAAACTTTAATTCCTTCCTTTTACTTTTTGTAATTTTTCAGTTGCTTTGAATTTCTGAGACAGATAAAAGCTTTATCAAGAGAGATCAACAACTAATTAATACATTTTTCAATTACTTATTTTATGAAATGTTTTTTATATAAGATGGGGTAGAGTAGGTACAGTGTTAAGCCTAACCAAAAAATGGCATTAACATACTCATAAATATATATTTTTTTAAATTCTGTATTTCTTACTTCCTTATATAAAGTATAAGGAAGTATTGTAATCCCGATTTGCGAAATAGGTTTTGTATCTCACATAGGTCATAAACGAATGATCGTAGAAGTTTATAATAAATTTCATTTGTGAATTTATTATTCTGTAAATTTTATTTGTGACTGTCATAACGTCTAATTTTATGCCTTCAAATCTCGTCTTGACACGGGCTCCTTTTTTGAATGAATCCATTCCAAACGGAAAGCCATAAATTCATTGTTTACGAGGCTTTGAGAAACCATGGTTAAAGAACAAGGAAAGCTAAAAACAGAAGTATTAACGAAAGCTAGGGCAGCAGCTTTATCTTTCAGTATTGTAAAAATACTCTTTGGTTTGTATGAGAAACTTTTAAACGAAACATTTAACTAAATTAGCGTGAATTAATTTTCAACTTAGAAAATATTGGTTGACAACTGATCTTCGTTCCACAAAAATTTTTGTGGAAATTCTGATTGGTTCAGATACATGAAGGCTTCATTCAAATGCTGGAAAGTACATGCACACTGATTTGTTTTGTCTTCATTAGTTGGTATTGAAAAATATTTGAAGAACCTACTTTTGTTAAACGAGGCTATTATTTATTTAATATATAATTTCTTTTATATTCTATCTTAAATATTTTTATTTTTATTTTCCTTTTTATTTATTTATTTATTTATTTTGCTAATTATTGCATAGATTTTCCCACAACGTAATACATATGTTTCATAACGTAATAAATATCTTTGTAGTGTTATGGATAAATTTTTATTTTAATATCATAAACACACTTCTAAATTCAACTACCCATATTACCCCCAATAATTACTCACTTTACCCTATGTCCTGGGGTAATGTGAGTAGTACAACCATGTTAAACTACGAACACTGTGCAATATTGAATTAATAGTAATTTTTGCAAATACTGGAAGTTGACTTATAGGAATGTAATGCAAAATATTTATCAATTACAGGGTCTCCCTGCATAGCCTAATTTTAAAAGGCTGTTTTATTCCCAGATTACCCCCCAATTAGCACTTGTTCTTTTATACCTAGTACAGTATTTTTTTTTTTTTTTTTTTTACAAAATTTAACTGTCTGGTAGCTAAAAATGTTTGAGAAACGCTGATTTAAAAGCACTATGACACCTGTTATATATTTAAAATATAATCCATATCATTTAAGTAAAGGTATGGTTAAAGATTTCAAAGGAAATTTTCTCAATCAGCTGTGATTTAAAATACAATTTAATATATCACTTAAAGCTACATTAGACCAATATGCATTAATAATTTTTAAAATAGCTTATTTATTATAAACAGTATACTGTGCAGAAGAAATAATATCTCTTTTATAGCGTCACAGAAAAAAGTTTACTTAGAACATAACCTGTTATCAAAATTTTCTCAACATGAAATTTTAATATTTTTTGAAGATTTCTGTAAATTTACAGGGTGATTATAATTAAAGTTCTGATTTCAAAACGCTGTAATTTTAAAACTACTGATCAGAAGGACTTGATATTTTAACAGAACAAACGTGAGCCAATGAATTCTGTTTAGTAAAGGAAAAAAGTTCCAAAATATACCGGTAGTGTCAAATGTGTAGATGGTGCTATCAGGGTTATGTCAGGGAAAAGGTCGAAATAGATTTACCGCAAAATCCCGAAAGTCAAAACCCCCCCTCCCCTTTTTGAAAAGCAAAACTGATAAATTTCGGGTTGGGGGTTATAATCAAGATTCTTTAAAAAAAAATTAAAAAAAAAAAAAAAAAAAAAAAAAAAAATGAAGAAAAGGGAGCGGAGGTTATATTCGATTGCGGGGGTACTTTCGTGATTTTACGGTACTTACTTAAAAGGAAATATTAAAGGTTATCATTTCTTACATTAAAGGTTTAAAAAAAAAAAATTGCGTAATGATTCCATTGATAACGTGCATCCGACACTTTATGAAAAATTAGTTAAATTACAAATAATATATAAATATTAAAACTTAATTCAATGCCAAACTTAACTTGCAATGCCGACGTACCGTAAGTGCGCCCGAAAATTGGATGTAGCTTTGTTGGATGGAGAGAAAAAAAAAGGGGGGGGGGTTACTTTCAGGATAATGGAGACATTTCATTTTCAGTGAGAAAAGGGGGGGGGGTATATTCGATGGGGAGGGGTACTTTCGGGATTTTACGGTATTAAACACAGGAATGTTGTTAACTGAAGGAAAACAATAGACTCCAAAATTTTACGACAAATTTATTAGCAAAAAGACAATAATACGTGTTTAGAGCGAAAACAGTGATAGTGCCAAGAGAAAAAGAGGAGCTTCATAATACAAACCCCTTACAGGTGATTAACGGTACATTTTGGAAGTTTTTTTTTTTTTTTTTTTTTTTTTTTTTTTTCCCCAGCAAACAAAATTCCATTTCCTCGAGATTGTTCTAGTAAAATATCAAGTCATTCTGATAAGTAGTTTTAAATCTCAATTTTAAATATAATCACCCTGCACATAATAATGAAGTATAGAGCCTGCTTTAGAAATATTCCAAAGTATTCGAAGAGTAAAACTTCTTATACAGGAAAACTTTAAAATTGGAAGACTAACGGTTGTATTCACCATTAACGTCAACTCCCGGTTGAAAACGAAAACTTGAAAAGCGTATAAAGGCAGGGTTCAACTTTTTAGCGAAGTCTAACGCATTGCATCTGCCATCTAGCGGCATTGTTATTTTAAGATTTTTTAGCTGAAAATAACCAATCAGAAATTATATGAAAAAATTGACACTAGATGGCAGAAGCAGCAAGTCAACTTTTCTTTCAAAGCTATACTCTGCCTTTAGACACTTTTCAAGTTTTTGCGTTGAACCGGAAGTTGAAGTTAATGGTGAATAAGGCCGTAAGAAAGTTAACAAAAAATAGTACGTAGTAATCAAGCGTTGTTGTTTGCATTTTTAAAAACATACATTTAAAGTTTTATTAAAAAAATAATAATTTTACTAATTAATTTACACGCATAAAAAATTAGTCAATAATTTTTATGTTGTGTAGAGCGAAATGATTCGTTAAAAGTTATAAGTAATTCTCATTGTACGAATTTATACGAACATTGTTCAATATTGTGATATTAAAAATTAAGAGATAACGTAAAGGTTACGCCATCTGTTAGGAGAATTTTACCTAAAGTTGATAGACACAAATTTATGTCATGATGCAGCTACATATAAATTTATATGAAATTTTGGGAATTGGTGATTTAACTAAAGCTACCTCTAAATAATTTATTAAAAGAATCTATAATCCATTAAAACAATGGTGTTTGTATTTTAAACTCAATTTTTAGTTCATACACTTATTTAAATGTTTTAAATTTATTTATTTTTTAATTACTTCTTTTTTGTTTGTTTGTTTACTTCGTCTTACAAATGATAGAAGAGAAATCGTTGTTTTGAGACCCATTTTTGTAACTATTTTTTGGACATTTTTACACGTTTTTAAGGGTCTCATAATTCTAAAGACATATTTTTAGTGGTTGGTCGTGTAAGTGTGTCTCCGTCTGTATGTATGTCTATGTGTCTGAAAATTTGTGTCTAACTGTACGGCTGTTATCAACATAACAGATTTACCGGGTGATCCAAAAGTCAGGACAAACTTTAAAAATGAATAATTCGAAAACGAATCAAGATACAAAGGTACGGTTTGCACCAAACGGATGAAAAAAAAACCGGGTTTTGTGTGGCAAAGAAAAAATATAGTTATGTTGGCGACCAACAGATGGCGCTATAGTGTTTTATTTTACCAAAAGATGATTTACAAATGAAAAAAAAATGTTGCCAACTTACAAGTCAGCTTAATTACAGTTAATTAGTACTGATACAGTAACTGTTCAATGTTCATCATTCAGAAGTACAGCTGTGAGACGATTCACCACGTCGTTCACAGCATTTAGTAGCATTTCTTGCATCATGGCAGACACATTTTGGCGGATGGCATCTTTCAGTGCTGCTAGTGACGCCGGTTGTTCGCGGTACACTTTTGACTTTAAGAATCCCCACAGGTAAAAGTCACAGGGTGTCAGATCGGGAGATCTTGGTGGCCATGCGTGATCAAAGTAGCGACTGAGAATGCGATATTTCGATGCATATAAGCTTCGACTACCATTACCTGCTGTAGTTGTTCCTTTTTATGTCGTTTGTTGCTTTGTATAATCCTACATCAGAAATCCGACAGCGCCATCTGTTGGTCGCCAACAGAACTATTTTTTTTTTTTTTTTTTTTTTTTTTTTTCGTAGCCACACAAAGCCCGGCTTCTCTTCCATCCGTTTGGTGCAAACCGTATCTTTGTATCTCGATTCGTTTTCGAATTATTCATTTTTAAAGTTTGTCCTGACTTTTGGATCAACCGGTACTTTTGCATTTATTAATATAATTCTTATTTTAGTTCTTTAAATATCCGTGCTATCCTAACAAAACTTTACACGCATATAAAATATAAGCACGACATATCTAAAAATTTCAGATGAATCGACGCACTTTGAAATATAGGATAATCACAAATATTTCTCATCTTATTGAATTTGTTGTTTGTCCCCTAAATGCCTTTGAAACAAAAGCTTTACAGAAAAGTATGAGTAAACACGTTTTCTTTATTCCTAAAATACAAGAATAATTCAATAAAATAATTTTTTGAAGATACGTGTAAAACTAAGTGTTTCCATTATTTTGTCAAACACTTGTATGTATTTGCCAGCTTTACAGCTTTTTTATAAAACCACTCTATGCCATTAGATAAAGCACTGAAATCTGTTTAAAACAAAATTGAAACTTCATTATAAAAACAGTCGAAATCTAGTTGCCATAAGTATTTTTAATCTACATGGATTAATTTTTATTAGGACTGAGGACTATTAGTCTCAATTTATGAATTTTTACAACACCTGTTTTACGATAGTTGGACATTTATCGAAATCGAAAATTTATCGAAAATATAATTGAATATTTTGAAAGCGATGTTATAATAATAATATAAAAAAATAAATAATAAATAAATAAATAGTTCCTCCGTACTAAACTAAATTCTGCTTTTGCCAGAATTTCATCAAAATCTATTTTTTTTTATTTTATTTTTTTTTTTTAATAATTTTGAATTAGGAAATAAAAAGCGCACGTGCAAAATGAAGTAAAAAATATAATGAGATTTATAAATGAACAATATATGGATTCAGTTCAACGATATAATAAGAAAAAATGACGGCATAGGACTAAGGACAATTAGTCTCAATCTACTGATTTTTACGATACCAGTTTTACGATAGTTGGACATTTATCGAAATCAAAAATTTATCGAAAATATAATTGAATTATTTGAAAGAGATGCTATAATTAAAAAAAAAAAAAAAAAAAAAAAAAAAAACTAGTAGTCTTCCGTACTAAACTAAATTCTGCTTTTGCCAGAATTTCATCAAAATCTTTTTTATTAATTTTATTCTTTATATGCTGCAATTTTCTTTATCTTTTCTCATTTAAACAAAATATATAAAAATGCAAGATGTTATTTCTAATTAAAATTGTGTATTAGAGAACATAAAAAGACTTTGAATGTAATTCACTACAAACATTGTGTTTTAATATTTAAGTAAACATCTAATTAAAATTTTCTTACCGAATAAACAATAACAAAAACCTAAACCAGATAAAATACACTCTCAATTTTCTCTTTTTTACAAGTAAAATTAGTAAGCAAATGTTAATCGTGTATTTTAAAATTTGTAGGTGCATTGATCACATGTGAATGCTCTTTGCTTAGACATAAAATTCTCATTATGTAGTACAAAATAATTCTGATTTCCATTCCACATGTTTTAATTTATATTTTCTCCATTTTATAAACACAACGTTATGTAAATGAATGATCCAGGTAAGTATGTTTTAAAAGAAAATGAAAAAATATTTTCATAACTTATGAATTGAACTTTGACTTTTTAAGCTACTGTGCGATAATTTATTTTTGTTTATTAACATAAATTCTAATTAAGTCTACAAAAGAATAAAAAAAATAACTAATGAAGAACACTTAAAATTTAAAATTTCTATAACTTTTTCGGACGCATCAATAAATTATTTATTTGAGTACCTGAATACTAAATACAAATGAAATGTATAGTAAAAAGCTTTTCAAAATTTCTAAATAGTCAATTATTTTTAAAGGCATTTTAAATCCAATTTTGTTACCCTTGTCTGTATTTAAAATGAAATGATTATTTTGTTCATAAAAGTTTGCTAAATTTGTTTTTTGTCAATTAGAAAGTATATGCATAAACAATATAAATAAATTGACATTCGTTAAGATTTTATTAAGGTGCATTTATTTATTTATTCATCTTGTAATTCATATGTTTAGTAATATGTTTTTACTATGATAATTAGGGTTGCAAATACAATAAAAATTGTTTAAAAAAAAATAATAATCTTATCGAGCAATTTTTCTAAATTTCGAAATTTCTGCCGTTGTGTTAACTATCCTAAAATCTAGCATTTTCGTAGTAATTAGCAGCTAATGGAAATTCTGGTTATCATCACTTGTTTAATCAATAAATTTTAGTTAGTGTAATGGAGAAGTGCGTGAAGTATATAGATATTTTTTAGATTATAGATTTTCAAAACACTTTACGTAATGCTTGTAAATAAAAAATAAAAAATAAATTATATTGAAACTGCGCATTTTTATTTTATTTTATTTTATTTTATTTTATTTATTTATTTATTTATTTATTTATTTATTATTATTTTTTTATAATTCTCGAAATTATTCAACTGAGTTATTTTTACTAATAATCTTGAAATATTTCAAATATTAGTTTCGTAAAAATTTCTGACTTCGGTTTTTCGATGGATTTACGCGTTTAGAGAGGTCCAGAACATTATTTAGTCATTTTTAGAAAATAGCTGTCAGAGTGTGACAAAAAATTTGTGACATCTGTATCTCAGGAATTATTGCACAAAATTTCAAGCAGTTTCATATATAGTTGCTCCTTGACATAAACAAATGGTTGAACCATTTATCTATGATCATTTAAAACAAAGTTATCGATTTTTTTTAATATATATATTAAAAATAAATAAAATAAAAAATAAATAAATAAAAAAGCATTTTTTAAGATTTTGTTAGTAGAACATAAAATCGACTTTTTTGGACATTTATTGTCATGCGTCTATCAGAAAAAAAAAATCTGCATTCAATAGAGAATAATAAATTATTTGTACTGAGGGATTTTTTTTTTTTTTTTTTTTTTTTTTTTTTTTTTAGGAAAATACAGAAGAAAGTTTTGTGATGGCCACAACATACAAATTAATTTAATGTTCAATAATAATAATAATAGTAATAATAATAATAATAATATACGTGTGTGTTAAGAATGATAACATTCGGAATATATTACATGATAGTTAATTATATAAATAATTTTATTGCTGTTTGTAAAACTTTCCCTTCGTTTTCTACAAAGGAAAAGTAGTAAAATAATAATAATATTATTATTATTATTATTAAAATGTATGATGATTTTTTTTATTAAGAATTCTCATTATATACGAAATTTTTTCATATACTGTCATATTAAAAATTGTGAGAAAATGATATGAAAGCGTCAACAGTTGAGAAATTTATCTCCAATTGTAATGAGCACCAATTTAAATCAAGATCATACGAATTATCAGATTTGGTTAAATTCCGTTCATTGATTCGTGAGGTACAATGTCTATAAAATAAACGTGAAACACATACATAGATAGACAGACAGACAGACTAACAGGCAGGCATTTTCTAAAAATAGTCAAATCTTGTTCAGGGCACCTCAAAACATGCAAATCCATCAAAAACACCTGGAAACATCGAGTTCAAAACATTTCCCGAATTCAATACTTTATTCTTATATGCATATAGAAGAAAGTAAAAATTGTTAACATATACATTTTTTTAACTTAAAAATAATTTTTAATTATTTTTAAATTTAAAAAAAAATTATAAACATATATTTTACCTTAAAAAATGTATTTAAGATTTATATGCGGATTAATTTTTTAGGTATGCTTACTATAAACATTGAAAAGACTGCTTATGAAGTTGTGATGTTTTTAAACTGAAGATTTTTATGTGTTTATTATATAAAATAAACAATAAAAAATTATCTAAATTTTTTTTGTTTTACTAATTACATTAAACGTTAATGTTGGATAAAATTTAAATCTTTCTTTTTATTAGAATTTTTTTTTCTGTTTTCTGTATAAAATAAGTAGTAAAAATTATCAGAATCCACCTTCTAGAATAAGCTTTAGAAGAATGTTATATCAGTTCTTTAATATAACCCTGTATATACAGACAAACAGTCGTGAAATCAGTGCCTTTGTATTGTAAAATAAAGTCAGTCTGTTCCAAAAGTTTATAAAATATTGTATTATGCCTACATTTTTTGTTGAAAATGACGTATATCCATGTACCTTTCAGCGTTATGACTATGTTATGTCGTTTATAATGAGAAAAACTATAATATCCAATTCAAAGTACCCATATGTTTGTCGGAATTTTTTTATCGTAGAATTAGCATAAAATAAATAAAATAAAATAGAAACGAAAATTTTGTCGTTTAGTAGTAAAGTAATTGCCGATTTCAGCAATTATCAATGAAAAAAATCGCATATTTCATAAATTAGCTGCGAGTACATATATACGTGTGTGTGTGTGTGTGTTATGTACTGAACTACTTTATTGAAATTTTATTTTTCCGACTGAGTGAAAATAATGCCTGGACCAGGAGTCGAACCCCGGATCTTTGACTTACAAGGTCAAGGCTCTACCAATTGAGCTATCCAGGCCGACAACCGATCGGCATTACTCACTCAGACAACCTGTAGGCAGAAGCATCTGGTCTATCATGTAGATAGCTCGACAGAAATAAGCCGCAGGTAATGTGGCTTACCAGCGGCTTACCCGTGGCTTACCTGCGGCATTACCTGCAGCTTATTCCTGTCGAGCTATCTGCATGATAGACCAGATGCTTCTGCCTAAAGGTTGTCTGAGTGAGTAATGCCGACCGGTTGTCGGCCTGGATAACTGAATTGGTAGATCTTGTAAGTCAAAGATCCGGGGTTCGACTCCCGGTCCAGGCATTATTTTCACTCAGTCGGAAAAATAAAATTTCAATAAATATGATTTTCTTCCAATCAGTTGATTGTGTGATTTTAATAAAAATTGTACTGAACTAATTTCACTTTTCGTAAATTGACCACAAAAATATCGCATTTTGGCAATAAGCAATAAAAAAGCGCAAATTTCACCAATTTACTTCGAAAAAATGGCTTTTTCTGTCATTTATCTAGCAAAAATTAAGGATAAAATACAGACCTGTTATAAAACAGAGGTTATACAAAATCATGGAAATTGAAATGAATGCTTAATGAAAGTTGGTGAATTTAAAACAGACACATAAAGAAATTTGGACAATTTTAATAAGTTTTTCAGTAAAATTCCAATGTAAGATTTTTTATAATTTGGTAAAAAGCTCAAAATTAGACTGGTGAGTAAATCTAAAGAAAGCACTAGCCGCTTGAGAGTAACTTATAAATTTAAATTTTCAGGTCTACCTCTCCAAATTGTTCTCATTCATATTTAGATACAAAGGGAAGTTTGTTTAAGGTAAATGTTCAGTGTTGTGAGGATTTTTTTTTTCTTTTTTTAGATCTTCATATAGTAAAGTATTTTTAGTATGACAGGACTATTTCTTCCAGACAGCGATTTTGAGTTGTCACCATTTCATTTTTATTTTTGTCAAAATGCCCTCCAACATTTAGTTTTAACATTTAATTTCTCAATCTATCTTAAAATATTTTATCAAATCCGTAAAAAATTTTACATTTTTCAAAACCTACTGTTTAGCTAGAGGTTCTTCCTTGCTTACATGTAGAAACGAATTACCAAGACGATAGTCTTGGTATCCAAGACTATCAACATTTCTGAAATTAGATGGTTTCTGAATATTTACTGACCCTATTTTCTGAATATGTATTGATAATGGTTTATGGATATTTTTGGAGATATTTTCTGAAGATGTATTGATGATGGCTTTTGAACATTTGTTGGCTATATCTAATGAATATATATTGATGATGGCTTCTAACTATTTATTGACGATATCTTTCTGAATATATATTGATTATTGCTTCTGAATAGCTGTTGGCTATAACTTCAGAATATGTACAGAAAATAGATTCTGAATATTTGGTGGCGAGACCTTTAGGACGTGAAGGGTTTATGGCTTCTGAATATTTATTGGCTATTTCTTCTGGATATATATTGATAATAGTTTCTAAATAGATAGCTATATCTGCTTAATATATGTCGGTGATATAATCCGAATAGTTGGTGAAGCTTTTTTAATTTTTTTTATTATTATTATTATTATTAAGGTAGTTAGATATAAATTAGTCCTGTCGTACTAAATTAAATTCTGTCAAAGACAGATTTTTTTTTTTTTTTTTTTTTTTTTTTGTTTAATAATAAATATTTGCTATCATTCTTTTAATTGATGATCAGAAAAAAGGGATGAGTAGACACCAATTACTTAAGACAGTTTCTCTTGATAAGATGTATTATTTTATTGAGAGTTAGGTTCTACGAAAATTTTGCCACACATTGAGGAGGAGGAGCTGCAAGAAATTTAGAACCGTTTAGCAGGTGCTTTTCTGGAAGAGTGGTGAAAATTTCAAAAGTATACTAGAATTGGCACTTCCTCTCTCGGCGAGTAAAAAATCTTCTCCACCTAGTTGCTTGCTAGAAAAGAGAATAATTTCTGAATAGATGGCTATATCTGCTTAATATATGTCGGTGATATAATCCGAATAGTTGGTGAAGCTTTTTTAATTATTTTACATTATTAAGGTAGTTAGATATAAATTAGTCCCTAAATTAAATTCTGTCAAAGACTGATTTTTTTCTTCTTTTTTTTTTTTTTTTTTTATAATAATAAATTTTTTTCTAGCATTGTTTTAATTGATGATCAGAAAAAAGTGATGAGTAGACACCAATTACTTAAGACAGTTTCTCTTGATAAGATGTATTATTTTATTGAGAATTAGGTTCTGCGAGAATTTTGCCACACATTGCGAGTAGGAGCTGCAAGAAATTTAGAACCAATTAGCAGGTGCTTTTCTGGAAGATTAGTGAAAATTTCAAAAGTATACAAGAATTGGCACTTCCTCTCTCGGCGAGTAAAAAATCTTCTCCACCAAGTTGCTTGCTAGAAAAGAGAAAATATATCTCCCACCAGCGTATAACTGAATGTAAAATTTCGACCGTTTATGAAGGACTGGCTTATGTTTCGCAAGGAAACTATTTTTTTTTTTTCTGCTTATCAGAAGCGAAGTCAGAATCATTTTGGTTAAAATCTTACGAGACTATTAATAATAATAATAATAATTAACTATGTAAACCTAATCATGGTACTGCCTTAATATAGCATCCCTAGACGACTTTTGACTTTTTATCACCATTAAAGAGAAAAATACATAATTTATGCGATTATTTTTTCTTTTTCTTTCTTTTATTTTCCCTTTCTTTTCTTTCTTTTCTATTTTTCAATAAATTATAAAATATTGAAAAATAGAAAAGAAAGAAAATAAAAATTACCAACTCAAACTCAAACTTAATTATCTTGTTTTATTTTTTATTTCATTTTGCACGCGCGCTTTTTATTTCCTAATTCAAAATTATTAACAAAAACTTTTTCGATACTGTCCGTCTCGAAACTGATTATTATTACTTTTCTTTTCTTTTTCTTTCAAAAAAAAAAAAAAAAAAAAAAAAAAAAAGATTTTGATGAGAAATTCTGGCAAACGCAGAATTTAGTTTAGTACGGAGGACTATATTTTTTTTTTTTTTTTTTTTTTTTGTGTCTTTTCAAATTATAACATCGCTTTAAAATTATTTAATTACTAGTATCGCCCAGTGGTCGAAACTTGACCATTTTTTTTGCAAAGCGAGGCAAAGCAAAGTTATTGCCTTGTCCTAAACGGAATGCAACTGCAACACAGCTGCGGCAATTGTTTGCCGATATTCACTCTAACTGAATCAGGAGAGGCTTACTTAATATAACTATTTCTCTCTGTAGATGTTAGCCTTTCCTGAAGTGAGAGAAAATCGCAACGTGAAAACGCTCCTTGATGTGTGATACAGCCCAGAAGCTAATAGGTACCATGTCAAACCAAGGCCCAACCAAGTATCAAATTCTGTTAAATTAATTCGATTGGTTCATAAAGTACAGTGTTTGAACAAAAAAAAAAAAAAAAAAAAAAAAGATATTTTTCAAAAATGGTCGAATTGAGTTCGGGAAATTTCAAAACGTGTAACTTTATCGAAAACCGAAAATCTAAAACTTTTCTTGATCTTATATTTTCTACTTATATATGCAGAGGAAACAATAATAAATCCACTTTTTAAAAAATAAAAATAAGTAGTCAATTTCACTTAATTAAAATGCAAGGAAATCTCAAAACGTGTAAATTCATCGAAAACCGGAAATCAAAAGCTTTTATGTATCTTCTACTCGCTTCTTCTACCCACAAAAGCTAGCAATAAAGACACTTTTTTAAAAAATAAGTAGCCAATTTCAGTTAATTGAATAGTAAAGAAAGCTCAAAACATGTAAATTCAGCAAAAAACGGAAATCGGAATTTTTTCCGTATCGTTTACTTATACATGCAGCAGTTACTAACAAATCCATTTTCCTTTCATTTAGTATATTAGTTGAATATTTATTGTTTAAATATTACCCTTTGAAATGAAATGTTTATGTTTACATTCGAAACTGGAAGTTTGCCTTTTTTTTTTTTCTGGAGTTTTGTGTTTTTAAATTAAAATTTTATCAATTTTACAGAAAAAATAACTCAATCAAACACATGTAGACAGTAACTTATATATAACTATACCCAAATATCGGAATTAAAATCGGCAGATAATTTCCGTTATTTTTTAATAATTTTTTACAAAATATCCAATGGACGATTAACATAGAAAATATTTTTCATGTCTCCATGAACAGACAGTGACGTCATCACTTCGCTTGCGTATAGTGATGCTACATTATACAAATTACTGTGTCTATGGTTTTATTTGATCTTTATGAAATTGCCAGATTTAACAACTTTCTACTTTTAGGTATTTTTTAATGTAAAGGAATACGTGTATAAAAGGGAAAAATGGGGGGAAATGCATAAAAAATAAATGTATTTTTAAATACCTTCTTGACATCGTAAGAAAATAATATTTGTATTCGCACCTTCTGGCTAACCATACCTTTCGAATGATACCATTTTCAACCCTCTACTCCCATAATTAATATGTTAAAAAGGGACTACAAATTTTATGCTTGCCTATTAATATATATATATTTTTGATAAATTTTCGATTTCGATAAATGTCTAACTATCGTAAAACTGGTATCGTAAAAATTCGTATTGAGACTAATAGTCCTCAGTCCTAAAAATTTTCCCAAAAGTTTAGACAAATACAATTTTATGATGGTACCGGTAATCATGACGTCGATTTTGAGTCTAATAAATTAATTGTAAGAAAGAAGAAGGGGGTCAAACTTCGCAGCTCTCAAACGAAGAGCTGTGTAAAATTCTGAATTTCAAATTGTACAATAAGAGTTTTGAGAAAATATCAAAACATTTAAATCGTTCTAAAAGTATTATTTATAGCGTATTAGCTTGTAAAAGCGTCGTATCAACCAAAATACTGTTCCTAAAGACCACGAGTGACGAATATTCGAAGTGATAGATAAATACAAAGAATAGCTTCATGTCAGACAATGTACCCTGTAAAAATTATGTTCTATTTGCTGCGAGCAATTTTCTGTAATTTGAGAAAATATGTTCTAACAACGTAATCTTTTGGTAAATTACGAATTATCTCAGATTACAAAGAATTTCTGGCAATAAATATAACATAATTTTTACAGTGTAGGTTTATGAAATTACATGGGCTTCCTGGTTGCAAATCTGCAAGAACACTGTTTATAGAAGAATAACAAAAACCCATTTTATGATTCATGAAAAAAATGGCTCGCACATTACCACTCTCAAAGCTTCACATTAGTAAGAGATTGCGATTGGCACGTAGTGTCATATGGTGATAAATGGATGTATGTCCTTTTCAGTGGTACAAAAAGTGGAACCTCTATGAACCTGATGGGAATACATATTATTGTTATGATTTTCGAAAAGAGTTCAGGAGCTATTTTAGTAGGCAATCTGGTGGTGGATCTGTGATCTGTTATGGTGTGGGCGACTTTTGGTTTCAACGGTCAAATGTTTTCTTTTTCCTTTTTAGATGCTTGACAGATTTCTTCTAAATACATAGAAACACTAGAAAATCATCTCATGTCATATTCAGAAAATACAGGGGCGAGAATTGGGTGCATCAATATGACAATGCTCCCACCTATAGCGTCAACGCTACGAAAAATTATTTAAACAGGAAAAATGTAACTGTTCTTGAGAGGCCACCGATGAGTCCTGATTTAAAACCTAAGAATGTGTGGGACATAATCTCGCGGAAGGTCTATGAGAAAGGGCAGCAATTTTATTCAGTGAATGGCTTAAAAACAACCATTTAAAGTTTATGGTACAACTCGGAACCAGAGATATTATAAACCTTAATTATGGCAATAGAAAAACATGTATACGATATCATATCGAAGAATGGAAAGAATATAAAGCAACAAAGGGAGAGAGGAGAACAAAGAAAATGATTAGGAAACCCTTTTGCTGTATTGTTTGTCCCCTAAAACATAAAAAAAAAGAGTCAAAAGTCCTGGCACTTTGCTAACCATTCATCTGTGAATCTTAAGTAGCTAATAACTTTAAAGCTATACTTTTTAAAAAAGTTTTTATCTACTACGCATGTAAAAACATAACAAGCTGTCGATAAATAAGTAAAAATTATTAGCAAACTTGTATTTACAGTCATTTCTGTTTTAAGCCGATAATAAAAGTGGTTATTATAATTATTATTATTATTTCCATGATATTAAATGTCCACGGTAAATTCAATAGTAAAACACATTATGGATTAAAACTCTACACCTAGAAGGCACGCTTCACTCGTGCCTGCGTATTTTCTTCGAGAGCTTATTATAATTATGTCATCCAGTTGCAAAGCCAACTTCTTGAAAACAGAAAATGTGATTTTTCATTTTATAAGTTTTAAGTACACATTTCCACCATCTGTAAAACACGATAACACTAGTATAATCAACAAAAAAGTTGCTGTAACAGTGTGCAGCAGAAGCTACATCTACTGGAAATGTAGATGGCTATATTTGAAATTCAACACCCTTAGGATAGACCGGTTTTGCAGCACATCCTGATTTTCAAACGCATATAATACAGAGATTAATCCGACTTCGGCATTGTTTCTTGTTTATAGATGGTAGAAACATTTATTTAGAGCTTAAAAAACTGAAAAAGCGCTGTCTCCAATTTCTAGAAGTTGGTCGATTTTGCAACTAGGCGACACAATGTAAACACTTCACACAGAGATCAATTTTCCTAATAAATTAAAATGCATTTTTGAATTAAATAATTTCTATTGTGCTATATCTATCTACTAAAACCAACAACAACAACAAAAAATTACATTGCATTAAGTGTAGATAAAATACCTTCTAAAATATTTATTTTTTTCTCTAAGATCTGTTTAAAAAAAATCTCCTTTTTGATATTTCGATATTCAAAAAAATCAAGAGTGAAAGTGAAAGTTTCAAACCTTACACCTGAAGAAAACATCTAAAATATTATGTAAATGTATTATTTCTTTTGGTAGAAATCTTTTAGATATATATTCAATTTCTAGTCAGAAATATATATTTAATAGATTCAAGCATCTGCGTTTTGAAGAAATTCTTGCAGGTGACACCCAAAAGTATAAACTATATTTTGTTGGATGTCACAAAAATAAAGATTGAATCCGATATAATGGTTAAAAAATAGTAAGACCAATCGTTCTTTCTAAATAACTAAAAAAAATAAAAAAAAAACCACAAATTAGTATATTTGTATATTTTCTTCAAACATATTTCTGAACAAGACTTTTTTAAATTCATTAATTGTTTACTCGCATAACTATAAAAAACTCTAGGTATAGTAATAGTAAATCAGAAACCTTATCAGTGAATTTAGAAACTAGTATGATGTGGACACCACAAGACTTTCTTTTATATATTTTTATACAAATTCATACAGTACCGATTATTTATAAAGTTATTATTTATGAAAATTATTTTCTATGATAAATACAGACGATTTTTATCTGACAAAATTATAACAGCATATGCCGAAAGAAAGTCAATTCTGTGCCAACATCAGAAGAAATATGATTTTTTTTTTCATAATAATAATATTATTATTATTATTGTTATTTTTTAAAAATGAAATAAATCGATAACATTATTTTAAATTATCACATATGTATGGTTCAACCATTTGTTTTAACGGTATTGACGAGATCTTTCGAAACATACCCATATTGAAAATTTACACCCCTCGGAGGGTTACCCCCCCCCACACACACACACATCAGAAGAGGAAACGATGCTCCCACATGAACAAACATTTTTCCTAGTTTACTACTACTATCATCAATAATTCATATTAAATTTATAATAACACGGTAAAAAGTAGAAATAACTCTCGATATGTATATTTATACGAAATTTTGTCCTATACTACAGTTAAAAATTTACAAAAAAAAAAAAAGGGGGGGGGGGATTGCCACCTGTTGAGCGAATGATCCCCAAATCTAATCAGCTATTTTAAAATAATAAGTTTATGTCAGGTCCAGATAAATACAAAGTTTGGTTAAATTTCGTACATTAGTGCGTGAGATACAGCGTCCACAAAATGTGTGATGCACACTCTCAGACAGACACACTGACACACAGACAGACATGTTCCAAAAATAGTCAAATCGTATTCAGGACATGCCAAAACATGTAAATTCACCGAAAACTGGAGTTCGAAAAATTTCACGAATCCAATACTTTCTCACTCTATACATAGAAGAAAGTAAAAATATAGAAAAAAAAGATATTGCATAAAACGAATCAAAATTAAAAGCAAAATAAGTAAATAAATCATTTTATCATTATTTTTTAAGACATTAAAGCACGGAAGCTATGTCAAATTATTCCTTTTTAGTATTTTAACAAATTTCCTTTCGCGATCCAGAGTGTGATATTAAAAAGCAGAACCCTTTAGTGACTGAAAAAATAACAGTTTTGATAATTAATTTAACTTTCTACAATTCTTCAAAATTTATAATATATATATATATATATATATATTCAAAACAGGAAGTGTCCTTAAAAAATAAAGACATCTATTCTCAAAATTCATTGTATTGAAGAGACGTTTCCAGGGATGTATCACAAGACATACCTTCCCATTAGAAATTTTAAAGTTGACCTCCCTAGCGCCCCCCCCCTCCCCCCGAGACCCAAACTTTTTTCACCAAAAGAGGTCCCTCTCGAATTCATTAAATACGTTTTTCGCCATTTTTCAAAATTTCGACTCATTTTCGATTTAGGAAAGGGGTGTGGGACTTTTGAAACACCCTGCATATATTCGAATTTTTAAATTAATTTCAACTACTATCCAATAGAAATAAACAGTGTTTGACATAATTCTTAGAATGTTATATATAATGAACATAAAGTGATATTTAATAATAATAGATACAATAATGACCGTCAAAATTAAAACATTATAATTAATATTATCAGTTTTAAGTTACTTAAATTCTAAATATACTTTTTTTATTTAAATTTTTATACGATATATGATAATTCAAATTTTTATTAATCGAATTTCTATAGCCTGAATCTGAGAATACTTAAAATGCTTCAACTATGACATAAAATGCTTTAAAATTATTTCTAGCATGGGAATGATTTAAAGACCATAACAAGTTGATTAGTTAATGCATTCTTTCATTTTGTAACTATTGGTAAAAGGAAAATTACGTTTTAACATAACAAACCCAAATTACAATTTTAGTTTAACACTATATTTTCAAGGTAATACCATTGTTTTTTCGGAATCTCTTAAATTGACAAGAGGCACACTTTTGCATTATTTCCAAAAAACCTAATATATATGCAAATTCAAGCAGTATTAAGAAGAGCTATAATTTTGTTATTTTACTTTATTCGGGAAGCGATTTTTACTGTCGCTTACACTTGTAATATCGTAAAAATATTTTTTTTAGTTCAATTTTTGAAGTTTTAAGTTCCCCTGAATCTGAAAAATCAAAGTTTTAGGAACTGGTGTGACAGCTCATATACGTATCTGTGGGGGAGAGACCACTATAAACATAACAGATATTAACAGGAAAGTCCAACTTGGTAGTCTAAATCTGTATCATATAGGCTGTTATTTACCAATAACTTCAACTCCCGGTCGAACATGAAAATTTGAAAAGCGTATAAAGCGGGGCGCAAATTTTGCCCTGTTGTTTCTGCCATCTAGCGGTATAGTTATTTTCAGATTTTTTAGGTGAAAATAACCAATCAAGGATTATATGAAATCGTCGAAGCTAGATGGCAGAAACAGTATGCCAGATTTTGCTGGAAAGCTGTACCCTGCCTTTAGACGCTTTTCAAGTTTTTGCTTTGAACCGGGAGTTAAAGTTAATGGTGAATACGGCCAATAGAAATGCCACAGTAAATGTTTTATTCAAATCGGGCAAATAATTCGTGTATATAGAGAGATGTAAAATTATTCAAATATTATGGATAATGGCGAAATATCTATTAGATAAAGATAGCATCGTTAGGTGTATAAAAGAAAATGTGGTGTAAATTAATATTTCTTTATATACAGAAAAGCATGTTTCGTATAGAATAAGGTTTAAAAAAGTGTTTATCTGCACTGTAAAAAATATGTCCTGTTTGCTGCCAGAAATTCTCTATAATTTGAGAAAATACTCGTAATTTATGAAAAAATTGTGTTGTCAGAACGTATTTTCTCAAATTACAGAGAATTTCTGGCAGCAAACAGGACATATTTTTTACAGTGTATTGTTTACATGGCCACATAAATGAATTCGGTTATGTAAATACTACGTCTGGAAATATTTCAAAGAACATTTCAAATTGTGTCATGCATTATTATTTATTTATTTATTTATTTTCTACAGTCTGGTTAGTATATAATTTAGAATTAACATACAGAGCTACACTAAAGGACAAAAAAAAAAAAAAAAAGCCGCACTGCAGAAAAATTGATTTATACCTCTTTCGTTTGTAATAACTATAAAACTAATGGCTGAAACAAATAAAACTGTCATGTTTGCATACTACCAAAGGCATGAGATGATACCTATGTACATTTTCGATTTAGTAATTTTCTTTATTACACTCTACGAAGTATTTAATAAAAATCTACCTAAAACTTCCTTTTTAAACGTAATGTAATGTACATATACTTTGTATGTATTCTGCATCGAGTTAATTCCAACTTTATATGGAATTACTGCTTTAATGCGCAATGGCAGAGTATTATACACTGTTTTAATATAAATCTCAGAAATTTCAATGTGCCAAATATCACATAGTTCTGGCAAAGTTCTAGGCTGCAAATTTCGAACCCTCTCTCCTCTCCCCCGCCTTTTTATAGATGAAACATTATCGAGTGGATAGCGATTAGGACTATTTCCATGTCTGGTAAAGATGAAAGTCTACGATATTCTTTGTAGGATTTAACTTAGACGGAAAAAAGATATGATTACTTACAGAATTATACGTGCTCATGGGAATGGATAGGAAATTTTGACAATTTTAATCGAATAAACTTACCACATACGCCGTATAGCAAGGTGCATTATCCTCTTGAAATGCTGTTTGAGGAAATGTCCAAGATCCCTCCAAATTAGTCGGTCAGGTGAAACTTTTATGATAGCCGTGTTTTATTTCGAATTAATTGATCCATTGAGCATAAAAATTTGCACGACTGTTTGAAAAGTTATGCACCTCCGTACCATAATGTACGAAGAATGCATCACTGTTTTAAAAGTGCTATTTTCATTAAGCCGGTCATATTTTCATTATCAGATCTGCTTGTTTTCTTTAGCTCGAAATAAGTTAAACTTGACTCTTGAGAGAGAACCAGTTCAGCCAATAATTAACTAATCATTTTTTAATTTTTTAACCAGCTGATGTCTTGCTTTCCTAATTCTTTTCACTAAGGATGTAATTTTTTCAAACTTTCTGTCATTTAAACCTGCTTTGTTTAATAGTTTCTGCACTATAGTTAAAGAAATTATGTTGCTAAACACTTCTTTTACAAACTTTCTGTCATTTAAACCTGCTTTGTTTAATAGTTTCTGCACTGTGGTTAAAGAAATTATGCTGCTAAACACATTTTCGGAATCTCTTTTATGTTCTGAATGTATTACAAATCGATTTTATAAGCAATGGCTTTTTAACTTGCGGTCATCTAGCTTGGATGAGCAACATGGCTGCCTAAAGTCCAATTTCCAGTTTAAACAAACAAAAAAATTTATATCTTGCTAAAAACCATCTCACCAATATTTCATTAACATTTAATAGATTTACCATCTCACGTATTATTATTTTTTTTTTCTAAAATTAATACTTTTTATGGCATCGTCAATTGCTTTATCCTTTCCATTTTTGAAATACTTTCTAAAATTACAATTTTCCTGACAATAGCATTTTGTGTTCAACACAGGGATCAATCTTAAAGTGTACGCGGAGGACAACATAACAAAGCATGTTCGAAAATTTGCTTTTTAAACGATAAAATTGGCGGTTAAATATACAAATACGGCTTTTTCTTCCCTTATTGTACTAAAAATTCGTGGAACTGTTTTCAAAAAGTAATTCAGGTGGAAATTTTGTAAATATCTTGAAATATATTTTAAAATTTAATAACAGACATAGTATGTCGCTACAATACTGAAACGGAAATTGTTCATTTACAAAATTGGCCAATATTTGAAAAGCTATAGCTAGGAAACAATTGAACGGACTGAGAGGCAGTTGTGCTTAATTTATTGCAAATTTAAAATTCTTTAAAAACAGTTGTGACATGAGATGTGTCGAGTTTTGAATGTTAACATTGGCAGTCAGATTTAGTGTTGGTGATGGTCTCAGCTTATAGTGTCGAGTTAGAAGTATTCAGTTGGGAAATTAAATGTCACCCCTTGGATTTAGTGTTGGTGGTGGTCTCAAGAGATAACGTCGAGTTAAGTTCGATGTATGGATTCCAGTAAGTGAAGGCCACTAGTTGAATTCAGGATCAGGTGGCGTTGTGAAATATCAGGGGTGAAATATCAGGTTGAACTTGGAAGTGTGGAGTAGAGGTACAGCGTCTAGAATAAACAGTGTGGAAAGCGGCGAATAAGATTGTACTAAAAAAAATTAAGCCTGTCACCAGATGTCATTGTAATCGAAGCTAGTGTCACGACAACAAAACCGAGACTCACTATTGGTTAATTATATGCTTAGATCACGTGATTAAACTGACGAAACTAGGAAAAGCCAATCAGGTCTTCGATTTGAGCAATAGCTTCGATCACAGCAACATCTGGGTAAGCTTAATTTTTGTAGCATCATTTTAACATCACGGTTATAGGCAATTGCCACACTGTTTATTCTAGACGCTGTAGTAGAGGTAAAAGAGGATTGTTGTAAAATGTTTATAGCTATTGGGAATTAGTTTGTCAAATTGCGAATAGGTTTAAATGAGGTTGGAAAAGTAGTTATCAATTAAATATAAGTAATTTTAGAATGAGTATTTGATATAAAATGAAGTGAATCGTTTAAAAAACGTTTTACTTTAAATTGACGAATTAAGGAAGCATGTTCTTGGTAGTACGCTGGAAAATGCTTCCGAAAGTAATTTTCGAAAAATGTAATTTTGTACTATGAGAGAAGAGACTCCAGATAATAATTTGGAAGTGAGTTTTGCGGCTATCAATAAAAAGATCACTGGAGTGGAAATCCAGCACCATATGGTGAGAAAATTTAATATAGCTTTAGTTGATACTAGAATAAGTATTCTGTTGAATTTAATTAAGGAATTACTTCTTCGTCTTAAGTGCAACCCTTTCCCCTTATACGTTAATATAAACGTTGGTGTTTTTATTTTGACTAATTATTGACTTTGATCACACACCTTTAATCACGCAAGGGAACAATCTGGACGTAGAGGCTGGAAATGAGCCCCTAAATAAAAATAGCAATTAATATTAAAAAAATGTTATAGTGTACGACTTATAAGGTAACAACTGGTCCTAACAACGTATTAAAAATCTAGAACTACAGTTGGTAACAAAAGTGTCCGAACACTAGCAAAAATTCCTATATAAAAAAGTACGCTTAATACAGTTTTGTTAAATAAAGCCTTCTCGAATCGACAAGGATTTATTTAACAAAACACTATTAAGTGCACTTTTTTTATATAGGAATTTTTGCTAGAATTCGGACACTTTTGTTACTGACTGTACATCATGCTTTGCAGTTTTGATCTCTTATTGATCTCGTTTTGATCTCTCATTTTGATCTCTTTTGATCTCTTTTATCTCTCTGCTATATTGTATTTAACAATTTATTGTTTAGAAATTAATCACAAATTAAAATGTAAATGTCTTTATTTATTTACATCATCATTGTTTTTATTCGTAATTTATTTATGGGCCCTCCGTGTCTGAGTGGTTATGTCACCACACTGCTAATCGACTTCTAGCGTAGGAGAGCGGGTTCGATTCTCACGCTGGCCCTGGGTTTTTTCCATTTCTACGTACTGTAATTCTGTCATGTACTATCTGTAATTATCTCACGACGATTTACAAGCGGACTATAAGTCAAGCATACACATCTGATGTATATGTTATCAATAAACAAACAAACTATTTATAACCTCTGTAATGCGATATTCCGATTTTTTTTTTACCTCAGTGGACTAACGTCCAGACTTTGGAAAGGGGCTGGATTTAGCATTTTTCTCTATCATACCACTGTGATTTTCTTTTCTTTTTTTAATATATATATAAATGCAGAAATTTTAAAAAATCTTTGTTTTTATATATAGGCACATTTTCTCACTTAAAAAAAAAAAAATGTCTAGGGATACAAAGATTTAAATTTTATTTTCATTGAAATCGAGTCTAGAATTTTTTTTTTTTTTATTTACCTTTAATAAAATATTTTAAATTAAATTTTCTCAATTCTTATTGTATAATAAGAATGCACAATTTTTCCCTTGATGAAATATAGAATCAATACCTATGTAACATTAAGAATTTTATTATAATATAAGCAAAGAAATCAACGGTTGGTTGGTTGGTTGTTGGGTTTAAGGCCGATTGACTCCGTACGTGTCCTAGGCCTATAGGGGGAATGCCCTCCATGGGGGTCTTTCTAAGGGGTCCTAGCCCGTATTTACGCGAGTTTCGGAGGAAACCAAGAAATCAACGGCATGTCTCTAACAAGACGAGCTAAGTATAATTAATCGAGTACACTGAATGTGTCATTAATGGTAGGCATTTTCTCGAAAAATTTTGACAAGAAGTCAAACAAATAGCAGCTGCCATCTATTGTTTGTTAATGTTTTGATTTTTTCTTAATTTTTGGAAGATGTGTACATTATGCAATCTTTATTTAGAAATTAAGATTAAATTTTGAACACAATTGGTTGCATTTTAATAAATTTCGATTTGCTATAAATGAATTTTATGCTGAAAATATACTTAAAATTTTTAGAATGTGAAAACTAAATTTTGATTTTTGCATAAAAATATTTCACGTACCTCTATTTTCTAAACTTGTTTATATATATATATATTTAAGAAAAAAAAAAAGTCTGGAATATACTGAAAAGAACTTCTCATTCTTTAAAAGCTAATTTGCAGTAAAATGCCTCAAAATGTTTATGTATGTCTTACTTAATCTTAATATAAAAAATAAAAAGTCATTATTTGTATGTATGTCTTACATCTCTTACCAAAGTACAAAACTGACTTCAACCAAACTTGACCCAGTTATTACTTATGACCAGGGTTGAAGTACTGTGGTTTTTCGAAATTTATAGCGTAATTACGTTCTTAATGGAAGGAGGTGAATAAAACCCCTCTCGAAAACCATAATTTTGTATGATTTTCACAGTAATTAGATAAAAACTTTAAACTTAATATGTTGGTTACTTCTAATTAATGTATCTTTAACTAGAGGTTTATAAAAATTCGAAATTATAAAGCGGTGAAATGATTAAGAAATTTATAAAATTCCACTTTCGTAAAACTTTATGCATGTGATTTAAAGATTTTAATTTGAATATATCAAATAACGTGATGTCTTAATATAAATAATAATATTATAGTGTTAAAAAATTAAAGAACACGCTTTTATAGAAATGTGAAATAAAAAGCACAAAATATCTATTTTAGTATTAAAATGCAGGGTAAGAGAAAATCGTGTGAGTGACACACCATAATATTTACATACATTTAAATCTTTAATTAAAATAATTTAGAATTAAACAAAAACCATTTTTAAAAAATCTCCTTTGACTGGGATCGAACGCTAGACCTTTAGGTTCGTAGCTTTACCTCAACGCCACGCCGTTCACGTAGGGAGAGTCTTTTTTTACAATATAAATTTTTTGTTTGCTCCCAGAGCGGTTACAAACACACAAACATACATACATACAGGTGAAGCTAATAAAAGCGTGTTAAAAACAAAATAATTCTTATAACATGTTAGAATGACGTCATTTTCAAAAAAACTTCCAAATGAAGTATTAGCGTCTTTGAAAGTGGCGTTATTTCTTAAAAGTCATTCGACAGGAAAAGTGTAATTTAATTAAGAAAACTGCTATGCTTTAGTTATACACGTTCTTTCCACGAGAAAAAATTGAAAAGAAACCAATTAATTTGACCTGTTGGAAACATATTGTTTACTCTGAGTTCTGATGAAGGCCAAGCATTGTTTAAAACTAGAGCCAAAGAATATCTACTACGAAAAGAAGGCAAGCTCCAGTAGAAATAATGTAAACGCGAACTGGGAGCGTCTGAGCAAGCGCGCCGTGTAGGTACTGTTGTATAGCAAACTTTACAGGGAAGTGACGTGACGGCATTCTCGTAGAATTTTCAGTTTTGATCCAGTTTCGTTGGGTTTTATGAAACATTCCAAATTAGAAAATTACTTTAGGAATGTTTTCTTTTGGAATAAAATGATTTTAAAATATGGTTTTACCATAAGAAAATTAATATATATATATATATACATTTATTAATGTTTTTAATGGGTGATTTTTTTTATTAAACTTTTCATTTTTATTGAATGCAAATGGATGTCAAAATAAATTTTACCAACTTTAATCGTTTTGTAAAAATTATAATTTGAGAGAAATGTATGGGTGTGTGTGTACATTGTATAAAAATAGAAGGGGGGAAAAAACTTAATTTCCGTAAAACACAAAAATGTATACATGTGTTTGTGTATATGTATTAAAAAAAAAAAAAAAAAAAACTTAAAATACCAAAAGTTATTAGGAGAGCAGTAATGAATGCTTTTGTAAACAAAATACATTGAAATTGCCTCATCCAATTTTAGATCATTAGTTTTATTGTTCATTGCAAAATAAATAAATAGTAATAATGATAATAAAAATACTTTTTTTAAAGCTATTTTCATTGTTAATGAAAGGAATCATTGTCAAAAATATTAAACTCTACCCACTTTAATCATTTTGTAGAAACAATAGCTTGAGAGAGAAATATATATATATATACACAGTGTGAGTATATATATGAAAAACATTTTCAAATAATTCACAGAAAAAAAATAAATAAATAAATATTTAAAAATAAGTGTTTGAAAAAATGGTATAATATCTAAATGTAAACAATATCAACAATTTTTGAAATAAGTTTTTTTTTTTTTTTTTATATATATATAAGTTAAAAAAATTAATGTTATGTCTCATTAATTACTAATCCTTTTTCAAAAAACATAATTTTATTTGTATTTCAGTTATTATTGGAAATGAAATACTGCATTTTTTGTTAAATCTTTCCAATTTTAAGTTTATAAAATGTAATTAACCAATTTAGTTATACTATTGTCTCTTACATTCAGTAAAATGTTTTTTAAACTAAAACTATAATCTGCTTTCTAAGAAAAAATATGTATTTAAAATCTCGTTTATATTAAGTTAGAATTATGAAATAAAAAATTTAATAAAAGCTATATAGACTTTCTCTCTAATTTAAATATTTTGCTTTTTTTTTTTTTTTTTTTTAAATCATCTGTGATTTATAACTAGAATTGTATAATCTAATGTAAACGTACAGATATAAGGTAAAGATGGAATAAAGTAAATTCAGTGTAATAAGAATTGATGGCATATGAAAAAAAATTTTACTGTCTTATATATTTCTATTTTAATGGGATACCATACTTTTGTATCTAAATTTATATATACTTCTAATTTAATTATTTATTTTTAATCCATTGTATAATTATTGAAGCGTGCTTAATGTTATTCCCAATCTTTGATTGTATCAACAGTTCTTAAAAATTTATTAACTCCACTTATACAGTCTTTACTACATCACAAATGTATTCATAAATTTTCCACTATTACAATGCATTTTTTTTTTAGTTGATTTGTGTTTAATATTAGTCACCAAATGAAAGAACTTTAAGATGTAGTAAGGGTGTTGATACATCTTAAATAAAAAATGAAGATCATTTTTTATCATGTTTTCTGTCTACTTATACGGTATAAAACTATTTATCTGTAAACCAGTTAACGATAATTGCATTTTCCAACAAATAGCTCCCCCCCCCTACCTAAAATACTAAGACTGTGATATTTTTTTCTTTTACTAATGTCATTTCTTTAATACAGCCACTGTATTTAAAGGAAAAAGAAAATCACAAATTATGGTTTTATAAAATTTAGGCATTATTGTTAATCAAAATATCAATTATTCCTCATAATTTTTTTTATGCTTTTCATATAAGAGCTATAAGTAATAGCCACATTAATTCCTATACTGATTATATCTTGTGTGTGTGGGGGGGGGGGGGGAGTTAAAATAATTAATACAAAACCTAAGTTATTTTTTAAATATGCTAATAGATATGTGAATAATAAAAATAAAATAATAATTCAGAACATGTGGACATACTTTTATAATGAATTACCTAATTTAAAGGTGCAGAATACATACCTTTTAGATCTTGAGAAACCATCATCACTATCAATTTTTAAATCTTCTTTAGTCTCTGAAGCCAGCAAATAGTCATCTTGGAAGGCGTAAAAGCAATAATATTTAATGCCTTCCAAAATTATATCAACTAGCGTAAATCGTTGTATCTTGATTGTTGAAAAATATCTTCTTCCGATGTAGAATATCAATCCAATTAATCAATTTGGCTTGAGGAGCAATAATCGAAAATCAACAATACACGATAAAATAATGCAGCTTAAAAAAAAATGTATTTTACAGAAAAAGTGAGTAATAAAAGATTAAATCCCCATGAATATTTAATACACGTGAAATACATACTACGCACGCTAGTATTTTTGAATAAATTACGAAGCAAATACTTGTACAAGAAAAAGATTTGAAATCCGAATTCGAAAATGGCGGCGAAAACACGTTACACACCAAGGGATTACCTCTCGCCTCTCGCCTCGTTGTTTACGATTAGAGAGCGCATGCGCGCGGAATTAAGCATCTCGGCCAAAGAATATCTACTACGCGGTTCTTACGAGCCGTTCAGCCTGTATGTTTGCTTCTCCTTTATGCTTTATTCGCGTCGTCAGATGGCAATAGTTACGCTTTGATAAAGCTTCCCTTCTTCTCGTAGTAGATATTCTTTGCACACACCCATACATTTCTCTCAAATTATAATTTTTACAAAACGATTAAAGTTGGTAAAATTTATTTTGACATCCATTTGCATTCAATAAAAATGAAAAGTTTAATAAAAAAAATCACCCATTAAAAACATTAATAAATGTATATATATATATTAATTTTCTTATGGTAAAACCATATTTTAAAATCATTTTATTCCAAAAGAAAACATTCCTAAAGTAATTTTCTAATTTGGAATGTTTCATAAAACCCAACGAAACTGGATCAAAACTGAAAATTCTACGAGAATGCCGTCACGTCACTTCCCTGTAAAGTTTGCTATACAACAGTACCTACACGGCGCGCTTGCTCAGACGCTCCCAGTTCGCGTTTACATTATTTCTACTGGAGCTTGCCTTCTTTTCGTAGTAGATATTCTTTGGGTGTGTGTGTACATTGTATAAAAATAGAAGGGGGGAAAAAACTTAATTTCCGTAAAACACAAAAATGTATACATGTGTTTGTGTATATGTATTAAAAAAAAAAAAAAAAAAAAAAACTTAAAATACCAAAAGTTATTAGGAGAGCAGTAATGAATGCTTTTGTAAACAAAATACATTGAAATTGCCTCATCCAATTTTAGATCATTAGTTTTATTGTTCATTGCAAAATAAATAAATAGTAATAATGATAATAAAAATACTTTTTTTAAAGCTATTTTCATTGTTAATGAAAGGAATCATTGTCAAAAATATTAAACTCTACCCACTTTAATCATTTTGTAGAAACAATAGCTTGAGAGAGAAATATATATATATATACACAGTGTGAGTATATATATGAAAAACATTTTCAAATAATTCACAGAAAAAAAATAAATAAATATTTAAAAATAAGTGTTTGAAAAAATGGTATAATATCTAAATGTAAACAATATCAACAATTTTTGAAATAAGTTTTTTTTTTTTTTTTTATATATATATAAGTTAAAAAAATTAATGTTATGTCTCATTAATTACTAATCCTTTTTCAAAAAACATAATTTTATTTGTATTTCAGTTATTATTGGAAATGAAATACTGCATTTTTTGTTAAATCTTTCCAATTTTAAGTTTATAAAATGTAATTAACCAATTTAGTTATACTATTGTCTCTTACATTCAGTAAAATGTTTTTTAAACTAAAACTATAATCTGCTTTCTAAGAAAAAATATGTATTTAAAATCTCGTTTATATTAAGTTAGAATTATGAAATAAAAAATTTAATAAAAGCTATATAGACTTTCTAATTTAAATATTTTGCTTTTTTTTTTTTTTTTTTTTTTTTAAATCATCTGTGATTTATAACTAGAATTGTATAATCTAATGTAAACGTACAGATATAAGGTAAAGATGGAATAAAGTAAATTCAGTGTAATAAGAATTGATGGCATATGAAAAAAAATTTTACTGTCTTATATATTTCTATTTTAATGGGATACCATACTTTTGTATCTAAATTTATATATACTTCTAATTTAATTATTTATTTTTAATCCATTGTATAATTATTGAAGCGTGCTTAATGTTATTCCCAATCTTTGATTGTATCAACAGTTCTTAAAAATTTATCAACTCCACTTATACAGTCTTTACTACATCACAAATGTATTCATAAATTTTCCACTATTACAATGCATTTTTTTTTTAGTTGATTTGTGTTTAATATTAGTCACCAAATGAAAGAACTTTAAGATGTAGTAAGGGTGTTGATACATCTTAAATAAAAAATGAAGATCATTTTTTATCATGTTTTCTGTCTACTTATACGGTATAAAACTATTTATCTGTAAACCAGTTAACGATAATTGCATTTTCCAACAAATAGCTCCCCCCCCCTACCTAAAATACTAAGACTGTGATATTTTTTTCTTTTACTAATGTCATTTCTTTAATACAGCCACTGTATTTAAAGGAAAAAGAAAATCACAAATTATGGTTTTATAAAATTTAGGCATTATTGTTAATCAAAATATCAATTATTCCTCATAATTTTTTTTATGCTTTTCATATAAGAGCTATAAGTAATAGCCACATTAATTCCTATACTGATTATATCTTGTGTGTGTGTGGGGGGGGGGGGAGTTAAAATAATTAATACAAAACCTAAGTTATTTTTTAAATATGCTAATAGATATGTGAATAATAAAAATAAAATAATAATTCAGAACATGTGGACATACTTTTATAATGAATTACCTAATTTAAAGGTGCAGAATACATACCTTTTAGATCTTGAGAAACCATCATCACTATCAATTTTTAAATCTTCTTTAGTCTCTGAAGCCAGCAAATAGTCATCTTGGAAGGCGTAAAAGCAATAATATTTAATGCCTTCCAAAATTATATCAACTAGCGTAAATCGTTGTATCTTGATTGTTGAAAAATATCTTCTTCCGATGTAGAATATCAATCCAATTAATCAATTTGGCTTGAGGAGCAATAATCGAAAATCAACAATACACGATAAAATAATGCAGCTTAAAAAAAAAATGTATTTTACAGAAAAAGTGAGTAATAAAAGATTAAATCCCCATGAATATTTAATACACGTGAAATACATACTACGCACGCTAGTATTTTTGAATAAATTACGAAGCAAATACTTGTACAAGAAAAAGATTTGAAATCCGAATTCGAAAATGGCGGCGAAAACACGTTACACACCAAGGGATTACCTCTTGCTCTCGCCTCTCGCCTCTCGCCTCGTTGTTTACGATTAGAGAGCGCATGCGCGCGGAATTAAGCATCTCGGCCAAAGAATATCTACTACGCGGTTCTTACGAGCCGTTCAGCCTGTATGTTTGCTTCTCCTTTATGCTTTATTCGCGTCGTCAGATGGCAATAGTTACGCTTTGATAAAGCTTCCCTTCTTCTCGTAGTAGATATTCTTTGCTAGAGCCCCTATATAAAATAATAGGCCTACGCATCACCGCCATTTTTTTGACTCCGAAGAGGACAGCATTCCCGCTTGGCGTCCTTATCGCTTCCCTAATGATTTTAAGAAATATTGATCTGAAGCTAATCCGGTGAAGTTAACAGCAATAAGCAGCAATAATATTCCTAAAAACACATTTTTTTTTCACAGTACATTCTCAGGATGTCATTTTATTCTGAGGATATCCTATGGATGTACTGGGGTAAGATTTGTTGTTACGGCGGTTTTTGTTTCTTTTACAATATGTCGCGAAAACTCAAATACACAGTAATAGTAGGTCTGTGAACACTTTATATTCACTTCTTGAATGATTATAGCAGTTTATCGCTAAACAAACTTCCATATAATAGTTCAATAGCTAAAATTACGAAATATAATAAAACAAGTTACTCTAAAGTAACGTAAGACGATAAAAAAAAAAAAAAAAAAAAATGTTTGTCGTTTGTTTATCAGAGAAACGCGCTGGGTACGTGTGGCAACCCTAAGGCAACAAAATGCCTGATGCGCCAGCTCGTATATATAGGAGCCTTATTCAAAACTTTTGAAAAATTCTATTGGTAACTACAGCAATTTTCCACGTAAGAAGAACGGGTAGAAATGCTAGACACCCGCTTTTAGCATCTTAAGTGATAAATTTCGAGATATTCCCTCATTTTACCTTAATTAGGACTTATAATATGTTATAAATTTCAGGCTTATACAGACAAACAGACTGATTGACAGATATTTTCTAAAAATATTCAAATCGTGTTCAGGGCATCTGAAAACACGTAAATCCATTCCAAACGGTTGTCGAAAATTGTCACGATTCCAATACTTTCTTCTTATATATAAAGAAAGAAGCAATAAAAAATTACTAATTTTGTTACATTGAACTGAAGCATAATCTTCCTCATAATTAAATAATTCTTTCATGATACTTTAAAATTCTGCATACACTCTTTTTGACAGATTTTATTTTTTAATATCCCTCCAAACAGGCTTTCCCTTATACTGATCTTTCCCCTTATCTTCCATTTTGTATATATATATATATTAAGATTCACTATCATAAATATTTTTTAAGTAAAAAATAATTATTGAAAATGCTTTTCATAGTCAAAAATAGTATACCAGTTTTCCTGTTGCCCTGCAAAATTTAATATGGTTAGGACCCCTTAGAAAGACTCCCAAGGAAGGCACACCACTCAGGTATACTACCCTCGTGTAGTCAATTGGTCTTAACATTCATATCACATAGCACCAAGCAAAACTTAAATTAAAATAATTAAAAAAACTGATGATTTTTTTTTTTTTAAGAAAATTTTTGGTTTAAATAAGAAAATAGTATATATAAGAAACAATAAGAAATCCTACACAATTTTTGGTAAACGACCTGTAAAATTTTAAAAAGCTTTTCAGTGACTCTTAAAAGAAGTCGGATACATTAAATTTCGTTGTAAAATTATTCAAACTTAGTGACAACGCCTTATTGTAGTTTCCCTTGTTGTTTATATACTGAATTAAAACCAGATTCATTTAGTCTGAATGCTTAGTAACTACGTATACGTTTGGGATGTTATATAAAGTTTTATAACGACTCAAAAAATACTTAAATATCAAATGTTACTATCAAAAATGAAAGAAATTAGAAATAGGCAAAAATTAATTTTGACTTTAATTAGTTCACCGACATTACTTCATTACAAATTATTTTCAAAGTACACAAAAATGTGATACAGAAAATAATAACTTCCACTTCCATTAATCTCCACATCTTTAATTAAGCCACAGCACAAGATCTTCTTTAAAATATAAAATATCATGTTTTTCTTCCTTTAAAAGCTTAATTTCTAAATCCCAAAACCTTATATTAATTAATAATGCCTATTTTTCTTTTGTGCATTAATTACCATTTTTTTGCGGTTTCTTCATGAATATTAATCTTTATTTGATAAGAACAGAGAACTCATAAAATTCCCTTTAGAATACAAAACACAAAAACAAAATTTCGGCGTTTTTCTTTAAATTTTAATATTGGTAAATGAGAAATTATTCAGCAGACGGGCATTAACTCGAATTCACCAAGTTTAGTTGTAAAGTAGGAAAACATATACATATATATATATAGATATTATTTCTTTTTTTTTTATATTTGAATCATTATGTAACGAAAAAGTTAATAAACGGCTTTTAAATTAATACTGAGTTCATATTCTAACTTAAATTGAGTATACTTTAAAAGAAATGCTACTACATTTTACAGGCAAATATTTAACATTTTGAAGAAAAATTAGTGCATTAAAGTAAAAAATGAATAAAGAAAGAAAAGTCCAATATAATTTAATATTTGGAAAGATATGAAACTTTTCCTAACTATTCTCAGAACTTTCTTTCGTTTAATTCTCTTTTTTATAATCATATAATCTTTTCAACAATAATTTTCTTTGCAAAAATTTTATAGAAAAACATGTATACCTGTAGCGTAATATAAACTGTTAGTCAAAATAAGTCTGTGTTATAAGTCTTTCATTTAATGTGAATTATTTTATTTTTTAATATATATATTTTTTTTCTTATAAAAAATTCCAGTTACAAATTTTTTGTATTAGTGTATTTTAACTACTTCCATTTTGTAGTTATTTTTCCTGTTGTTTCATTTATTTATTTATTTATTTTTACATAATACTCACTCTGTATATTTTTTTCACTATAAGTTAAAACGGAAGCTTTACGAAGGTTAAAAGAAAGAAAAAAGTTGGAATGTTTAACCCTTTAACGAACACTACTTAATTTCTTTTTAAACGTGCTAAACTAATTTCAAAAGTGTTTATTTTACACATACCTGATCACAGAAGCGTAAAAGAAGAAAATTAGCATTTTTAATTTTTGGTTTTAAATAGCTATGATTAATATGATTATAATAAATAATAATTACATTAATAATTAAATAGTTTTGTAAGTACGCCCTATAAAATGCCACAGCAAATCTCGAAAAATACGCTGAGGAAAAAAACATATATATGTCACCTTCATCTAGAACGAATAAGTAGTCATTTTCTGAATTCCTAAACAAGAATATAGATTTGCAAGTTATGCGTATAAGGTGAGCCAACAAACTGAATAGACGAAATGATCGAAAATTTCTAATCTACGTATTTCTGGTTGATGAAACAATATTATGAATATTATAGATATTATGAATCCTTTGTATTGCGAGAAGTTCTAACTTTATTTACTAAAACTGAGTCATAAACTCGAATTATAATTTCTAAAACTCGCCTTTTGTGTTCGCTTTTATTTTCAGACATTTTTAAAGACGATTGACCTCGATAATTCAAGGCAACGCTCTAAAATTCGAATAGGAATTTCTAAAACTCGCTTTAAAAGGGGACTAGTATTTATAAGGATGACAAGGAAATATTTTTAGTAGAGCCACAATTTACTTTCTAGATGTAAATCACAGAATTTTTTCTCAGTGTAATAAGTTAAACTATTAATACTGGCATGTGTGTTAACATTAGGTAAAACATACGTCTCCAAATACCTTGAAAATACCTTTTACAGTAAACACATACCTTTTTTTTACTATACAGTAAGGGAAAAAAATATGTGACTAACATCTAGAATCTAAATTGTGGCTCTAGTAAAAATAGTTCCATGGCATCCTTATAAATTCTAGCTCCCTTTGGTAGCGAGTTCTAAAAACCCCTAATAGAATTCTAGAGCGTATTTCTATATTATCGTGGTCGATCTCACTTAAAAATCTCTGCAAATAAATGCGAACACCAGAGGCGAGTTTTAGAAACTATAATTCTGTTTTATAACCCAATTCTAGTAAATGAACGAGAATTTCTCGCAATACAAAGGATACATAATATTCATGATCTTGTTTCACAATCTAGAAAAGTATAGACTAGACATTCTCGATCATTTCGTCTAACCAGGTTATTTGTTTACCTTATACGTATGTCTCGGAAATCTATATTTCTAACTTAGCGATTTAAAAAATAGCTACTTATTCTCTCTAGATGAAAATGTTACACATATATATATATTTTTCTCAGTTTATGATAAAGCTAATGGGCCTAATATATCGCATTGTAAATAACTGCCCGGAAGTTCGTTCTTTACAATTTATTCAATTGTGGTTTATGATTATCTTGATTTAGAAAATACTTTTAAAAAATGATTTGAAAAAAAAATGTTCTAATAAAAGGGAAATCGGCATTATTTTTTAATTTTTATTTGTCACGGGGCGAGAGCATATTTTCAGGTCAGCTCCGGCAAAATTTTGATAGCATATTCATATCTTTTGTGCAAGCAATATCAGTAAAAATAGAAAAACAGATAGCTTGACCTTAAAAAATAATAGGAGTGTCAAATAGATAAATGTAAATTACGTCACAACTTCTAATTAAGTAACAGAATTTTTGAGCACTGATATCTTTCTTCTAAAGTAACGATTCTTCATATAAATTGAGGTATTTGTCAATATACCTTTCAACTACCAGTAAATTTGGTTATAATCTTTGAGTCACAGATCATTAGTATTCCTTACATGTATGCTCAGATTGCTTCTAGATTTATTACACTGCAAACGCACGCGCACAAAAATAACACATTTAAGAATACATTTTGTCCTCAAATTAACAACACTTTTTGGTGTTCTAAGCTAGAACACTTCATAAGAAACATAATTGCAACAGACATAATTGCATAAGAAACATAATTTAGTGTTATGCTTATTTGAAATAAAAATCGCTTGCACTCATCATAGAAAAATAATTTTAATAAGTGATAATTAAAAAAATATAATTATTCGAATGAAAAATTTGCTCTGCATGAATTTAAATAGTAAAATATAGAAGAAAATTTTGTGATACTAGTTTCTGTTACAACATACTAGTTTCGTTTTCTCACCTTCAGCAGCCTTCTGAATCTAATCCCCATAATACACACTGCTGAGCGAATTATTAAGAAAACGTCTGCATATTATTTCACGGGATAGGCTATTTTGTTTAATAAGCGTTTCTAAAGTGTTTCAACGTTAAAGATGAATGTGTTTTAGAAATGTTCTAAAAAGCGTTTAAAATATGTGTGGGATCTTAAATTTTTATCGAAACACTATCTGAACACATTTCTTGTCCTTGTAATTGTCAACAACACTTCCGCAACACTTTTTTTCCCTCGCGCAACACAATCGCAACACATTCCTAATACAATCACAACACTTTTAGTTAGAAGTGTTTACTATTACGTTCTAATAGCGTTGCAAAAGTGTTTCACGCATTTGCAGTGTAAGTAAAACCCCCTTTTTCTTTTCGAGTTAGAAAAGTGCTTTGAAAAAAAGTCATTTTAGACTCCGATATCTCTGTCTTGAAGTAGCAATTACTGATATAGATTGGTAGGGGTACATATCTTGAAAATCGTTAACAAGCTCTGAATTTTAGTTATGATCGGTGTGTTACAGCTCCTGAGTGTTAATCGTAAGAAGAAAATTTAAATGATTCAAAAAGCTAGACAAAGATATTCCAAACGATTAATTTACGAAAAACTCATAAACATAAAAAAATGAACCAATAAAAATGAATAAAAAGAGTTAAAGTGGCAGAAATTTTACAATATATAGTTTTATTATTATTATTATTATTATTATTATTATTATTAATCATTTCATGTATTCACTTTAAAATTTAATATAAAAGATCTAACTTTAACTAGAACATGCAAAAACTTCAAATCTAACTATTAGTAATGTTTCCATTCATGTAATTCAATGCTAAGTTAAGTTATGATAAATAGTGTCAGATTGAAAACATTGAAAACAGGCAAAAACTTCAAATCTAGCTATTTATATTGTTTTCATTCGTCTATTTCAGTATCAAATTAAGCTTTTAAAAATTAGTATCAGATAGAAAGCATTCATTTCGAAATCTTTCTTTCAACCAGACAAAATGCACACTATTGAAAATTTGGTGTTAGTTTGAACCAAAACCCGGTACTGAAGTAGCTGCAACCACCCGATGGTTTAACCTTTTACCATGATTCGGTAATTTTATGTTGAACCAAATATTGTTATTATGTTTTAAATAAAAATAAAAATAAATAAATAAATAAATAAAAACAGAAAATCAACTGAGATGGGTATTGACCTGAAAACAATCTTGTCTAGGTTAAACACATCTGGCACTGGGCCACGCTTTCTTGCCTGCCAATTCTGTGTGTGTGTGTTTCTTTGATTTTGATAAAAGGGGCTAAGTTTCTAGGGTCTTATCTTGGTCCATGGGTGAGTTGGTGCTCAAAATTATTTGCGCTTTACATATCTTTTTGACCACACTGTTTAATTTAAGCTTGGTTTGGTTTCAATAGAAGTTTTACTGATTCATACTTCCCTTGTAAGTGGATGTATGGTAGCTTGAAGTTTTGGTGCAACTGAAATTCAATCGCTAGAAGTAGAAAACTTAAAAGGGAGGTTGAACGATATAACTTTTAATCATATTATTTATAACTTGAACAATAGCATCTATTCTCCGATCAGACTATACCTCAATTCCGACTGTGGCAGTTGTTATTTTGATCACGTGACGTCGCATGCCCATATTGCTTATAAATTTACTCCATATAGTGATTTAAGTTTGAGTTGAAATTTTGTACAGCGTAAAATAAAAATTTATGTAAACAAGATAAAGTTATTAAAGTATATTTTGATATTTGTAACATTTTATTTACAAATGTATCTTAATAATTTTCTTTGAAAAGAAAAGAACTTAAATCCCATGTTAAATTAATCAAAAACTAACATCAGATTCGGATCTAATTAATGGAGAAATTCAATTAAGAATATTAAATGTAACATTTTGAGCAATTTCCAATTAATGAAAATAATTTGTTTCCCAATTTGTTAATTATAATATTAACTATAACATAACGATTAAACAATCAAGAGACTAAACAGAAGTTTAAACATTAATTTGCGTAAATACTAGCTCTCGCCGTGTTTAATAGATTTATTAACTTTCTACGAAGAAGGTAATGGTATATTTTACTAATTACAAACGCATTATGTGTATTTTTAATTTATATCATTAAACGTCATGAGACTTAGTGATCTGGTTTATTTACAAAAAAGCTAAAAAAAAAAAAAAAAAAAAAAAAAAAAAAAAAAGTTACATAAAGCTCAGTACTTAATGAATGCTTAAATTGCAAAAACATTTTGTCTTCGTCTAACGGGATTATTAATGTACAAAATTAATATCTTAACATGTCTTTGCAAATTAAATTATCACTTAATTATATGGCGTTATAATTCCATAAATGTCTTCATTATATTAAAAATTTATTTTAGAAGCATAAAAAAATAAACAATAATCATAATTATTACAGACTATTCCATTTAACGGTTTTTATTTTTATTTGTTATTTTTTCATTTTTCCACAACTTTAATAAATCAATCATAGTGCACAATAATAATAATAAAAAAAAAGGATCCTTTTATTAATATTTTTAATATTTAATTTATTTTATTATTTACTCAGCAGTAAATTACCAATTATGATGTGTAAAATAAATATATATAAGGATATAAGGATATATTTATAACAGATTACTTATATTTAGAGTAAATATATTATGAAAATACCTACCTTTCCAAAAATGACAGGACGCTTTCAAATTCCGACGTTTTTGAAATCAAAGCATATCTTAAAACTTCAGGAGTGTGAAAAACATGTTACACCTCATATATTTCAGGAAAAGTTTCGCCCCGAATGTGAAAGGGGGATCAGTAAACAATGAAAGAAAAATGAAAGTTTTTGGCATCACCCTGTAAACATTAATGCTTGAAATGAGATCTGGCAGTAGCATGTGACTATGCGGATTTTCTCATTATCTGTATAAATTTTAATATCTCTACTGCATGTAATCGGGAAGATATAACTGGTTAAAAAAAATTAAGTCACTTTTTTAGTTATAACACGCAATCTATCAAAGCCATTTTCAGGAAACTTGACATACAATATTAGACGCAGCATACTGAAATCGGAATGAAAAAATAATAAATATCTAATAAAATACGAGCATTTTTAATAAATAATGTGTAACTGCACATGCGAAAGATTTAGCGAAATTTCATTTGCATAATTTAATAGCCAAATATATTGAGCTACTTATATAAACCCCCCACTCGTGTAAACTCAAAACTCGTGTAAACTCAAAAAGTTTTACGTGATAAAATGAACTGAATTTCAGCTATTCCAAAAAATAAGAAAATGATAAGGGGATTTTCTCAATATTTATTTGCAGTCATCAAAAACTGTATTACCATTTACTTAATCAAAATAAAAATGTGAATAAAACCCCCTATAGTTCAGCTTTTTTTTCGAGAGAGAAACTGAATAGCAGTTTATTCTATCGCGTAGGGGAGAGTGGGGTACAATGGACCAATTTTGTAAATTTAAGGTGTTTACTCACAAAGTAATAATTTCTCGCTACCGAAAATATGTGTGCATATTACCTATATATTGGGTCTTATATTGCACTCAATCAAAAACAATAATTATGTTTACTTTTTTTAATATAAATTTTTTAATAACAACTGACAAAAAGGACCGTTGTACCCCGAGCGCAGAGTACAATGGTCCATGATATGGGGTACTATGGACCACAGGTCAAATTTAGAAAGCATACTAATGTACACTCCTTCTCATATTTATAAGGACACTTTATGTTTTGAAATAACTAATGTAAAAACAATTGTGAACAAGATTATACTAAGTGCACTTAATATATCTAGCATTCTAAAACCAAAATGCTATAATTTTTTAATATGAAACAAAATTAATAAAAAATAACACAAAATATTTTTTTTCTCCATGTTTTTAGATGTTCATAATTATAGGGACAATCAAGATTTTTTTCGTTTTATTTAACTTACTAGTGGATAAATTACAGTTGACATGCAAATATCTTAACTACTGGGCTAGATTAATTCATATATAAGCCTTCAATTTTTTTTTGGACGGACATTACTGATAATTCCTCGAAAAAAAGAACGTTCATGTAGTGAAGCATGATAAATGTGTTTTTTAAGTGGAAGTATAATTTCAATCCGCCGAATTTCTAATGAAATTCGAAAATCTAAAATTTCTGAAGAAAATGTGATGAAACGTTGAACTGCTGTTTCGATAAGAAAGAGATCTGATGCAAAATCAAAGTTGTTTTACAGAGATCGAAGACTCATAATTCCTCTTGCTCTTCTACTCATATTGACTGCTGCTGAATTTGCTCGTAATTTTTAACGAAAGATTGGGGGTCTACATTTATGCATGTTTAAAATAATTAATAATATGTTAATATGAATAAAAAACCTGTAATAATTAATAAGCATTTAATGGGAGAAAGAATGTCTGTGTTAATGTTGAATAAAGACAATATTAAATGGTAAAATGTTGTATTTTCGGATGAAAAACATTTTATTCTTAATTAACCAAAGGGTTTTAATAGTTACTGGCACGATCTGAAGATAGCGAAAGACACAGCAGATGTTTTTAAAGGCAGATATGAATTGGGCATTTTAAAGGTGGATCTATTGTGCTCTGGGGAGCTGTTTCTACTGAAGGCAGAATGAATTTAATAATTTTTTCTATTATTATGAACATCAAGAGAATATCCTCAAATTTTAAACGTAGAATTCTCAGATTTTTGTTAAATTTTAAGGGTAATAATATTTTTTTCAACAAGACTTACATTTTTGCTCTACTTCTAGAGCAATAAGAAATAGTTTGAAGAAAGAAACTTGTGTATTATTGCCTTTTCCGTGGCTTAAAAGTTGAAAAAAACCTTAACCTATCATATTAGAAAAGTGCATGCAAGTGGAAAGCAATTTTAAATAGTTTAAATGTATTCAGAATATCATCTATGCTGTATGAAATGGTATTGAAACTGAATATTAAAAAAATGTATATATATATATACCAGAGAGAATGTCTGTCTGTTTCACCCTAAAAAGAGACCCCATAAAATATTAATTTAAAGAATAACTGAAAAAAAAAATTACTAAGATTTGAGCTGTCCTTATAATTGTGAACACCTGAAAAATCATCTTTTTGACCGTATTTAAAGTTTTTTAAGATAGAAAAACTATAAAGCCTTTTAAATATCGTTTGTTAAAGAAATTAAAATTAGTAAAAAATATATTTGTTTAAATAATAGTGTTCAGTGTATAGTTAATATAGAAAAGCGGGTGTCCTTATAATTATGAGAACCAGTGTAGTATGTTTTTTAATAGTATAAAATGTAGAATATATTCTATTTGTTTATTTATGTCTTCGATTCATACAAATAATGTAAATTAATGAACTTAAAATTAGAAAAATGATACGCCAAACAATTTTTGTGTCACTGAAAATCTGCTGTTTTCTTGAGAAGTTGTAGGGTCTGGAAAACTCACCATTACAATAGCTTGAAAATTTACAAGAGAAATAGCAACACTCTCAGGAAAAAATGTAGAGATCTTGATTAAGTTTTCGTTGCATGAATCTCACAAAAAATGATTCTTTATCTTTTATTTCTGTGATTAAACTAACAAAATGTAAAACCGTCTTTTTCGTCAAATTTATTTGTATTATTATTGTTTAGTTGCATCATTTAATTTAGTTTGTTATAGCGGTATGATATTTTTAAAAATATAAGAATACAAAAGCAACTGAATGGTTATTAAAAATAAATAAGAAAAATCCTCAAAGTAAATTGCTTTCTTATTCATCTTTGAAGACATAATAGATCTAATTAAGGTTAACTCTGAAATTTTTATATATAATTTATAGCTAACACTTCAAAAAATGCAGATTTCGTAAATCAGTTTTTTATGACAGAGAACTGAGGTAAATGGACCATAGTCCATTGTACCCCCGTTTCTTCCATTGTATCCCATCTGGACCTCTGACAGCGAATGTTTAAAAAAAATAACAAATACTTTTAAAAAATATTTTAATGAGATTAAATATAATAATAGATGACCTTAGCTCTTTATTGTGCTAAATAGCCTGCACCAGATCATAAATCCTGAAAAACGAAAAGAAAAAATGTTTAACTAAAATTTTACTTTTGACTACCGTAAACTAAACTTCACGAATAAAATGGCTAAATTGTTAGTTAGGCATGAAGTTGCAGGCTAAGTTTCATCATTGCAATGCTGCTACCTATATACCAAAATATGAACCATAAAATAAATAAATTAATTAATTATAGGGAGCGGTCCATTGTACCCCACTCTTCCCTACAATTTTTTAAGTTTACACGATAGATGTTTTGGGTTTTTATATAAATAGCTCAATACATTTGGCTATCAAATTATGAAAGTGAAATTTTGATGAATCTTACGCATGTGCAGTTAAAAAATATTTTGTGAAAATGCACATATTTCATTAGACATTTAATATTTTTTCAATCTGATTTCAGTATACTGTGTCTAATATTGTATGTCAAGTTTCGTGAAAAGGGCTTTGCACTGGGTTTAATACCTTGCGTGTTACAGCCAAAAAGTGATTTTTTTTTGGCAACTTTTTAAAGAAACCTTTATATCTCCCTGATTACATGCGGTAGATGCATGAAAATTTATACAGATAATAAAAAATAGCCCTATAATCACATGTAACAGCCAGATCGCATTCCAAGCATTACTTTTTACAGGGTGATCCTAAACTAGAGCATCCTAAACTAGATGCCTGTCGCGTTGCTCGTAAACTTGGCAACAGTTCAAGCGGTAGACTGCGCCACCTGGTACAGATTGAGCGACTTTTTTTATTCAACAGCCACCAAATTTTTTTAAAAGTGGGATCTGATATACATAAAAGGCGAATGGAATCGAAGAAACGTCGATTACATTTATCATATATCACTTCTTAAAATTATAGGTGACAGTTGAATAAAAAAGTCGTGCAATCTGTACCAGGTGGCGCTGTCTACCGCTCGAACTATTGCCAAGTTTACGAGCAACGCGACAGGCCTCTAGTTTAGGGGGCTATGCCCAAACACTTTACTTTTCCTTTAATTTTTTACTGATCCCCCTTTCATATTCGGGGCAAAACTTTCACTGAAATATATGAGGTATAACATGTTCTTCTCACTCCTGAAATTTCAATATGATTTATCTAGTATTTTTTGATATATTTCAAACAATGTCTGAAATCGAAAGTGTCCAATCATTTATGGAAAGGTAGTGCATGATTTAGTAAAGAATAATTAAAATATTTTTAATAAAATTTTGTTCGTTTTCATTACTTATAACCATAAATTATTTAATCTATATAGCTACACACACTGTCCAATGAATTAGAAACCTTTGAATTAATATATATATATATATATATATATATATATATATTTACCTTCTTTTGCTCGTTGGACCTCCTTTTGCATGAATAACAGCCAGTATTCGTGTAGACAGTGGTTCTACAAGCTTCTGGGTGCATTTATGTCCAGAGTTTACCATACATTGGCTACACAGACCTTTAAGATCCTATAAATTGAATGGAAGAGGTGGTTTCTGACGGCTACCCATTTCCAACATGCCCCAAACATTTTCAATTAGATTAAGATCCGAGCTTTGCGGCATCTAGAAAAACTGTTAGAAGTCAGATTGAGGTTCACTGGACCAATCTCGAATGATTCTGCCACGATGTAGGGTTGCGTTATCGAGCACAAAGTATCCGTTAACTTCGAAGTAAAATGTAACATTGAGGGATGCACTTAATTTATCAATATGTTACATGGTATTACATGGCTTTTTGATTGTTCCTCAAGTAACACCAGGGGACCGCTTTCATACAAGCAGAACATTCCCCAAAGGTTTGTAACAGGATTGGAACACCTTCGCCGCCAGAGAGTATTTGTAAAAACTCTTACAGGTTTCTAATTCATTAGCGAGTGTGTGTATAGTAAGAATTTTTATAGAAATTACTTGAAAATTATATTTAGAACAAATATATTATAAAAATATGATGTTATTTAAAATATTAATAGAATTTTTAATAAATGTCCTCTTTTTTCGTTATTTACAACCATAAATTATATAATCTATATTGCATAAAGCAAGACCTTAACGCTGCGTGCATTGCTACACTTCCCCAAATTCGATGTACTTAATTTATCTAACTGAATATTTATTTTCATTGTTTACATTAAATGGAAAGAATAAAAATAAATATAAAGCTTGGTTGCTTTACTTGATACCCGCAGCTGTTTGCTTATGTCAGTTGTATGCCGTGGATCACAAATGCTATTTTCCTATGCCATTTCGAGGTGAGGCAGAACTCATTTCACAAGCACCATATATTTAGGCTGAAAAGATCAAAGTACCTTTATGATAGAGAAGCGTTAAAAAATGCTAGAATTATCCAATTACGGATGTATTTTTTCATTTCTAATAAATAAGGACTAAAAATAAAGTATTATTGATGCTAATAATTTACTTTATACATTTTTTTTTTTTTTTAACTTAGAAAAAGGCCTTAAAAATAAAGGAAGTTCCCGATTGTCTCAAGAAAATGGGGACATTTAGTCAGCTTAGATATATTACAAGAATTGTGCAACCATTGTTTCAATTTAAGATAAAACTATGACTATAAAAATACGAATACAGATAACAAAAAGAGGAAATTAGTTCGGCAATATTGACGATTTAATTATGCAACCTACTCTACAACTGCGTTAAATACACTCTAGCTAAGTACGAATGTTTCTCTAAAATTTTAAAATTGATTTTTTAAGTTATTATATTCTGAATGCTTTTTATACTTCAATACCTTATGCTCCCGTTATTTTACCAGTCTAAAAAATTGAACACAAATCTATTATTAGAAAATCGAAACTTCTTGTCAAATGAAAAATGAAATTTCTTTAAGTTACACTCTAGATTTTCAACGCTTAATATTATATTAAGTTTTGCATTTATGAATATCACTTTTATCATTTACTTATTTATTAAAAATTAATAGATAAATATGAAACTTTATTTTTGAAATTTTGTATGTATGAAGGTATTTTGAATGTTTGGAAAATACTAATAATAATGCTATGATGTTGACGAAATATTATAACGCGTTACTCGCCTTTTATATACATATACAGAGACACTTTCTAATTGCAATACAAAGCATCAAAAAACTTTTATTAAATTATGAAGCAAAAGTACGTTGAACTTAACCAAAATATATGTTTCTGTACAAATGAAAAAGCACAGCCTTTCATGAAGTGAAAATTTGTAGGCACGAGTAGAAAATAAAAACAACAACATACAGATGGAAAACATTGTGCATCGCAGCTATCACGCAGTCCATGAACTTATAACCTTTCTTTTGATGAAGTGTAAGGTTCAAATATTTTGACTAGTTACATTTATCGTGATATTTCAAAATTATATGGTGTTTAATTTTACATTATGGCGATTAATTGTTGATTAGGTTCGTTGGCATGAACGTATCTGCTCTCTCGCACGCGAATTTGGAAAATGCCTACTCCTCAGAACCTTGGCGAAAAAACATAATCGGGCTTTGGCGAGCGCGAGTCATGATGATAGACGGTAGGGTTGCTCGCATGTCTGATGACAAGCGGACGTCAGAATTCTTATTAGCAATAACGATAGAAATTTGTTCAATAATTTTAAATAAATTTTAGGTGCTTTTGTCTCCTGAATTAGATAATTTGAAGTATGATTTAAAACATTCATTTTGTAATTGAATAGCTATTTTTATTTTCTAAATAAGTTTCTAAACGTTCATAGCTAATTGGAAACATCCTACATGTAAACAAATTGTCGTGTTTATATTATGTCTAGATAAACTTGAAAAGCGATTGACGTATATTTATTTTATATTTTGCCTATGTATGAGTTATTATTTCACCTATGCATTTAAGTGAATTAGTAATTAATAATGCTGGAATCCAAATGTTTATTTTGTGTGTGTGTGAAGAACTTATTGCAAGGTATGTTCACAACATTCAATGGTTTTATAATTATTAGTTTAATGTCTGTAAGTTGTATAAGTGCCTAGAATTAACCATTTCTTTTATTTCTTTAATTAAAAGATAATATTTTGTACATTATTGCTATAACATATTGAAATATTAGTATCCGATATTATATCCTGATGACTCATCTTATATCAGGTAATTTGTTTAGACATTTGAAAACAAATTTGACTTAAAATTATGATATAATTGTGGTCATTCTCCTTTTAATTAGTATATTAGTTAGATGTTTATTTTGTTAAATATCACCGTTTGAAATGAAATTGGTCGAACTGATGATAACATGTAATTATCAGTTCAATCATTTTTATAATGATAATATCGATGAATATATTTATTACACACTACATTTTGAATATTATAGTGAGATATATTTACATAGAATAGATTGCATTATGTAGACTGCTGATTAAGTAGTATACATACATTCTGAGTGAAGTTAATTTGAATTTATAAAAACAAGAATTAATTTTTGTTAATTGTGAATAATAATACAGTTTAATGTATGACTTAGCGTGTTTTTAATAAATCAATAATTTGGCATAATTTTGCTATTATCCTTGGAATTTGCAAACCTTTAGGAAAGGAAAGTTTATCAAAGAATGCCATACTCAAAATGGCAGAAAATTAAATTGCATCAAAATACATTTAAAAAAAAATAAATGCAAAAAATGTATGAAGTACAATTAAAAAAAAAATAGCGGAAAAGCTCAAAATTATAAATAATCACAGTTTAAAGAAGATCGAAGAGAAATGAAGAAACAGTATTTCTTGGAAAGTTCTCTAGTTATGAAGTTTATCCTATGCCAGCTGGACCATAGCTTCAGTGCACGAAATTGATTTTGTGCCTGTAGACGTGGGCTTGCTAGCGATTTTCATTAATATCGACATTAGATAGAAGAAGAAACAGGAGGATAAGCTTATTGAAGACACGGTTCCTTGTGACATGCTGTAAATAAATCTAAAAATAGATCAGCATTGAAATTTGTCATTTGATTTTCTTGTATCCTTTTCAGTTGTTTGCCATTCGAACTTTTGTATGTTTTTTTAATTTTATGGTGTTTATTTATAAAAATTTTGTTATAGTTCATTTATTTTATTTATTTATTATTATTATTATTATTATTATTTTTGTAGATAGGGTAAGTGCACCAGTGATTGACACTTTTAGAGCAATCTCTGATGTTTTTAATGTTCTAGTCATCAGAAAATATTTTCAGAAATCTTTAGTTAGTACATATGGCATGAAAGACATTCAGAACCACATATATGTTAAAATATATACATTTTATAACAATTATTTTTTTATGAATTTTTATTTGACACCCACTCAATGTTCCAGTAATTGACACTGCCAGTTTTCCATTTTATCAGTAATGGGACCCCTATGTTTCATTGTTTGACACTGCTAGTTATTCATTTTATCAGTTATTAGCACCCTATGCTCCAGTGTTTGACAAAAAATTTTAAAATTCTTATACGTAAAATATGATTTTATTATTTTTCTTATTTATTAATTATTTCGGGATAGATGTCAATTAGTGGAGCATGCCAATCATTGGAGCACCTACCCTATAGCTTTATCTGACGAATTTGAAATAAGCAATTTCAGTGTATAAATCTATAGTTCTAAAAAATTGCACATTATCCTTAAATATTAAAATATGTATTTATATAGTTACTGTTTAAAAAAGACTGAAGAAGAAAAGAAAGAGCAGTTTTCCTCAGAAAGTTCTCCATTTGTAAAGTATTTGCATCCTACGCCAGCTGGAACATATCTATAGTGCACAAAATTGTTTTCGTGCCTGTAGATGTGGGCTTGCTAGCTCATTTCATTAACACTGATGTCAGATGGAAGAAAAGGGAGGAAAAGCTTATTGAAGAAAGAAAGTTCATCATGACATGCAGTAAATAAATCTTTTCTTAAAATAGATAAACATTTATCATTTAATTTTCTTGTTTTCTTTTGAATTGTTTGCCATTTGAACTTTTGTATGTTTTTTAATTTTATGGTGTTATTTATTTTGCTATTACTTAATTTTTATGGTAATATTCAATTGTTTCATTCAAATCGAACATAGTTTGATCAATTAGCAACAATTCAGCTTTAGTCCAAAGAAAAAACACATTTTTCATTAATTGGCAACTTTTCGCTTACACTCCCTGACTCAGAATTTTACATATTACATATAAATTTAATAAGATAAAATTTTTAAAAATGCTCCATGCAAAATAATTTTTAATTCTTCTGCTGAGATCTTAATCATGAGACTTGGAGATTTAATCACCACACACCCAAAATTTTACAAATTTCATGAAAATATTTAAGTTATACTTCATTTTTAACAAATTGTTTTTGAAGCCTTAGCCTCATCTAGTAAATTTAAAAATTACAATTTAAGTATAAGTTTATTATTACCGCCAAGAGAGAAAGAAAAAAAAGCATAGCATCCTAAAATGTTTAAAAAGTGAAATATTTGTGGCTGCAGCTATGGGTCTGCTCTCTGCTAACATATTTCACAAATATCATGAAACGGAAGAAAACAGAAGAGAAAATAAGAAAGAACTGGCATTTTAAAGTAATAAGTACACAACTTTGAATAAACACCATGAAATGCTATAAATTCACAATAATTGTTTTGGATCGAAAGATACATGACCCTTCATCAGGCGAACAAAGGAAGCATGAGTGCTGCAAGCAAAGTGGCAACACACGCTGCCACTTTGATATCAGCATTTGTGCTTACCGACAGTGACACGATCTAATTAAAGAGAAAGCAAGAGACAGAAGAAAACATCCACTACCGATGGCATGGACCACGAGGAAGTAAGCTGATGAAGGAGGAAACCCCCTCACAAAAGCAGCTATTCAGACTTCCATAAAACTGTAATGTAAGGTTTTATTCTTTACAAAAATTTTCAGCAAATCGCTAAAATTGATGCCAAGATCAACATTTGCGTCGGTTACAAACTTGGCAGCCTGACGAGATTAGTAATCGAATTTGGTGGCAAATATTGCTTCAGGAGAGCCAGAATTTGTAAACCTTTTCTCAATTTTAACAGAATTATTTGTTTTGGTAAAATGTATCATTTCTCACCACTAATTTTTGCCTACAAGAATAAAAGTAGGCAATTTATACTGAAATGATTTTCATTGAACACTAAGCTGTGTTTAATATTTAAACTTAAAAACTTGTTTGCATACCATAAAATTAATAAAACCACTACCAGTTTCAAAAGGACATGGTCTTTCTTCTTCAGGTGCAAAGCACTTGCTATTACCTTGGAGAAAAAAGCAAGACTGGGGGGTTTTTGTACCTGAAGAAGAAAGGCCATGTCTTTTCGAAACTGGTAATGCTTTCATAATTTTATGGTGTATGAAAAAGTTTTTTAAATTTAAATATTCATTGTACACCAGTTTTTTTTTATTTTTGTACTGTCTAAGCTGAGTATTTGCCAATGGTATTTTCTGTAATAAGCCATAGAAATTTTCTGAAAAATGTACAATTGGTGATATATATAATCTTATCATCAGGACTGTTGTGGTTGTAGTAGCTTTTTTTTTTTTTTTTTTTTTTTTTTCTTGTTTTCAGGAATGTTCATGGACTAGAACCTGCCTGTTTATTTACAAATCAATTACCTCACACAAAAACATCAATGTTTCCATAACCATATGTATATTCCAATAGATGTATAAGGAAATCGTGGTGTCCACGTCAGATTCTTTTTTTTTTTAATGCTAGCTAAGCAAGCATACATGTATGGTACCGTGACCACTGCTATACAGATTTTCATGCAAAATGTGTAAGTTGTATCCAGTGATGTTTTTTTCTCTTTTGGTTTTAATGGTTGCAAATTGAGTTCACATGCATGGAAGTGATCGCTATTATACAGATTTCTATGCATAGTGAAATAGCTCAATTTTAAATATTTGTTTTATTAATCTTAAAAATAGGCTTCCATATTAAGGAAGTATTAATAAAAAATATGTACAACTGTATTAATATATAGCTATAATTCATTAAAATGTATGTACGTGTAACATCGTTAAGGCAATTAATTCGTCATTTAATAAAAATTTTCTTTTTCAAGTGTAAATTATTAAAATAAATATGGCTGCAATATTGACAAGTAAGTTATACTAGGGTGCCTTGATAGAAAGAATGACAACATACGAAGGACTGTCATTGGCCAAAATTTCTATTTTACCAAATCTATGGAAAAAAAAAAAATTATCAGGTGTACTTTGAAAATTAAGTGAATGACAGTAAATTTTACTCTTTATTTTTTTTTTTTTTATTATTTTTTTTTTTTTTTGTAATAGAAAAATGTATTATTTATTACTAAGTACAAAACTTTGAATAAACACCATAGGAGCAAACACGCGCAACAATTGTTTCAGGTAAAAAAAAAAAAAAAAAAAAAAAAAAAAACCTTCATCAGGCAAAAAAAGTACACACGAGTGCTGTAAAAGAAGCGACAACGTTGCAGGTTGCACTGTGTTGCCGCTTTGTTACAGCACTCGTGCCTACTTTATTCACTTGACGAAGGGCTAGGTTTTCTTTTGACCCGAAGCAACTGTTGGAAGTTCTTGCTTTTATGGTGTTTATTCAAAGTTTTGTAATTATTACTTTTAAACGCCAGTTCTTTGCTCTTTTATAATGTACTAGCAGGCTTTGCCTGCTTCGCTGGTCATTATATTGAAATGAATTTTCAAAACGCTATACCATTAATAATTTTTAAAAATCATTGAAATCAGTCAAAATCTAAGCTAAAGTTCTCGCTACCTTCGGTAAAGGTTTTTCCACTTGCCACACTTCACAAAATCCCTTTATAGTACATGTTGCATACACATACCTAACCAACACATTAAAAATCAGGATCCTGAGACTATTTGAAGCGGCACTATATTTTAAAACGTGTTTTTACCCCCTCCCCGCTCTTAAATGGAAGAAGGAGGAGGGAATTTTGCTAAATAATTTTATATTATGAGTTCGATATGTATAACTGACCCACACATCGAAAATCTCCTTCTTAAGATAATTTACTGCAGAGTTACGCATGAAGAGTTACTGCAGAGTTTACTCCCACCCCTAAAGGGGCGGTAGTGTGGAATTTCACAAAATCACTTTGTAGTGTGTGTGGAATATGCATAAGCAGTCCACACATCAAAAATTGCCATTCTAAGATTATATGGAACAGAGTTACGCATGCAAACATGTTTTTTAATCTCCCCCCCCCCCCAACCCTCAAGAGGGGAGATGGCATGGAATTTCAAATAATCTCTTTGTAGTTTGTGTGTGTTGAATACATATAACCTATCGACATATCAGAAAATCACTTTCATGAGATAATTTCATAGCTGCTGTTTTTAATCTTTTAAATCAAAATTCACATTGGTATTTTTAAATGGAATATGTTATATATATTTTCGATGATTAGTATTACTAAAATCAGCTATAAAATTTTTCCAGTCTGAAGTCCCCACCAAAAACAGTAGACTTGCTATCTATGTAATTTGGAGCAGTTACACTTTAAAAGGTGCTTTTGCCCCCCTACTCAACACCCTTAAAGGGAGGAAAGGGGAAATTTCACAAAATACCTTCATAGTGTGTGTTGGAAACTCATAACCAGCCCGCACATAAAAAATCACCTAAGATAGTTCGGAGCAGATTTGGACTTGGAAATATGTTTTCTCCTCTCCAACCCCCAAGGGGGATAATGTGGAATTTTACAAAATCTGTTTGTAGTATATGTCTTGAGAACGCATAATCAATCGACATGTTAAAAAATCACTACCCTGAGATAATTTGGAGCGGAGTTACTCTTATAAACATATTTTTGCCTCCCTATCCACCTGCAAAGGAGGGAGGAAGAAATTGCGTAAAAATCCCTTTACAGTGCGTGTTGGGAAGGCATAAACAACCGACACATAAAATTAATCTTGCTGAGATAATTTGAAGCAAAGTTATGCTTAGAAACAGATTTATTGCCCCCCCTCCCCCCTCAATTGGGAACTTTCGCAAAATCCCGTTGTCAGGCACACATAAATAAGCCACACACTAAAATTTGTGATTCTATATATTTCCCCGGACAAATTTAGTGCTCAAAGGGGGACTTGAATTTGCCCCCTCGTAACTCCTCCCCAAAATCGAAAATTGCAGAAAACCAATAATGATTTTTTTGAAATATCCTCAAGTTGACTCTTAGTGGTTTTCTATATCTTTGTGCTATTATTGGTAGAGTTTAACCCTCGCTTTCCCAAGATGGGATCACTTTGACCCCATTTTGAAGTGAAATTTAGTTAAGCCCGCCCTCATTCAAGAAGTGCGCTAATTCGTCAGAGATAGCAAATATAACCAGTGGAATGTTGCAACTTCTAAATTGTACAAAAAGGTGCTGTGCTGGTGATTTTCACCAAACATGCCAAGCGGCACCTGAAAGCGATTTTTCTGCAGTAACGCCTTGATGTTGGGAAAGCGAGGCTTAATTAAAAAATAAGTATTTTCTAAATTTGCCTCCAAAAATCATTTTTACCCCCTTAAAAATCTGGAATTCCAAAATTGCAGAAAATATATTTTTTTTTTTTTTTTTACTCAAGTCTAGTCTCTCCCTCTGAAATTTTTTCACCGTGAAGCAATTTGGAGCAGAGTTATGTTTATAAAAATTTTTTTGCTCTCTGATTTTGCAAAATCCCGTCCCAGTTGTCATCAAGGTCCTAAAACCGACGTGCTCACCAAAATTTGCACCTGTATCTCCCATAGAATCGCCACGACTGTGTTGAGTCAGTAATCAGTGAGTTTACTCTTATATATATATTTATTTATTGTTAGAATAAGTTATTTTGGTGGATACATCTGAAATACTTATATCAAAATTTTTATTAGAGTATATCAGGTATACTTCGAAAATTAAGTGGATATCCTTAATTACTGTAAATTTTACTTTTTAATTTCATGTTTTCAGATAGCAAAATGTAGCCTTTAGAAGTTATTTTGAGGAATCCATCTAAATTATCACAGATATCAATGTTTTTCTTACAGTGAATTATGATTAAGCTTTTAATGAATAACATATATTTCTAAATTAAATATATTTTTATATTTCTTTTATTTTGTAACATTTTCATTAAAAATATTCATTTCATCATTATCATGCGATTATCAGGGGGAAAATAATATGCACATAAAATGATGAGCAACTAGTGAGTAATGCCAACTTCTAGTGCCAATCTTTGTAATGACAACACCATATGTGCTGAGAAAATGGCTGTGATACTATTTAATCATTTGTATATTAACTATATCAAAGTATCCTAAATTATATGACTAGTTGGCACAGTCTACTGCATCAACATAACTAAAAATTTCTCAATAATAAAAATTTAATTTTCAAATATCATTTTTTTTTTTTTTTTTTTTTTTTTTGTCCCCATTCAAGTTGTAACAATATAAAAGGCTACAAAAAAGGCCTCTGAATGGAGAATTGTTTGCATGAAATTTTAAAAATGAAAGGTTATATATATATATATTAAGATTATATAAATACTTTTAAATGTTTGGACATAGTTCATTTTTATTAAAGCAAGATTATTACTGAAATAAATTGAGTTAAAAATCATTTACATAAAAATAATTAGAAATTTCATTCAAAGGAAGAGATTATAATACATGCAATTAATCATATTATCATTGTAATCAATCTATACCTGCACAAACATTTGAATTAGTTCAATTTTAAGAAAGTGAGCCTTATTTATTTATTAATCTAAATAAGTAAATAGAAGAAAATCAATGTGTTGCTATTTTAAAAATTAATCGAGCTTAATAAATAAAACTGTGCATGCTATACTTAATTTCAGAGTTAGGCAAAGAAAAAAAATCTGCATTAATCAAAATTAACATTACCTAACAAACATTTTACTTAATTACTTATGTTTGTAATTACTTAAGTACATCATTACTTTACCAAGGATTACAATTTTTTTTCCCCTTAACAAAAATGAGACAGAAAGAAAGAATACTTCAGAAGAAATATGTAAAAGTATAAATTAATTTATTTAAATAAAAATAATTTATATTGAATAAAAATAATTTATATTGAATAACGAAAAATATTGAATGATAAAGTTAATAAATTAGTGGAGAAATTTATTATGATACGTTTACATATTGGTAAAAAAAAGTTATCTGTAATAAATTTGTATTTTTATTTAGCACATTTTAAACATAAAAGAAAAAAAAATGTCTTCTGTAAAATAATCGCTTTTCATTCAATTAAATGGGAAGAAAATTATTTTTTTTTTTTTTTTTTATACTATGATACGAATGCAAGTACGGTGGATGTGAATCGATAATTCATTCATTCTTGATTCATTCTGACAGGTTTGATTCAATCAATGATTAGTTTCCACATTTTCATATTTTTCCCTTAAAATATGTTGTGCGCCAAGAATTTTCTCGCCAAGGTTCTGAGGAGTCGGCTTACTGTTTAAAATAGAGATATAGGTGAAACGTAAAAATTGTGAATAATAATAATAAAAAAAAAAAAAAAAGAATGGTATTGAAATGCAATGGCAACTGGTTAAATCGCTTCTTAACTACCTTTATACACAAAACGTTAATCATTTAGTTCATATATATTTATTAATTTTTTTTTCTATTTATTTATTTTTGGTAGGGGAGGGGGGTTATTATTTTAAGGATACTTCTGTTTTTAAAAATTACTTTTACAAATATATTTTAATAAATAAAATATATTTTCATAGAAACTACAAAACAAATAGTACAGTTTTAAAGAGTTAAACGGACCAAAACTGGTAGGTGCGATTAAAATTGTTTAATGTTTACTTCATGATGCCTTTCAGTAATTTATCGGATAAGATTTAGTTTATGCATCGTTATGTGTGTATATATAAGTTATACAATATATAAGTTATTTCAGTTCGTACATTATGTCACACCTACAAAATAATGTGACGGAAAATTTAAGTTTTATTGGTGATCACTATAGCCACGATGACACTTTTGAATTGCAAAAATATCGCACATTTTTCAAAGAACCCTGCCTGACCAATCTAAAATTTATTTTCTAATGAACTATTTAAGTATAGGCGTATTTAAAAAACCGAAATCAAGTATATTGAAGATGCTGTAAAAATGATATCATTAAATCATTATTAATTTTTATAATCTTTTTTTTCTTCAGAAATTCCCGGTGTGAAAGAGTAAAATTTTCTCAAATTTTTGTAGGATCTTTTTTTTTTTTTTTTTTTTCTAGATTTACAGATAAACCCCTAAGAGGTTTTTAGTTATAACTCTATGAATATTAAAGTGAAGTATACAAACTGTATACTTTTCCGCACTGCCAGACTCTCAGGAATTCAATTAGGAAGTCAAAATTGGGTGTTGCTATTGGAAAAAAAGTCAAAGTTGGCGCTCATTTCAATATGCAGATGACCCCTAATTCGAAATTTGACATCGTTTTTAAAAAGTGCACTTCATTTCCTATTGAATGGTGTCTATTACATTTTTCTGCGTGAATTAATAACGAAATTATAGCGAGTGTTGCCTTATTTTTTTTTTTTTTTTTTTTTTTTTTTTTTACCGACTGTACATTAACGTAAATTTACATTGGTCTATAATATTTGTATGCCAAGTTTTATACTCATGTTTCATTTTGTCTGGATGGATAAATTTTTTGCAACAAAAAGTATTTATAAAAAAGGAAAGTAAACAATTTTCTTAATAGAAAAATATAATTTTTTCATCGATAAATTTCATTTACATGTATTAATTGGTTATGTCAGTCTAGAAATATATTATAAATAATTTTCAGACTAATGAATGAAATTTTATTCTAAATCATTTCGAATATCTCGATGACATAGAAATACTGGAATTAAAGTTGATTATCAAGAATAAAAATAAAATGAAATGTTCATATTTTAACAACTTTTGGAAATAACTACATTGACGTAAATTTGCGTTGGCATAAAATATTAATTTCGAACGCAAGAAATAACTGCGGCATACATTTATTTTTAAATTTATAAGCTCATTTATTTATTTTTGTTTATTTATTTATATATTAATACTCAATGAAAAAAATAAATACAGAATCATTAATAATTTCTATTTTCAATTATTTTTTTCATTAAGTTTACTGTTAATAATTTTAAGTGTGACAGCGTAAATCTACATATACTAAAGGGGGGAAAAAAAGAAAACCTGTTGTTTTCCAATTCTTCGAAGTTTAATTACAAATCCTTGATCCTAATATTAATTAATAATGCATATATTTTCTTTGTTAATTAATTACTCTTTTGTGGCTTGTTCGAAGACATAAATCTTCATTTACTGAAGCAGGGGTAGCTGATAACATTCCCTCAGGAACGCGAGAAAAAAAAAAGTTTGCTGTTTTTTTCTCAAGTTTTATATTTGTAAATGAAAAATATATTAAAGTACAAATAAAAACGTTCAAAGACTTATTTCTATTGAAATAAATATTAGTGAAATCTTTTACTTTTATTTTATCTCAATATATTAAAAAAAAAATGTTAGAACTTTGTCAAACAAAATTATATTTATTTTAATTTAAATTAATTAATCAAGACAAACGTCATAACATACGATATCAACATTGTTTGTGGTAACGATTAATTCTGTTTTTTAAATAATTTTTATAATAATCAATAAAAAACACTACTTAATTAAATAATTTAAAATATTTATTATATAATTTAAAATAACATTAATTTACATAGTAAAGACGAAATTTATTTATTTTTTTTTTATTTGCCATTTAATAAATTTTTAAGCATATTTGTTAATTACTTAAAACCTATTATTTATTTAATTAAGGGATCTTGGCTCCCTTTTGACGGCTATGTGTATGGTAGGTTTGATATAAAAGCTTATATTTCCATTTAATACTTATAAATTGTATTTATAAATATTTATAAATTGTAAAATTATAAAATTAAATATAAAATTTAAAATATTTATAAATTGTATTATAAATATTTATAAATTATATGAGGTTTTTTCAATAAAATATACATTCAGGCAACAGTTTATTTTTGATACATTTTTTTCAGATTTTAAATCTTTAAATTGCATTTTCTCAGCTTGCATTTTTTAAAGAATTCATAATCTTGAAAATGCTAAAACCTCTACAATTATTAAAGAAAAGGCTTAATAATTTTTGGGGTGTTTAATAGAACCTACTTAAGAGAATTCGGGATGTATTTTGAAAAAAAAAAAAAATTCGATTAGTTTTTGCAATAAAAAATTAAAAATTGCATGTCTAAAAAAAAAAAAAAAAAAAAAAAAAAATGATTTTTGTTATATTTTTACCATAGCCTCCCAAACTAGAACCTTCCGCGTGGCTCGGAAACTTTGCGGTAGACAGCGCCATCTGGTACATATTGCGCGCCTTTTTTATTCAACAGCCACCAAACATTAAAAAAAAAGGGGGAGATTTTTATATACATAAAAGGCGAATAGAATCGAGGAAACGTCGATTATATATATATCATATACGACTTCTTAAAAATATTGGTGACAGTTGAATAAAAGAGTCGCGCAATCTGTACCAGGTGGCGCTGTCTAAAGCTTGAAATGTTGCCAAGTTTCTGAGCCACGCGAATGGCATCTAGTTTAGGAGGCTATGTTTTCATTCTTAATATTTTTTCTTTCAAAGATATTGCAAAATCCATTCCAAATTATTTTAAGTAGATTGTATTAAACATAACAAAAAATGCAAACTGAGAAAATGCAATTTAAAGATTTCAAATATGGTATATATAAACATAAAGTTTTACATAGAAAGTAAAAAATTGGTATAAGAGCTTAAGACAGGTGAGCGTGGTTAACAAAAAGAAAATAAAAAATGTTAATAAATACAAAAACAACTAATTAAAGTATCGAAAAACATACTTGCCAACCATCTCATTAATAACCGTACAATTTTTAACGCTCCCTGAAAAAACACCCCTTTTCTCACACCACTATATTTTTAGAGTAATTCTCTCCAAATGTTGTTACGATTAAATAAGACTAAAATTGCTCTAAAAATTTATTGGTGCGAAAAAAAAGGCGGGTACTAAAAATTGTACGGTTCATAATGAGATGTTTGGCAAGTATGGAAAAAACATTTCACACTTCATGTGAAAAACACCTATCCGCTACCTTTTCAGTGGGTGGGAGCAGCAGAAAAGACAATTTTTAAGAAAATTAAAATAGGCCTAACAGGTTTCGAAAACATGGCAATACCAGTATACTCCCAAAAAACGAAAAACAACGAAATTCTAAAGCAGAATTAAATAAATAGTGAAATGAAAATAAATGTAGCAATTATGCTTGATAAAAGTAATTCAATTAAAATAATAATTAAAAAAATATAGCCAATATACGTGATAAAAGTAACATATAAATGGCATGCTAGCTCGCCATGTTACTAGCGAGACCTGAAAGGCAAAAGATATTCACACTTTCGCGACCGCATGTTTTTGCCTTATTGACAGTCAGGTCCGCCTGTGGGCGCTATTCTCCCAAGTTACAATATTTCAGAACAAAATTTTCTATATTCAGATTCATATTACAAATGGATATACATTATAATTATATTCTTTCTATTCAAAGTATTTGTATCCATAGTATATTGCTTGTACAAATATGAATATTGTGTATATTTTTAAGAAATAAATGACATACAAATTGCAAAAGAAACGCCCACTGGCGCAGTTTCAAATTTTCAAATGAGGTCAATCTATGTCAGCGATTGCAATAGCATTAAGTTAGACTTACTACAAAAGTGAATTGTATAACAGGTCTACAGAGCAGATATGGTGAATAGACACTTAATGGCCTATAACTGGCACGGTTTTTTCCGGCGTTCAAGTCTCATACAGTGTTGCCAGATTGCGCGACTTTTTTATTTAATAGTCACCAATAATTTTGAGAAGTGATGTTTGAGCGGTAGACAGCGCCACCTGGTACAGATTTCGTGACTTTTTTATTCAATTGTCACCAATAATTTTAAAAAGTGATATATGATATATATAATCGATGTTTCTTTGATTCTATTCGCCTTTTCTCTATATCAGATCCACTTTTAAAAATTATTGGTGGCTCTTGAATAAAATAGTCGCGCAATCTGTCCCAGGTGGCGCTGTCTACCGCTTCGACTGTTGCCAAGTTTAAGAGCAACGCGACAGGCATCTAGTTTAGGAGGCTGTGGTTTGATATACAAAATAGACGATTAATCGTTGATTACATACATTAAATATCACTTCTCAAAATTATTGGTGACTGTTGAATAAAAAAGTCGCGCAATCTGGCAACACTGGTCTCATACTCCAACCTTTCTGTGGAGGATCAAAATTGCGCTGGCATGTCTCCGGACCACCTCTAGGGGTGAGCCCCAGACCGTCGCCAATTGCCCATCTGCGCAGCACTAGTGCGACGTAAAACCCAACCAAGCGAGTCGCTCGATCTCACGTAGCTGCATTCCCGACAAGAGGCGCTCTACATGTTGGACTTTAGCCATCAGCAAATACCAAAAGGGAAGAAGCACTTCAAATACTATTACCACAATCGCAAACATTCATTAAAATTATTGGTGTAAAACTTTATAAAATTCAACGGATAATTATTGTTATAAAAAAGAATAGCAACAAATTTAAAAACTTGTTTATTTGAATGACTGTTACATATTTTATAACATTTATTTAGTTGACTAATTAAAATATTAATGTAGATTTTTTTGTGTAAATTGCTGTACCAATGAGGCATGCTGTAACTAATAAATGAAAAATATTCCCTTTTATCATATAGATCTAGATTTAAAGTGTTATGCTGAACAGTGAGAGAAATATCTAAGAAACTGACATAATCATCTTTATCAGTGGCTTTATTTAAATGTAAACAGGAAGGATATATATTTTTAAAAACATCTGTAAAATCAAAATTTAAGATTAAAATATCATGTATATATCGATTTCTATTTTTTTTTTTTTTTTTTTTTTTTCAAATTAATAACATAAGTACCGGGTGATCCAAAAGTCAGGACAAACTTTAAAAATGAATAATTCGAAAACGAATCAAGATACAAAGATTCGGTTTGCACCAAACGGATGAAAAAGAAACCGGGTTTTGTGTGGCAAAGAAAAAAAAATTAGTTCTGTTGGCGACCAACAGATGGCGCTATAGTGTTTTATTTCACCAAAAGATGATTTACAAATGAAAAAAAATGTTGACAACTTACAAGTCAGCTTAATTGCAGTTAATTAGTACTACTACAGTAACTGTTCAATGTCCATCATTCAGAAGTACAGCTGTGAGATGATTCACCACATCGTTCACAGTATTTAGTAGCATTTCTTGCGTTATGGCAGACACATTTTGGCGGATGGCATTTTTCAGTGCTGCTAATGATGCCGGTTGGTCGTGGTACACTTTTGACTTCCAAGAATCCCCGCAGCCAAAAGTCACAGGGTGTCAGATCGGGAGATACTGGAGGCCATGCGTGATTAAAGTAGCGACTGAGAATGCGATATTTCGATGCATATAAGCTTCGACTACCATTACCTGCTGTAGTTGTTCCTTTTTATGTCGTTTGTTGCTTTGCATAATCCTACATTAGAAATCCGACAGCGCCATCTGTTGGTCGCAAACAGAACTATTTTTTTTTTTCTTTTCCACACAAAACCCGGCTTCTTTTCCATCCGTTTGGTGCAAACCGTATCTTTGTATCTTGATTCGTTTTCGAATTATTCATTTTTAAAGTTTGTCCTGACTTTTGGATCACCCGGTATATTTATGAAAAAAAAGAAAAAAAAAGAAATAACTTAGTAGCTGTACTGGAGTAATTGGTACCCATTCCGATACCATGTATTTGTTTATAAATTTTATTATGAAATGTTATGAAGTTATTGTTAAAACAAAAATTGCAAAAACTTAAAAATAAATCTCTATCAATCTTTAACTCATTTACAATATCAAAAAAATTAATTAATTTAATTAAAGTGTTAAATAATAAATCAATAGGGATATTGTAAAATAAATTTTCAAAATCAAATGTTTGTACAGAAGTAGGTGGGTCCATATTTTTTAATTTTTGAATAACCTCATACCTATTGTCTATGCACCAAAAATAACTTGAATATTTATATTTATTTTTTTAAATGTCATAAATAAGTTTTAAATAAAACTGAAGTTAATGTTGAAACATTTATTAACACTGCCAATAGTACAACAATATATCTGAACTTAATTTGGTTTTTATGGAATTTGGGAATTTAAAACAAAAAAGACAATTTTCTATGGTTTGGTAAAGTGTTTATTAAATAAGCTTTTGCACATCTTAATCTAAGCAGAACATTTATTGTAAATTGAATTTCTATCCAGATTATATTTTTCATAATAATTTAAGTTATTTAACCCAGAAAATACTTTTCAACATAAAATTCTTTTCAAATGGTAGCGTAATTATTGATAGCTTTATCAATAGGTACAAAAATGAAATTTGCTTGCATTTTTTAATATAATTCAAATCATCTTTACTTAATTTTTGATACACATAATTGCTTTGATTTAGGTTCAGTTCAATAAATTCCTTAAAATACTTAATTAAATGGTATTTCCATTCTATAAAAGCTACTAACGATACATTATATTTATAAGCAGTTTTCAGTATAAAATTATTAACACCTTTGCAAAAAATATCAACAGATTTTTTAGGATTTATATAGTAGTTAGGTCTGAATTTTGTACCAAGACTCGTAAGATACCTTAAATTTTTTATTTTCAATAATATTTAGATTACCATATATTAAATTAGATTACCATATTATATGACCATAATCTTCATTGATAAAATCTTTAAAACTCGCATTATGACAACAACATTTATTTTCATCATTAATATCTGTAAAGGCAAATTTCCTGTAATTAAAAATTCTGGAACTGAAAAGTTGTGTGTACGTGAAAATTATATGAAATTACATTTATGAAATTACTATTATGAAATTACATATCATAATAAAATTTATAAACAAATACATGGTATCGGAATGGGTACAAAATTACTCCAATACAGCTGCTAATTTGTTTCTTTTCTCTTTTCTTTTTTTTAAATTTTAGTCAAAATGTTTTGATCATTGCTTAAAGTATCATAATAAAGGTTTTTTTTTTTTTTATGTATTTTTACACAAAATATTTGTAAAAAGAAAAAGAAAAAAAAAAATGCAATTAAAACATAAAGTTGTTGAAAACATCGCTTTCTCTTAATAACTGAAACACCTCCAGCAAAATAATTTTATTTTTAATCTTTTATTATTTAAATATTTTTAATTTAACGTGTGTTAAAGAAATTTTTATCGTCTTTGAATCAGCATAGGTTTTTCTTATTGATCCTTGCACCTGTCAAATTTTATGCAATTATTCAAAATGAAGGCTGTGATAAAGCTTAAGATAGAGCTGAAACAAAATTCTGATGACACGCACACAGACAGACACGTCTTAAACATTGTCAAATCGTGTTCAAGATATTTCAAAATGTTTAAGTTCATTGAAAAACAGAAATAAAAAAAATATTATTGTTTCTTATATAAATATATAAGAAAATATTAAAAAAATTTAAAATATTCATAAAAACCCTTAAGTTAATTTATTTATAATATCTTTTTGAATTTTAGATCACCCTGTTCAAATTTTATTAATTTAGTTTATGTATTATACGGGATATTCTAAAATTTCTTTGGAGAAACGTTTTTGAAGCAACAAATCTCTGTTGAAAAAAAGATTAAATGTCATTAAAAATAGGCTTCTTTGCATTCAGAACATTGAGAACATTATAAAAAATATTATTTATCAATTTCTAAAATATTTAAGATCTTAAGAAGGAGTTAAGAACTTATACGTTTTCTAATGTCCAGTTACTATCTGCTTATTTTATATCTTTTTTTTTTTTTTTTTTTTTTCTGAAATTACCAAAAAAAAAGGGGGGGGGAGGGGCGGGGAAATAAAAGAAAAGAGGAATTCTTGGAAATAAGATTGAATAGAATTTTTTTAATTAAAATCATTTTAAGAAGTTGAAAATCAATTTAATGTACGTGACAGTCACTTTAAAAATCTAACTACTCATATTTTTTTACCTCGTTGGAAGACTTTTATTTTTATTTATTTTTCCCGTACAAAAAATTCATTAATAAAAAAAATTAATTTTAATGAAGAAAATTTTTTTAATGAATTTTCTGTTATAAGCATACATTTACAATACATATATATATATATATATATATATATATATAAACAAAATAATCAACACCAGATGAAAATTTAATCCTAGTTCTATTTATTTAATAATTCAGGTTTTACTCCCTCCTATATTTAAATTTTATCTTATATATATATATATATATATATATATATATGTGTGTGTGTGTGTGTGTGTGTGTATATATATAATTGATTGTTTTCAAATTTTGGATAAAAAATAATATTTTTGCGCGTTTTTTAGTTAAACTTAGTTACAATTTTAATCAATCAAAATGATCAAGAATCAAAATTGACATTTACAGGAGTTTCTCTTAATTTCAAGGAAATGTAGAAAAATGTTTCTATACTCACTGAAATGTAAATTCAGTTAAAAGAGTTTCTCTGGTGTATGATTTGTAACACAGAAATCGTTTTAAATAGCAAACATGCCTCTTTCGAAATTTTCATATTTTCGGGGAATTTAGTGTTTCAAAGTTGCGGTAGCCTGGTCGGTCAAGCACCGAGCTCGTTATTAGAAGATTACGGATTCGATACACGAGCAGGCCGAATACTGTCGTGCAAATAATTATTGGCTGGCGCAAGTAAAATCCGTCATGTTTCACAATGTCTTCCATGTTCCCAAATAATAACTCTGAGCGTCACCGAAGCGGGAAAGCCATCCCCTCCGAGGAGGAACAAATTGGGATGACGTGTTTCCTGATTATCCTTTTAGAGTTTCATACCGTTGCCCATTTATAGATGGCCTACTTTTGTTCTCTTTGGCGAAAATTAGTGTCGAGAAACGATATATTTTACCAAAACGAGTAATTCTGTTAAAACTGAGAAAATATCTCTGGCTATCCTTAAACAGTATTTGCTGCCAAATTTGATCGCTAATCTTGCCAATCCGCCATATTTGTAGTCAACGTAGATTTTGGTCTTGGCATCGCTCTTGTCGTCTTAGTTACCGAATTTGGCGAAAATTTGTAATTTAGGGTTGCCAATGTTTGAAAGCTCTGATTTCAACAGGAACAGAATTCTGGAATTTTCCGGAAACTTTCATTGATTTATAATGCAGAACCGAATTCTTTGAAAACACTATGTAACTAAAAAGACTAAAAAAAAAAAAAAAAAAAGAAGTGGGATTATTGATGACTGTAGATTAAAATTTGCCTATACCTTTAAGTGCTATTTTCCATACGGCATTCCTGTAAAAGGGGAAACAAGTGGTAGCTGTTTTATTTACACGAGGGTGGGCGTTGACTCAGCATCAAATTAGGCATTCAAAAGGGGCGAAAAATAGCAATTAAGGATTACAAAAAATTAGAAACTCTAACTTCAATAGAAGTCGAGTTCCAGAACTTTTCGTAGTGATACATTAGTTTCTAGCTCAAAAACTAAAATACCATTACCTCGAATGCAGAAACTAATGAATCATTACTTCAAAAATTCTATAAACCGCTGCGAAAATATCTCGATGATTTTAAATTTCATTCAGACTTCGAAATTTTCAGTTGTTCCTAAATTAGCAAACCTTCTTCTTTGTACTGTAATTAACAGTGTTCATTTTATTTCCGTAGTAAGAATGACTGTTTCATTGAATTTTTTCTAGAATATTCATTGATTATTCATTTGAATAACACAAAAAATGATTTTATTCAACTTTTTCCCGAATATTCATTAAATAAAATACATTCATCGACTAGAACATACTTATGTCTTTAAGAATTACTTTCCACCGCAAAAATGTAGATAATCTTCATAAAAAATATCATTGCGGGCTCTGTCTACGGACTGAATATCCGTTAAATAAAATCAATTCTTCGACTAGAACTTACCTATGTCTTTAAGAATTACTTTCTACACGCAAAAATATAAACAACTTTCTTAACAATACCATTACGGGCTCTATCTACTCGCTGACTATTTATTAGATAAAATGCATTCGTCTACCAGAACCTGCTTATCTTCTTAAGAATTAATTTCTATACGCAAAAATGTCGGAAAAACAAGTTCATTACGGACGATATCTACGCGTTCAATATTCATTAAATGAATTGCATTGGTCAACTAGATTCTGCATATGTCTTTAAGAATTACTTTTTACATGCAAAAATGCCGAGAACGTTCATAACAATATGATTACGGACTCTATCTACGAGCTAAATAGTCATAAAATATAATGCATTCATCGACTGGAACCTGCTTATGTACTTTTTACACGCAAAAATGTCGACAACATTTATGTCAATCTCATTACGGACTGAATATTCATTAAATAAATTGCATTTTTGACTATAACCTGTTTATGTCTTGAAAAATTACTTTTTCCACGCAAAAATTTCGACAACTTTCATAACAGTATCATAACGAGTTCTATCTGTGGGCTGAATATTCATTAAATAAAATGCATTCATCGACTAGAACCTTCTTATGTCTTCAAGAATAACTTAACTTCACGCAAATACATTGACAACTTTCATAAGGATATGATTAAAGGCTCTATCATTAGCTTGTTTTAAAATCTCTATGATGGTATGTCATGTATAATGGTCAAAACCTTTGTATTTTTTGTCATCATAAATATGATTATCGTAAATACCTCCAAAACAGAAACTCGCCGTAATTCCAAATAGGGAGGTGGAAAACTAGATGTCATAACAAACTTATATACCAATTTTCAACATTCTACGTTCAATCATTTTTGAGTTATGCGAGATACACACACACACATACTTACATGAAAAATTATGTATAAATCGTAGACATCTCTAAAACAAGTGCTCGTATTAAACCCAGAGTCGCAGGTTTGAAACTAGACATCATGACAGATATAAATATAAATTTGCAACACTCTACGATTATTTGATTTTGAGCTATTTGGGATATAAATTCCATTTCACAAATCGGAATTACTGTATACTTCCTTATACTTTGTATGAGGAAGTAATAAGGAAGTATTGTATCCCGATTTGTAAAATGGATTTTATATCTCGCATTGATCAAACACTAATCATCGTAGAATGTTGTAAATTTATATTTGTTACTGTCATGATGTCTAGTTTTACACCTGCGAGTTTGGTCTTAATACGAGCTCTCGTTTTACAGATATAAGCGACTTTACGAGTTTTTCGTGACGTCTTTATGTACGTGTGTGTGTATTATCTCGCATAACTCAAAAACAGTTAGAAGTAGAACGTTGCAAATTGGTATAGAGGTTTGTTATAACATTTAGTTATGTACCTCAATTTTTGGTCTTTCTGTGACTTTCCATTTTGAAGAAATTTACGAAAATTATATTCATAAGGATCAAAAATACAAAGGTTTTTGTCATTATATATAACCTACCATCATATGTGTTCAATTTCATTTCAAAAGAAGCAAATAATACAGCCCATAATGATATTGTTATGAAGCTGTCGAAATTTTAACGTGTAGAAAATAATTCTTAAAAACATAAGCTGGTTTTAGTCGAAGAAGTCTCATCATATAATGAATATTCAGCCAGTACCCATATAGTAAATTTTCTTCCGTAGGCGGTCCCGCGTTGATTCCCGAAATTCCTCATATTCCTCCCAGCATATTCAGCTGGATTGCAAAATGTCTGCAGTTTGGCCTCCATAGGACTTCCGAATTTCGTAGCTCCATCGTACTTCCCGAGAGCTACCTCTGTAAAATTATTACTAGAATTATCAACTTACATTTTCTCTCAGATTTCTCAAACATGTCCATTCTTCCTCCGGGAAAAATTCGGAATGTTCAGGATATCCCAGGGAGATCATTGCTATATGGGTACATACCGCCCGTAATGATACTGTTATGAAAGTTCTCGACATTTTTGAGGGTAGAAAGTACACAAGCAGGTTCTAGTAAGACGAATGCACTTCATGAATATTCTGCTCGTAGATAGAACCCGTAATGATAGTGTAAGGAAAGTTGTCGTTATTTTGCGTGTAAAAAGTAATTCATAAAGACATAAGCAGGTTCTAGTCGATAAATGCACTTTATTTAATGAATATTGAAGAAACTATGGAATAAAACTCTTTTTTGTAACTCAAATTCAATAATCAGTGAATATTCTCGAATCAATCCAATAAAATAATCATTTTTACTATACTGCAATCAAATAAACATCGTTAAATACACTACAGAATAGAAATTTTGCTAATTCAGGAACAACAAAAAATTTCGAAGTCTGAATGGAATTTGAATCATCGAGAGTATTTTTAGTCTTTTATTGAATTTTTGAGTTAGTTATGCACTAGAAACTAATGAATCGTCACAAAAGATTCCAGAACTCGACTCTTACTGAAGTTCGAGTTCCAAAACTTTGGAAATCGTAAACTACCACGTTTTGCCACATTTGAATGCCTGATTTGATGCTAAGTCAACGCCTACCTCCGCGGGAATGAAAAAGTTACCATATATTTCCCCTTTCACTGTAGTACCGTGTATAAAGAAGCACGTAATATAGGCAAGTTCTAGTCTATAATCATCAATAATCACTGTTTTTTTTTTTTTTTTTTTTTTTAGTCTTGTGAGTCATTTATAGAACTTTCGAAGAATTTAGTTCTGAGCAATAAACCAAAGAATTTTTCCAGAATATTCCAGAACTCTGTTCTTATTGAAGTTAGAGCTTTTAAACTTTGGCAACCGTAAACTAAAAACTTTCGCCAAATTTGCTAGCTAACTCGCCAAATTCGACGTCAAATCGCCCAGATGGATGTCAAAACTGAATCTACGTTGTCTACAAACTTGGCGGGATTATCGATCAAATTTGGCGGAAAATATTGTTTTAGAATAGCCAGATTTAATAAACCCTTTCTCACTTATAACGGAATTAATTATTTTGATAAAATGTATCGTTTCTCGCCACTAATTTTCGCCAAAGCGAACAAAAGTCGGTCATCTATACTCGAAAGATTTTTATTAAACTCTAAGCAGTGCCTTTCCCAAGGAGATATTGTAAAAAGCCCTGGAGTGCTATTCCTGAAAAACTACTACATTTGTTTCTGTGTTATATACAATCCGAATATCGTGACTTTTGTATTTAGAGTAACAGTTTTTTTGTTAGGTTTTTTTTTCCTTTATTCAGGAATGTTCATAAACTGGAACCTGACTCTTTATTTACAAAACAGTTACCTTTCATAAAAGTGTCAATGTTTTCATATGACACCAAACTACGAAATTCTACGCCAAAAGTAAAATTTGCGTTGGCGAAAAAATTGATGACTTGGCGGTATTAATGACCAAATTTGGTGAAAAAATTTATTCCAAGTTAGCAAGAATTATTATAGCCTTTCACTAATTTAACGGTGTTAATGGTTTTGATATAACGTGTTGTTTCTCGCCATTCATTTTCACCAAAGACAACCAAAGTACACTATCCATACTCTAGTAATTTTATTAAACTCTAAGCTGTGCCAATGAATCGCCAGTGAAGGATTCTGTAATAATCTGTGATATGCTACTTTAGTGCCAGCGATATTTGCTTTCTGCGGTGTATACTATAATCCTACTTTTGTGACTTTTGTGGTGGAGTAATTGTTTTCTTGGCTTGTTTTCTGGAATGTTTATGGGCTGGAACCAAACTTATGGACTGGATATTTACAAACCAGTTTTCTCACAAAAAATTGTCAATGTTTTCGTAATAATATGTATATTTCAATAGGTGGATAAGGAAGTCATGTGGTGTGGTCAACATCAGATTTTCTTATTTTTAATATGCAGAGTTTTCAACGAAAATTATCGTCACTTTTAGATCGTTTACCCCTTTAGTCCGGTCATAAAACCGGAACCCGAGTGCTTTTTGGAGGAGACCTTTTTTTAATGTTTGAAATCTATTTTTGACATTTTAAGGATGAAATATAGAGAGGGTGCCATTTTTGTAATTTGGGCGTTTGGCCGCCATTTTGAAAAATGGCGGCCATTGTTAACGGCAAAGAAAAGCACCGAAATCTCCAAATTTTTGGGGCGATTTCGATGTGTATGGTGTCCCTCGAAAGATAAAAAAAAATATTCTGCTTCTTTATTAAGCAGTTAATAAAAATAATAATTAATAATTAAAAAAATATTCTGTTTCTTTATTAAGCTTCTTTATAACTGTAGAAAACAAATATTTACAACAGGAAATATGTCTTATTTGGTGTGATTAAAAGAAAAAATCTGGAGTGACTCCACTCGACTTTCCGAACATTGAGTAATTAACAGTTTTGTAGGTAAAGTAAAGAAAGAGGAGTTGTTAAACAAACAAAAGATATAAAACTATAATAAAGTGTTTGAGTATTTTTCTCCATATATTACACGATGTTTTATTTAACGCTACTGAACTTTGAGCCCATAGATCATAATGATAAACAATTTTCGTTGTGTCCCTGTAAAAAACCTACAAATGCTAGATTCACTAAAATGCTTACAGTCAGAGCAAGAGTGATTTATAATATTCATATAAATTTTCAGCTCAATTTAATAAGGCGTTTAGATGCTATCGCACTTTTAACTAGTATGTTGTGGCCACCACATGACTTTCTTCTACATTTTCCTATACAAATTCACTCAATAAAAATAATTTATTAAAATTATTATTTAAAAAAATTATCTTCCATGATAATGCAGATGATTTCCATATTAGAGAAGTAGTATAACACTAAATATCCAAAAAAAGTCAATTTTATTGTCACTATTACATTAATATATATATATATATATATATATATTTGTTAAAAATGAAAAAAAAATCGATTACTTCATTTTAAATTATCGCAGATCTATGGTTCAACCATTCGTTTTAAAGGTACTGGCGTTTTAAAGGTACTTTTGAAAGATACCCATCATGAAAATTTACTCCCCTCGAGGGGGGAATTTTCCCTCCAGGGGGGAGAGAAGGCGAGGCTCCTACACATACAAAAAAATTTTCCCAGATGACTATCTCTATTATAAATAATTCTGGTAAATTTCATAATGATTATTAAAAAATAATTCTCTTTATGCACATTTATACAAAATTTTGTACTATACCACCATGTTAAAAATTTTGAAAAAGCGGGATGGTAGCGCAGCCTGTAAGACAATTTTTACCAAAAATTGATAGGCACTAATTTATGTCAAGGTGCAACTACATACCAATTTGTATGAAATTCTGTGAAGTAGTTCCTGAGATACAGTTGCCACAAAAGTTTGTCACACACACACAGAGACTGACAGACAAACAGACAGAGATTTTCTAAAAATGGTCAAATCGTGTTCTACAGCTCTCAGAACGTGTAAATCCATCAAAAACCCGAGGTCGAAAATTTTTACGAATCCAATACTTTCTTCTATTGAATATAGAAGAAAGTAAAAATTTGGTCCCACAGGCCATAATGATAAAGAATTCTTCTTTGTGTCCCTCTAAAAAAACTGTAAGTACTAAATTCACCAAAATCTATACAGTTCGTGCAACTGTGACCTATAACCTGTGTACAAATTTTTTATTCTGATTAAATAAGCGTTTAGACGCTATCGCACTTTTAAAAATTTGGCCCCATAGGCCATAATGATAAAGAATTATTCTTTGTGCCCCTGTAAAAAAACTGTAAGTGCCAGATTCTCCAAACTCTATACAAATTGAGTAACTGTGACCTATAATATGTGTATAAATGTTTTGCTCAATTGAATAAGGCGTTTAGATGCTATCGCACTTTTAAGATTTTGGTCCCATAGACCATAATGATAAAGAATTTTTCTTTGTGTCCCTGTAAAAAAACTATAAGTGCTAGATTCCCCAAAATCTATAGGGTTCGTACTATGGTGACTTACAATATACGCACCAACTTTCAGCTTAATCGAACAAAGCGTTTAGACGCTAGCGTATTCACTTACAGACATACACATACACACACATACATACACACATACATACATACACACACACGTACATACATCATCGTAAAAATAGTAAAAACGGACTCAGGGGACCTCGAAACGTATAGAAACATCAAAATCTCGAATTCGGATTTTTGACATGATTGCAATACTTTCCTCACTATAGTGTTCAGAAAGTAAAAAATAATAAAATTAAATAAATTTTCTATGATATAGCAAATTCTATGTAATTTAATATTAACTCCTTACCTTCAGAGGAAAATTTATGGGATTCGCTTCTCAGTGCCACCGTTTTTCATACAGGGACGCGTTCACTGCTCCAGAAACATTCCTTTTTCTGATTCTTCCCACTCCCCTCTTCTCTAATATAAGTAAATCTATCGTAAACAATCGTACTATAAAGGTCACATTTAAGATCATTTTATTGCATTCCAAAACCGTGGTACAAATTTCACTGGTAGCAGCGTAACACAAATGATAGTACTTCCGAAAAGCGTATATATACGCCCGGGGCAGTTAACGCATCGGCTTAGTGAGACGAATATATACGTCCGGGGCAGTTAAGTGGTTAACATAACATTGATTAGTATAATATCAATTGCGTTCTTTTTTTTTTCAGATGATTAACTCATTAATAGAAAATAGATACTCCTGGTCAGTCAAAAGTAGCAAAAAGACAATCTCTTGTGGTTGCTTTGCCCCTAGATTCGAACAATAAGAAATGTTGTGCAGAAAATGAGTGTGTGATATGAGAACAATCAAATACGTACAAAAAGAACTCTTCATAGAACCAAATCAGAATGACATGGAAAAACATTGCGAAGAACGCGCAAAAATGGAAAGGATTGGACACGAAGTATGATAACATTCATGAGAAATTAAAAGAAGAAACTGTTCCTAGGAAAGTTAACAAACTTTGCAAGCATGTTTTTGGCCAGAATCTTGCACGAGTGCAATATTTGCATAAAAGATCTGTTCTTGGAACTACGGATAAAAAATGTATTGAACATTCTAATTCCCAGACAAAATGAGACACTCCTACGTAGTAGCCGTACATGTCAGAGCTAGAGCCTCTATAATACAGGCCGACTTATCGTCCTCCATATTTGCCCCCATTTGGAACCGCGCTTCCCGACTGGCGCGCTTATTGCTTTATTGGCGAGTTTGAATGAAGGTTTCTTTTCTCAGAGTTCAGCGCGATAGTTAACACGGCATATATAATAGTTCTTTTCTTAATTCGAGGCTGCACTTAATCGGTAGTGATTTCTGCAGTAGTGAATAACATTTCTTGTTCAATAATATGAGAAATGTTAAATTTTGCTTTGGTTCGTTTAATTGTTAGATATAAAAATAATTTCATTTTCATCAAGATTTTATAACTTAATTTAATTGCAAAATAATTTTTAAAGTTTTTAACAATTTATTTTAAAATTATATATAGATGTTTATTGTTATTGTGCAAATACTGTGTAATTTAATATATATATATATATATATATATTAACAACACTTTCATTAGTATAGATGCAGAAATAAAGAACGAAAATAAACTAGTATGTTGTGGCCACCACATGAATTTCTTCTATATTTTCCTATACTAATTCACTCAGTAAAAATAATTTATTAAAATTTTTATTTAAAAAAATTATCTTCCATGATAATGCAGACGATTTCCATATTAGAGAAGTAGTATAACACTAAATATCCAAAAGAAAGTCAATTTTATTGTCAATATTACATTAAAAAAAATTTTTATTTATTTATTTATTTTTTTTTTTTTTTTTTTTTTTTTTTGTTAAAAATGAAGAAAATCGATAACTTTATTTTAAATTATCGCAGATACATGGTTCAACCATTCGTTTTAAAGGTATTGGCAAGCTCTTTTGAACGATACCCATCATGAAAAAAAAAAAAAACTCCACAGATGTTGGCACAAAATTGACTTTCTCTCAACATTTAGTTTTATACATCTCCTCCGAGACGAAAGCGCTCAAAGCTGGTAGATGGAAGGTGCCGAGTTCGATCCCAGGTCACGCTCATTCACCTAGTCGTTCGGAGTTTTCCGTGGTTTCCTCCGAAACTCGAGTAAATACGGACTAGGACCCCTTAGAAAGACCCCCATGGAGGGCATTTCCCCTACAGGCCTAGGACACATGCGGAGACAATCGGTCTTAAATCGTCCAACCAACCAACCAACCTCCGAGACGCAAACCGTCTGCATTCCCCATGGAAAACAATTTTAGCAAATAATTTGTGCTGCGTGAATTTTTTCAGTAAAATATAAAAGAAAGTTTTGTGGTGGCCACGGCATACTAGCTTGTTTTATAATTTAAAATTTAATGATGGTTAATTTAGCCCTCTTCTTCATATATGTATAATAGGTATGTGAGTATGTATGTATGTGTATAAAAAATTTACAAATCAAAATCAGTCTCCTACAGATTTCAGTTTCATATACTAAAACTAAATTTTACGAAGAATAATAGCTGTTTTCCAAAGTTTCTGTGGAATTTTTTTTACTTACTTTTTCTTTATATATATATACTAGCAGGCTTCGCTGGACCCTATTTTTAAATGAATCACTATAATTACTGAATTCTCAATTTTTATTTTTTTGCCCCACCACTCCCCCCCCCCTCCCAATAATTTTTAAAATTCGAAAATATCCGCAATCGATTTGTAAGTATCGAAAACCTCTATGTACCAATTTTGAATGATCTAACTCTATTTTTTTTTTACCCCTCCGCCCCCCCCTCCCGTCCCTCCTAATAACGTTACACTTTCGAAAATATCCCCATTTGACTTGCAGGCCTCTAAAACCGATCCGTACTAATTTTGAACGGCCTAACTGCATTTCTATTTCTTTTTGCCCATAGCCCCCCCCCCCCTTACCGCCCCACCCCTCTTACCGCCCCTCCTAATAATTTTACAAATTCAAAAATATCCGCATTCGATTTTAAGTATCGAAAACCATTTGTGTACCAATTTTGAACGATCTAACTCTATTTTTATTTTTTTGCCCCCCCCCCATCCCCTCCTAATAACTTTACACTTTCGAAAATATCCCCATTCGACTTGCAGGCCTTTAAAACCTATCTGTACCAATTTTGAAAGGACTAACTGTATTTCTAATTGTTTTTGCCCCTGCTGCCCCACATGAGGGCTGAATTTTAAAATTCCAGAAATTTGTTTTTAGATATTTGTATTAGATATATTTTATAGCAAAAATTTCACGTATATCTGTTTTTTTTTTGTTTGAGATATATAGGATTATGCGAAATCTCGTTTTACGCATGTGAAATCCCGTTTCGCCCCCCCCCCCCCTCTTGGGGGCCGCCCTCTTGGGGACCGAATTTCGAAAATTCTAGAAATTGATTTTTAGACATTTATATTAGCTATATTTTAAAGCAAAAATTTTACGGATATCTGTTTTTTTTGTTTGAGATATGAAGGATTTTTTGAATTCACGTTTTGCCCCCCTCCCCCCCCTTGGGGGGCGAATTTTTTCAATTTTTTTTTTCCTAAACCATCCCTGACCTATAAGGAAAAAAACAAAAAAAGAATGATCGAAATCGGTCAAGACGTTTACGATTTTATAAAGGACATACAGACAAACATTCATTTATATATATATAAAGATTTCTATAATAAAAGTCTGTTACCCTCCAATCAAGTAAAAAAAAAAAAAAAAAAAAAACTTAGCATTTTGTATAAACTTATCATCAGGGCTGAAGTCTTTCTAGAAATTTTCTATGTTCCCCCGCCTTTTTTTATTTTTCACTATAAAAATTTAAGGATGATAAATTTTGCTTTGCTTTCCTTTAAAAATTCAGTGGATCTTCTCTAAATGTCCATCTCTTTTGAAAGGCCACATTCCTTCAGGGCCAATTTTAACAGATCCAAAATTTCCTTCTATAACTTAATATTAATATCCCTCAAATAAAAGCCCACTTACAACTGTATTCCTTTTTCAAGATCAAGTAATTTTACTTTGCCTTTGACCAAAACTAATTAGTGTTCACCATTTATAAGTGAGAGGTTAAACACTATATCTTCAGCTATGCAGTGGCGGATTTATGAGGGAGGGGGGCTAAGGGGCTGAAGCCCCCCCCCTCCAAAATAAAAAGCACTAACATTCCCAACTGAATGTTACAATTGTAAATTTTTCATTGATCTGGATTAATATCTTGAAAACTCTTAGCCACCCCCCCCCCCCCCAAAAGTTAAGTTCTGGATGCGCCACTGCAGCTATGTGATCAAAACGTAAATTCCTATAATCCACCTTAATTAAAAGGCTACTTCTTTTTAAGGGCTAATATTTTATGGCAGGTGGCTCCCTTACTATGGTGCACGTGAAGGTGTTAAGGTCAACTGACTACACGAGGGTCCTGTCCCTGTAATAACTTTAGGGTGGTTTTATTGTATAAATATATATATATTAAAGTTTGTATATATATATATATATATATATATATATATACATAATCTGTCTTCTACAGGTTTCAGTTGATTTGCTAATTATATCTTTACAGAAAAATATAGAATAGTGTTCCTAATTAACAAATGACTTTTTTTAAGAATTAATTTGAACATTCACTGATTTATTATTATTTTTTTTAAATGTTATTCTTGTCTATAATGTTTAAGTCTCTCAGTATCTTTATTTATGCAAGATTTTAATTTCGTATTACATTTACTGTTATTTTAAATATTTTTTAATGCCAATGTTCACTTAGTCACTCTCACACATTTACTGTAGATTGTAACATGCAAAAGTGTTTCATAATTTATGAATATAATTGATTTTTTTTTCTTTATTATATTTGTCTTGAGTACATATGAATATATACAGAGCCTGATTAAGACCTGCTGTGGCCCAAGGCCCAGGACAATTTTCATGCCCCCTCCCCCCAAACAAATTAAAGCTTATTATTATTATTTTATTTTTTTGAAAAAGTTAAGAAAATTTCACAAAGTTAAGAAAATGTAACTGGATACAAACCTGAGGTGTAGGTTCAGTGGGTTCAGTGTTGCATTAGAGCTAGGAAACAGGAAATTGGTGACGATTTGGTATCTACCCCTAGGTGTGGTCTGTAGGCATGCCATATAACTTTTGATCCTCCTCCTCGGAGATTAGATTTCAACTAAAGATTATTATCATTAGCTAACTTTCAATTAATTTTTTAAAGAAAATCTTTGCCAAAAATAGCATTTAAAATTTTTTAAAGTTATTTTGGTGCCCCTAAATAGAGGTGCAGCGGTTCGCTATGCCAAAATAGCGATAAAGAACTGCCCTTACTGCCAGTTGGCGGAAAAACTGTAATATGGCAACCTGCCAAGAGGGAGAAACATTCGCGCGTCTCTCTCAGCATCAGTCTGTGCTCTGCTTCTGTTCCCGCTGGTATCGTCGGCCGTTGGGTCGCTGGCAAATGCCTGTTTGTACTTGAAATGTTTTTGTTTATTCACTAATCTCTAAATTAATGTTTATCGTTTTATTTTATTTTCTATTAAACAATGTTAATATTTAATTGGCTGGTGTTTTTTAGTTAAATATATTTTCTGACTCAAAATTTATCGGCATGCAAAACGCACGCCGAATTGGTGACCGCGGACAATCTATTTTAATCTTTCAAAATTAGCGAAATCCAGCCTTAATTAATTTAAAATATGAGGGTAATTTATTAATTAATTTAAAATATAGGATTATTTATAGATTCTGTTTATTTATTTTTACTTCGCGGCAACCGTGTGCACGTGTTATATATCTCTACCTGGAGGAGTGCCATTCATCATAAATAAAAGTATGTGTTCATTTTATTTCTATTACTTTGTGATTGGTCGATTATTTTTATAATTATCTTTATATCAGCAAAAAAAAAAAAAAAAAGGCATTATATATATATTAAATATTGTAAATTGCTACGTGTTTGATAATTTCTGTAAATTTTGTGCAATTTTCTATTTACATTTTGTGCAATTTTCTATTTACATCTACTTTAAAACTTGGTATGTTTGCTGATATCCTCTAAGTTTTTGACTAAAAATTTATTTTACCTCTCCTTTCAATCGATATTTTCATTATGCCTGGTGAAGACCCACAAAATAATACTGCAGGTACAGAGTCGCAGGTATCGCATGTCTCTGTAAAAATCCCTCCCTTATGGAAATCTAACATTAAACTGTGGTTCATTCAGGTAGAAAGTAACTTCGCGCTTGCTAAAATTACCCAGGATTTAACAAAATACAACCATCTTATTGCCTCTATAGATCCCGAAACCTTATCCACAGTATCGGATATTTTGTTTACCCCACCCGCTACAGATAAATATGAAACTTTAAAAACTAGATTAATAGCTGAATTTTCTGCTTCAGAAACAGAGCAGGTCCGCCGATTGATTTCCGGACTTCATTTGGGCGACGATAAGCCGTCCCATTTACTACGAAAGATGCGAGAATTAGGGGGTTCAGGAATAAATGATGATTTCCTAAAAACTTTATGGTTGCAAAGGCTGCCATCTGAAATACAAGCTATTTTGTCCATTAGCTCCGAATCGCTGGATAATTTAGCCAAAATGGCAGACAAAATTTCAGAAGTCCGTACTTCTCCACCAGAAAACAGCGTCTTTGCCGTTGGGCAGTCCAGTGTAGCAGCCACTGAGGGTATTTCTCCACTAAGCGAGTTTAACGCAATTAAAGGCGCAATCGCCGCCCTCAGTAAACAAGTCGAACATCTTTCTCGCGATCGATACAGAGTGCCATTTCATCGTGACAGTTCCAAACACCGCGATTTTTCTCGTGGACGCTCCCGTGATGGTAAAAGAGATTTTTGTTATTATCACAAACGGTTTGGGAAAAATGCAAAAAAATGCCGATCACCTTGTTCCTATTGCCCTACTACTACCGATCAGGAAAACTCTCAGTAGCGGCTGTCGATCGAGATACATCGACGGCAGTCGCACAGTCATATCGCCTGTACATTTATGATAAAAAATCTAATTTTAAATTTTTGATCGATTCAGGCTCTGATGTATCTTGTATACCTCTTCCTAAATATCTAAAAAATCTAAAGCCTGATCCCTTGCAATTATTTGCTGCTAATGATTCAAAAATTTATACTTACGGATCTAAACTAATGAATGTAGACCTAGGCCTCAGGCAAAATTTCACATGGAAATTTTTAATAGCCAATGTTCCTATTCCTATAATCGGAGCCGATTTTTTACAAAACTTTGATCTCCTAATAGACCTTAAACGACGCAAACTTATCGATAATGTCACAAAACTTACACAACCGGGAATAATTTTAAAATCTCCAGATTATTTTTCAATAAAACTTATTTCTGGCGATTCGGTTTACCACCAAATTCTAGCGGAATTTCCCGAATTAACAAAATTATCATCCCGGGTAAAACCTGTTAAGCACAACACAGTCCACTACATCGAGACAACCGGCCCACCAATCCATAGTAAACCGAGACGATTAAATCCAGAGTTATATGAGGCCGTAAAAAAAGAATTTCAATATATGATAGACCAAGGCATCTGTCGGCCATCTAAATCACCATGGTCGTCGCCTCTTCACGTTGTTTCAAAAAGTTCCGGTAACATCCGTCCCGTCGGCGACTACAGGAGATTAAATTCTCGTACCGTGCCGGATCGTTATCCCATACCCCACATCCAAGATTTTTCTAATGCATTACATGGAAAAACTATCTTTTCAAAACTCGATATTGTCCGAGCTTATTTCCATATACCAGTGCACCCTGATCATATACAGAAAACTGCAGTTTGCACCCCATTTGGGTTATTTGAATTTCCGTTTTTAAATTTTGGTCTGTGTGGGGCAGCACAGACTTTCCAAAGATTTATGCATGAGATTCTAGGTGATCTTAAATTTTGCTATGTTTATTTAGACGACATTTTAATTTTTAGCACTACGGAAGAGGAACATAAAGCCCATTTAAGAATTGTACTTGATAGGCTAAATAAATACGGACTGGCATTAAACATTTCAAAATGTATATTAGGCGCATCAGAAATTCCTTTCTTGGGACATTTAGTAACAGGGAGTGGTACCAAGCCTTTGCCGGACAAGGTTGAGCCAATTATAAATTACCCACAACCAAAAACTGTTAAAGACCTTCAGAGGTTTTTAGGATTTTTGAATTTTTTTCGTAGATTTTTGCCTAATATAGCACAACATCAAGTGAATTTAACTTCTTTCCTAAAAGGGGCTAAGAAAAATGATAAAACAAACTTAGAATGGTCAGATAAGGCAGAAGAAGAGTTCCAAAAATGCAAACAATTAATCTCAACTGCAGTTTTATTGGCACATCCAAAGCCAGACGCGCAATTAATTTTACAAGTTGACGCATCAGATTTTGCGATTGGGGGATCATTGTCGCAAATTGTAAAACAGGAATTACAGCCTTTGGCATTTTTCTCTCGGAAACTTTCCCAAACAGAGAAAAAGTATAGCGCATATGACAGAGAGTTATTAGCAGCTTACGCTGCCATCAAACATTTTAGGCATATGCTCGAAGCGAAACAATTTTCTTTATTCACCGACCATAAGCCCTTAACTTATGCCTTCCAACAGCGTTCAGATAGATGTTCCCCAAGGCAGGCTAGGCAATTGGATTTTATATCCCAATTCACCACAGATATTCAGCACATAAAAGGCTCAGACAACATTATAGCAGATGCACTTTCACGTATAGATTCCATAAGCATGCCAAATCCCATCGACTATACGGAAATTGCCCGAGCACAACAAACAGACCCAGAGTTAGAAAATTTAATTAAAAATTCAAAAACTTTGCAATTAAAAAAAATATTTTTATCAGATAATCAAACACATATTTATTGCGATTTGTCAACAGGCACGGCTCGTCCATACATTCCTCAATTATTCCGTAAAAAGGTATTTTTATCTTTACATAATTTATCCCACCCTAGTATCCGCAGTACTTCAAAACTTATCCGATCCCGATTTGTTTGGCAGTCCATTCGAAAAGATTGTGCCGAATGGGCTAGAACTTGCATCCCATGTCAAAAGTCAAAGATAATTCGCCATACAAAATCCCCTGTAGGTAAATTTTTAGACCAATCACAAAGATTTGAACACATACACCTCGACCTTATCGGTCCCCTTCCTCCTTCACAGGGAAATTACTATTGTTTAACTATGATAGACAGGTACACTAGGTGGCCAGAAGCAGTTCCAATACCAGATATATCTGCACAGACAGTCGCACAAAACTTTTTTACTCAGTGGATTGCTCGATTCGGATGTCCATCCCGTATCACCACGGATCAAGGCAGGCAATTCAAAAGTGCCTTGTTTACATCGCTTGCTCAGCTGCTAGGAATTAAAAGAATTAGAACTTCACCATATCACCCTCAGGCAAATGGCTTAATAGAGGAATTTCACCGCCCATTAAAGGCAGCCTTGAAAGCCTACGACACTGATCAGTGGTCTACAGCATTACCAGTTTTACTGCTTGGTTTCCGTTCAGTCTTCAAAGAGGATCTGAGATCAACAACCGCTGAATTAGTGTATGGTAAATCCTTACGACTACCAGGTGAGTTCTTCGATCCAACCCCTGTGGATATCTCCCCTAAGCAGCTAGTAGAAGACCTAAAATGCCATTTCGCCAAGGTGCGTCCTATTCAGACTTCCTGCCACGGTCAAAAAACAATTTTTGTGCATCCTCACCTCAAAATGTGCTCGCATGTGTTCCTTCGGCATGATAGTGTGCGTAAACCTCTTCAAGCACCATATGACGGACCAAACAAGGTCATTTTCAGACGAGAAAAAACTTTTGACATTGAAATTAAAGGGACTTCTCACACAGTGTCTATAGATCGTCTCAAACCTGCTTTTATATCTATGGACTTTTCAACCACTTCACCTCAAAGTGCTACTGTACCATCCAAACCACAACCAGCCCGTGAAGGACAACAGACCCACACTCCTCCTCAGAATGCCAATACACCACCAGATGTACAAACTGTTCCAGTTACACAGAGGACCCGTATGGGGCGACCTGTTCGTCCCCCACGTCGTTACGTGCATTTTCAATGACACTGCGGAGGGAGTGTGCAGCGGTTCGCTATGCCAAAATAGCGATAAAGAACTGCCCTTACTGCCAGTTGGCGGAAAAACTGTAATATGGCAACCTGCCAAGAGGGAGAAACATTCGCGCGTCTCTCTCAGCATCAGTCTGTGCTCTGCTTCTGTTCCCGCTGGTATCGTCGGCCGTTGGGTCGCTGGCAAATGCCTGTTTGTACTTGAAATGTTTTTGAAATGTTTTGTTGAAATGTTTTTCACTAATCTCTAAATTAATGTTTATCGTTTTATTTTATTTTCTATTAAACAATGTTAATATTTAATTGGCTGGTGTTTTTTAGTTAAATATATTTTCTGACTCAAAATTTATCGGCATGCAAAACGCACGCCGAAGAGGTGCCCTAGACGGCCTGTGCGATAATCAGGCCCTGAATATATATAAGTAAATTCTTCATTTTTCCTTTTTAAATGTTTGAACTACAGCTATATTCCATATCAATGGAAAGTTTTTTACAATTTCTCTTTATTTTAAACAAATAACATTCAGTCAGTGCCAGACTTACTTTTACTATAACAACATTGTGCAATATGAAAAATGTTTTATAATTAATAATTAAAAACATATTTTTTATTTCTTGTCTTTAAATAACATCACTCATTCTTCGATTTACTCTTCTTTTCACTATAATTTTATTTTACTCTATTATGGATTTGCATTACTCAAATGTAAGTTCTCATAATTAAATTATTTTATAATTTTATCCAGTAACCTCAGAAAGTATTTCATCCTACTTTACTCCAGGTGAATGATGTTATAATCAAAGTTCTCACAAAGGGAAATTTGAATACCATTTTTTACCTCTATTTATTTTTAGAATTGGCTAATCATTGATATATATTTTTAAAAAAATTTCTTGTATCCAAATTTGTATTTGTGAGAACCCTGGTTATATTAGGTTTCTAAAAGTAATATTCTATATGTGCTAATAAAATGAAAATAAATCCAGTAATATATACTTTTTATCATTAGTTAAAAAAGAGTAATACTGACCCCCCCCCCTCACACACACACTTAGTTGTGAGTCTATATGCACTCTTTGTTTCAAAAGATGCAAATACCAGACAAATAAAAATACATATATTTTATTTATTTCATTTCACAAATTATTTACACTGTTGGAGAAATCTAGATGCTTATAATGTTTAATCAGATGCAACAAAGGCTTGCAAAATAATAATAATAATATATACAGTACCTGGCCAAATTATTAGACCAAAGAAAATATTTAAAGTTTTTTGAAATTTTTCTTATATTTGCTTTTATTTAAATATTTTTAAGTGTAATATTCATTCAATTACTCTCACATTTACTATAACCTGTAACATGGGAAAGTGTTTCATAATTTATGAATGATGCATGATTATTATTCACTATAATAATTTTTCTTTACTCTAATATAGATTTTGAGTACATATGAATATACACAAGTTAATTCTCCATTTTCACTTTCCAAAAGTTTCAATTACAACTATATTCCAAATCATAGGAAAGTGTTTTATAATTTGTCAATGATGCATTATTTTAATTTTTCAATAACACCCAGTCAATCATTATCTGACTTACTTTTACTATAACTTATGTAATATTGAAAAGTGTTTCATAATAATGGACTTAAGCATATTATTTCTTTCTTGTTTTTTTAATAAAACCACTCAATCATTCTCCGATTCACTATAATTCTATCCTGTAATATATAACAATATAATAATTTAAAAGTTATCATGTTTGCATTTTATTCTATTATGGATTTGTGATCTAACGTACTACTTCTTTTATAATTCTATTCAGTAACCTGGTGAAATATTTCATCCCATTTTATTTCACGTGAACGATGGTGTTGTAATAGGTGTCTAAATGTAATAGCATTTATAGACTAATAAAATGAAAATAAAACCGAGTAACATAAAATTAATCCTTAGAATAAAATAAATAAATAAAACCATCATTTCTATTTATCAAATTATGAACCTATATTCTTGTACTGTTTCAAAAGATGCGAATAATACTAGAAAAATAAAATACAAATATTTTATTTATTTCGTTTCACAAAATGTTTACATTGCTGGAGAAATCTATATATGCTTATATTGTTTTATCAAATACAACAAAGGCCTTGCAAAATAGGATGTAATATAATTACATATTCACAACACTTTTACAAATTGAATTGATATTAAACAAAGTAAAAAATGCATATCTGGAAAATACAAGATGCAGGAAGGTTCATCGCTCCGATATGTAATGCTCTGTCTATCAACCTAAAAAGATGCAATTTGCTTTTCAGACAAAAATGAAGATAGCCCCCTGTCTTTTTCTTGTATTGCATCTTTTTCTTTTAATATCTTTTAAATTTTTACGATAGCATTTTCTAATGCTGCAATTTTCTTTTTCAGAATTTTGTTATATTCTTCATAACATTCCTATAAAAAAAAAATAATAATAATTAACCAATAATTTCAGTCTATGATAACTAATTTTTCAAATATTTAAGTACATAAAATGATACAGTAAGAATAATTTTGATGACCTTTCGAAGAAGAAATAAATGGACACAATTATACATCTCTTATCCTGTATAATCTAATGTCACTGAAAATAACAAAAATATCCTAAATAATCTGTTATGATGTTTACATTACTTCCTTTTATCCTACAATGCGATAAACATATTATATGGTAAGGTATAAGCTCAAAGGCACTGTATTTGAACATTTCTAGTCTATTTCAATAGTAGTTCTAAAAGAACTTTTATTTAACAAAAATTTCTGTGTGAGGAACCTTCTCCATCCTCCTGTCTCTTTTGTTAACCCCCCCCCCCTTTTTTTTGTCTGCAGCCTTACCTTCAATAAATAGCACGTTTGCTAAAAATATTTAAGAAAATCACAGTGCGAACTAGGAGACAATCAAGTTAAAATTGTAAAAAAAAAAAAAAAAAAAAAAAAAAAAAAAAAAAAAGACAAACTAATTTATAACATTGTGTAAAATCCAGGCCCGTACAAAGTATATAGAGAAAAATTCATAAATAATAATAATAAAAATGTCTGAGCCTGAACTGTGAAGAGTATTTTTTTTTTTCAGTTGTTTACAAAGACAGTGTAAAGTGTTTATAAATGATATTTACATTTTAGTAATTTAAAAAATACAGAGTTTGCAAATGAGCTAAAAATTTGTTTAATTTATTATTTGTGTATAAATAAATAAAACTTTATTTACAGATTTATTTATATTAAAATGAAATAATAAAAAAATACAGGGTTCATAAATATAGTAAAAATCTTATTTAATTTAGTATTTGTAAATGAAAAAATAAAACTGCTTATTTGCAGTTTTAACTATATTAAATTGCATTATGTAAAAACACTTTAACTTTAAAAATATAATTAAAAAATTTAAAAAAAGTTTAATATGCATCCTTAATTTTTTTTAATTTAGGATGCATATTAGTTTAATTTTGTGTACAACTTAAAATTCAAAATTATTGTGCAAGACAGGTATCAACATTTACACATTTATAGCATAATACGTCATAAAAGAAAAGGAAAACAAACCTTTTCTGGATTACTCAGATGTGATTCAAGTACACAACCAGGTTTTGGACATCCAATTTCAGCCTCAGTCTATTCTGCTTGAATTGGGACTCTTCAAAATGGTCCTAAAGAATTTTTTAAAATCTTATTATGAGTATTAACAAATTAACATACATTTATTTAAAAATGTATCATAAATGTATTCAAAAGAAGTAAATTGCTAGTAGTAAATTGATACTTTTACATAATATTTACAATTTACATATGGGACATTCCAAGAAGTGACCAAGATTTTTTTTTTTTTTTTTTGGGGGGGGGGCAGTTTCATTTTGGCAGAATATGTAAGTGCAAAAAGAAAATTTTGTAAAAAAAAAATCTACTTTTGTAAACAAATAAAAATTAGCACATTTATATATATATATATGTATATATATATATATATATATATATATATCAAGTTTATAACGTGGCAGAGAATCAAGTGCAAGTAGTCATTTGAAATAATATTGAAAACATGGGAAATTTTTTAAAAAATTTAATTTTTATAAAACAAAAATTTTTGTGAAATGACTTTATGAACTGAAAAGTGAATGGGCTCATACTTCGTTTACTAAATTTAAATTTTCTGAAAGGGTCTATTTTATGAACTTTAATTTTTTGAAAGGCCCTATTTTATAATATTCAGTTTGGAGAAGGAAGGGGGGAGGGGGTTAAAAGGATTTTTTTTATTTTGATCAACCCCTGAAATAAAAAAATGAATCCCCCCCCCCCCCGAAAATCCTATTAAAAAAAAAAACAAAAAAAAACAGAAAAATATTGATTTAACAATTTATAGAATACATAAACATTCCCATAAAGTAAATCTTCATCTGAACCTGAACAATCTATCATTCAAGTGTGCAGTTAAACTAAATATTAAGATAGAAATTAAAACAGATTGGATACTTTGTATAAATATCAAATAATTAGTTCATGTTCTAAAAGCATTTTTATTTTTATTATCTCATGTTAATTAAACTTTAAAAAACAAATAAGATTATTTAAAATTAAAAATAATGGGTTTTCTTGAAAGTTAACCGTGAAAACAGAAATAAAAGCACCAACTTGTTTCAGAGAAATTTCCTCAATAAAGGTTTAATGCATATATACTACATTAAACTTTATTATAAATAAATTTCTTAGATATATAATAATATGACTGCATATTATAATGTCAATTAATATACCATGTTCTAAGATATAAATTTTTAAACATAAAAAGGTTTTGTTTCTTATATTGATCAAAATATTTAGCATTATTTCACAAAAATCTTAAATCTCTTTATATTTTGCAAGAATTTATTTATAAGCAAGATCTTTTATTAATAATAACTAAATTCTTTCTTATCAAAATAAATAATTATTATGTAATAAGTAAATCAATTTATTTTAAATAAAATATTTAACATTAAAAACAAGGACGTATTATATGTGAAAATTATTGTAGTTTAAAACGAAATTTAAGGAGCATATATTTCTTAATCTAGAAAAAAAATTCTTAATCTAGATTTTTTGAACGAGGATTGTAGAAGTTTCTATTGAAAGATTTTAGCATAGTAAAATTAAATTTTCAAAATTCATACTTTATTATTATTATAATTATTATTAATTTAAATTTACCTCTTTTAAGACAATAGAAAACACCAATAGATATTTCAGAAAAGTACAAGTCTATCAAGTAAATAAATGCTTTTTACTGTAGTAAGTTAAACTATAATACATATGAATATATTGTTTAGCACAAAAAGTTTATTATCTGATTTTAATGATTAAATAAAAATAACCCAAAAAATGCAAAAATGCGTACATTTCTTCAATAATAATTCACCTATGATTTAAAATTAAAACAAACTAAATTTTATTTGCATTAAATTATGAAAACAAAACTTTATTTGGCGAAATTTGACGTCGCCAATATTTACAAACTCAGAATATCACATTAAGCTCATAGTTAACTTTTTTACGTCTTTAAAACATATAAGCAGTTAAATATTAATAAGTAGCAGCATGCATTATCATATTTTCACATAAAGAGGAGGTATTTATCAAGAGATATATTAATTAAACAAAATATAACTTACATTCCATACTTCAGCCCCGGATCTCTGAATGCATTTGTCTCGACGAAAATTAACAGTCCACATTTTCTTTCTGATCGCCTCTAAAAGAAATCCAAACATCCGAGGATTCTTTCTTGAATGAATACTGCAATTAATATCTTAACATCCATCTATATTTATTACTTTATACACAGAAAACAAAAAATATCCTCTGACAGTGTAACGATAACAAGGGATCTAAACAAGCAAGCAGACGACAATGAAAGAAGTGTGCTTCCGCGGAAGTAAATAGTTCCACAATTATAAAAAGCTATTCAGCTATTGATAACCTAATATTATATTTTCTTTTAAATTCGAAGCTAAATTTGTTTACTTATCTTTTATGAATGAATATATTTTATTTATGCGTTTGAAAATTACCATTTAAAAAGCATGCAATTTGGCGAACTTTGAAACGAAACGCATAAAACGGCTCAGGGTTGCTTTTCTCTCCCACGCTCCCCACTTGAAGGATTTGGGGGAAAAGATGCCGGACGAGTCTGCTCGTATTATAGGTGCCTTAGTCAGAGCCAGTCGTTGTGCATTATTTGTAATGAAGCGCTGCAAGAAAAAACAGTTAAAAATAAGAATAGGGGAAGAACACCTGTGAAATTTCATAGATTAGTAACTTTGGATGCTTGGAAAACATTTTCGAAGGCTGATAACTATGTTGAAGATAAACAAGCAAAGAAGAGACTGCAAGCTCTAATCACATTCTTTGAAAGTAACGAAGAGATCCTGAAAACAACTGCATTGGACATTCAGTTTCATAAACACTGGTGGTGAACTATACAACGAGCTGACCAGTATACAACGAGGCCGCTAGTGATATAAAAAAAGAACAACGACGGCAGCGACTGAGTTGAATAGCTGAAAAACAAACTGAGGCAGTCAATAAATTGCAGGAATATATTATCGAGTTCTTGATATTCGAGTAGAAGTTTATACGCTTAGAAGGACTGGCTGTATGAATATGAGCAAATCCAGGAACATATGATGATAACAAATGAAGAAGTCAGAGCCACTTGCGGTGATAAGCACGCCCTTACATCACTGGACAAAAGCTTGAAACACATTTTGGGAAGGATATTGTATTTCAATTGGGATTTTGATGTAACGAGTCATCTATAGTATTTTTCTCATAGTATGGGGGAGCGCATATGAAAAATGCCATGAATAGTTGGATCACAAACACTTGAAATATTCTTATTAATGTACTTATATAGATAGTCTGCTTAGTATATTAATATGACTATTAATGTACTAAGAAGATCTGCAGTTTTGTATGTAAGGGACCATCTGCAAAAATCCATAATTCTGAAGAAGCTGTTTTATACTCAGCGAAAACTGTGTCCATCAAGAATGAAATAATAAGATGTCAAGGTAATTCAGGAAGTGAAATTTGCTCCAAAGGGATAGTGTCCCGTGGAATTTAAGCAAACCTAACCTTCACTCGTTTTGCGTGTATTTAAAAATGTTTTAGAAAAAAAAAATTGTTAAATCTGCATGTGCCATTTGAAATAGTGTAATACAACGTTTTCTAATTTAGCTTATTTTTGGATTTATTTTACTCTACTTACTTTTTACTTGACTAGAAACAGAAGTGAGTGTAATTTTATTAAAAGGAGACTGGACGCTGGATAATTAAAACGAGTAAAAACTACAACGTCAGGAACGCCAAAGAGAAAAAAATGGGAAGCAGACAGGTGTTTCGGTAGCATTCAGCGTACTGTCTTCAGTGCGTAAAGAAATGAGAGAGAAGTGCTCTTATATATAGAAAAGGGACTGAATTATGTTCAACAAATAGAATTACGCGGAAAGGTTGTTGTTGGAAAGGTTGTTGTTGATTTGATTTTTTAAAACGCTTATTATTTATTTCTCATGCACCCGAAGTTTGAAATACACGGTATTAAAATAACACATAAAATATTTTTATCAAAATACAAGCGAATTACTGCCATTAGCACTGTGTGTGCACTTACATGTATAAATACGCATAATAAGGTGATTTTTATAAAGATCGAAATAAATAAATGCATTGCCATAAGTTTTTACAGTTTTTATAAACACTACCAATTGTTTTCTTTAAAATATAGCAAAATAAATGATTTTGAACTAGGCAATTTTTCTGTATCAACAGATATTGAAATTTTTGAAGTGTGATTATTCTAGACGTTTAAATGATTCTTTAAAAGCATTGATTTCCTTTATTTATATATTAAATACTAAATTTTATGAAAACAAATGTAAAACATTTACACAACACATGAAACACAAAATATTTTTAACAATATGAAATCGAGCAACAACGCTAATCGCCATTTTAGCTACCCCTAACGCTAGCACGCCGGCTGTAAATAGTAAACAAACATTTTTTAATTTTACCTGGTCACATCTTCGAGTTGAGTTGTAATTCTCTAAACTTGAATGAATTCCATTGCAGCAAGTAAAACATATGGTCGTTGTTTTATATTTATCTAAATTTTAATAAAAGCAAAGAAATGGATTATTATAATTCACACACGCACCACACTCCATGCACAAACACGCGCATACGTACTAAAAGCTGTTTATAATTCAAAATGCCCACAAAAGTTCTACAAATATTTTTCAGATTTAATTTTAACTTTTTGCTTATAACCTAAAATAATAAAAGTGTTCGTGTTAAAACTTCGAAAAATCTGAAGTTAGTTTAATGATGAAACAAAATCTTTATAATGCCTATAAAACATCGTAAAAAAAATCTGTGGTTATTTTGGTGATAAATCTAAATCTGCAAAATTTATTCAGATATTTTTAATATTTCTGTAGAAAGTCGAAAATTTTTAAGATTATCTCAAGAAAATTTTTAGTGGGGTATCGATATTGATTGTGGAAATGCCTTTTAAAATATTATGTTTTCTAAATTTATTGCTTAAAAAAGTTATTGTGGGAGGAGTACCTGTAAAAATGCATAATGCGCCTGTGTACTCATGTATGGTTTTAATATGTTTAGTAATGCAAATCGATGATTGGAAGAGAGCTTTAGATAGCCATGTGAATGAAGATCCTCAAACCAAACTTCATAACCATAATCTATTATTTTTAATGTGACAGTATTGTACCATGTTTTAAAAATATAAAGTTTGAGGCCTTTATCACTTGTTCTTACAAGTCCAATATTACTTATGAAATTCAATATTTTTGAACGATTTTCTTGAAGGTATTGAAGCCAGTTAAATCTTTAATCCAGAGTAAGGCCTAAATATTGCAGTTTTGATTTGACTGGAATAGTTTTGTTTTGGATTTTAAAGATAGGTGGTCTTGATTCAAAAATAAGATTGCCTAAAATCTTTGCTGTGGCTTTTTTCTAGAGAAATATTGAGGTTTAATGAAGTACATATATCGGAAAATGTTTTAATTAGATGATTGCTTTTGATTTCTAATTTTTGTCTTGTATTTTCAACTATTAATATGCAAAAGTAATCCGCGTATGCGATTATACTTTGATCATGTAGTTTATAGCTTTTTAATAACTTATCTGCGATGAATAACCATAACATTGGTCTGATGCAGGACCCCTGAGGATTCCCTCTTGAAATCCCTCTCCCACGGACCGTGTCAGTAAACTTTGTTCCACATTTTCTATTATTGATGTAACTTTTAAGGAATAATTTTAAATAAGCAGGAAGAAGGGAATGAAAACAAATATTATTATAGAGATTCCAATAAATGGTATCGAAAGCTCCTTGAATATCGAATGAAATTAACCCTTTCACGCCCGATGGGAAATATTTTTCCCACCTAATTTCATTTCTCAACTGCAAGAATTCCTCCCAGAAATTTTTTAGAAAAAACTTACGTTTTTAACATATCAGAAAAGACCGGTTTTTTAAACCTTAAAATTCAAAATTTCTTTTACTTTAATTTAATTCACGAATTCCGGTGGCAGTGTAATTTAAAGGATCCGATTTGTCTTGGGCCTGAAAGGGTTAAAAAACAATATTTATAATTAGATAATATTTTATTTTTAATTTGTTTTAATGTAGTTACAGCTGTTAAAGTACTTCTCCCTTCTCTGAAACCGTGTTGTGTGTTGTCTAGAAATTTATTATGCCCCAGTACTGTCATTGTTCTTAATTTTATGATTTTTTTCAAAATGTTTTACTATTTTTGGAAGAAATGTGATTGGACGATATGATTTAGTTTGTGTTTGGTCTTTGTTTTTCTTACTAAAAAAGATAAAGAGACCTCTCTTCCATGCAGTTTTGAAAATTCTAAGCATTTATTGAATGATGGTAATAATATATTTGGAAAAATTTTAACAATGTTTTTAATGATTCTGGCATCGATGAGATCAACTCCAGGGGCCTTATTATTGGCTGATAAACTTGAGCAGTATTTAAGTTCTTTTATTAAATTACAGTTGAAATTATTGAATTATGAAATTACAGTTGGTTTTAACGATTTTTTTTAATGTCAATACATCATATTTTTTACAGATAAAGGGTTTCAATTTTTAAGTTTGTCAATAGCGCCATGACAAGCTCACCGAAATAACGCAGACTCAAAGCATTAGCTTGTTAAGACAAAACAACCAATTTTGTTCCCATAGCTGTTGAATTTTCTCTGTCGTTAAATATAGTTCTAAAATTCAATAAAATGTCTGACATTCATTAAAAAAAAACAGTTTTTAGAGCTTAAATATTTTTTTAAAGTCAAAAACAATTCTTTTACTTAAGAAAAATCATATTTAAAAAAAATAAATAAATAAATAAATAAAATAAATAAATTCTTAGATGATTTTTAATCATAGCATTTCGTTTCGAAATTATTCTCTATATACATATTCTTTTAGTATAATCAAAAAATAATTAGTCAAGATACAAATATCTAGATCTATATAACTTGTCAAGATTTATGACTCCCGTATTTTGTTAAAATCCCATTGCTGTAATCATTCATATAATTACAACATTTTGTTTATTCCAACTTACCTTTAGCCAATCTTATGCGCTGATTGTGCTGAAATAAAATGTAATTTTCTTATTAATATGAACGACTTATTAAGAAATGCAGCGAGATACTTTTAATTTAATCTTAATGGATTTCCCCTCCCCAGACTTTCAATATTTTAAGCCGAAAAGTGTACGTCGTATTCTGTTATAAAGCAACCTCTAAAAATAGTACATACAAGCTCTGCCCACATTCAAGACAGAACGAAACCATCACTGTATACCATCTGTTTCCATAGGAATAATCCGATTTACGTGTTTATGACGTTCACACTGACACTATTTAAGACATTACTGAAATTAAAAACCATTACGCAAGTAAGTTATAATTACAACAGAAAATAATCCGATCAAAATTTAAAAGCATAAGCGCCGACTTAACGGGGGCAGCGGGGGCAGTCGCCCCCTTGCTTCGAACGGGTAAAAATTTCAAACGCTAAAACAATATTTTCATCACAAACTTGAATTTTAATGAAAATTTTCACATCCTTGAAATGTTTTGTTTTCTTCTATCCTTTCTTTACTAACGGATTAGTAGAAAACAGGATGTATACTTTATACAATGATTCTTTTGCGCGAGAGAAGCTGAACGAGATTGAGAGAACCCCTTTTCAGGGTCTCACAGCAAAATAGAGTAGGCGACAAGCTTTTAAAAATGAGTCTGTTACAGTTTGTTCAAGTTAAACATATAATAAAAGTAAACAATAACATATGTGATTTGATGCCCTGAAATATTGCCAGCTATATTTAACTTTTGTTAAGATTTTTGTACCTTTTCTGCGCCTTATCCCCGTTTTAGAACTTACAACGCCTTCCTCGCTCATTAGAATTTGAAATATTGAAATTTTAAAATATTACAGCGCCATCTGGCGATAGAAATTTCTGTAATCTACTCTTCAATTCCAAATCAACAAAGCTTTCAAATGATGTATTACTTGTGAAATTATTTTAATTAGTAGCTGAGATACAAAAGAAAACCTAATCAGGACACCTTAAAACGTGTAAATCAGGTGAAATCTCGAATTCCACTTTCGATAATATAAAAGTATTTCAAAATATCTTTCTAATGATGTATTAAAAAGAATTTAATCATGATTGTAAAATAAAAAGTAAATTTGTAACTTTTTTTTTTGCCCCTTCCCCCCCCCCTGCTTTAAGCTTTCCTAATAATTCTGCTCTTTTAAAAAGATTCACAATCGAATTATCAGGCATTAAAACCAAATACTACGAAATTTCAAAGGCATATCTTAATTTAAAATACTGCAAAATATAATCTTTTCCCAATAAAAATGTAATTTTTTTGTTTATTCAGATATTTTCATGAAAATTGAACAGTAGCTTTAAAATATGCTGTCTAGGCCAAATATTAATTTAAATGTAACGTGAATGAAAATTTGAAAAAGTTTGAAAATTGCAATTTTTATCCCCACTATGAAACACGTGATATCTTAATTGGTTACATTCATTTCCTTTTTTATTGCAGACAGTTATCTCGCATGTGTTTTGTTCCCTTCCAGACAGCGGAGAAAATCGTCTGCTGATAGAATGTTTCTTTTTAAGTAATTAGCTGTAGTTTCTCGGTCATTTTTTGATCGACATGGGTCGACATTTTAATTAATATCTCCGCAACTAATTAACATTTTTAAATTCTGTTTTCACTATCCCCTCGGGAAGGCTTCTGAGCACCCGTATGTCAAATTTTGTACTTCTGCGTTCAGTAGGGGCTGAACGTATAGATGCTCAGACAGACAGACAGACATCTTCTTTTATTATTATAGATAGATAGATAGATTAGATTTAATAAAGTATTAATTGATAAAAGAAAACTAAATTGTAGTTGGTGCAAGGAAAAAATATATATACCCATATTTTAAGATTTGTATTATTATTTTTTCTCGCTGAAGCATTATAGAAAAATATATATAGGAGTGTATAAATAAAATATTAAATTTATTTTTATAATAATTTGTTTGTATATCGAATGAAATTTTAGGAATAACGAATGGTGCATAAAAAAGTTTTATGCACGAAGACCTTTTCATATTGCCTAAAACTATTTAATGGATTATATAATTTAAGCAAAAAAGTTTCTATAACAATAAGATCCCCAAAAGCTTATATATTTGATTAAAAAAAAAAAAAAAAAGAACTTGTTCTTCACAACAATTCACAATTTAAAGCATTCATTTTTGTTTAAACAAAACAAGTAAATTAGAATGTCTAGATATTTATACTCTAGTGGCTAGATTTGAAATATTTGACACTTATAATTATTGATGAAACGGATAGGCATTTTGCCGGATATTGGATATCCGGAGCTGTTTTGCCTGCCTGATACGAATATCTGGAATCAGTTTTGTTTTTTGTTGTGTTGTATATCTCTTTTCTTTTTCTTTATTTTAAAGCAACAATATATATATATATATATATATATATTCCCAAACTGTTCTTTTAAAAACATTTAGAACATAACTTAGTTAAATATATTTATTTAATATTCCATTTATTTGTGCAATATTGCCATGAAGAATAAAACCTAACATACTCTTCCTTACTTGCAATTTGTGATGAAAAGCATTGTCACAAAAAGATAGGTTTTGTTCAGTATTTCTAAACTACCCGCCACATGGGTTACCGCCCCCCCTCCACTTTTCGTTCATTTATGTATAGTACCGACATTTATTTTTAAAAAATCAAGGTTGTCATTAATTTACCTTGAAATTTGCTAATCTTGACAATTTTTTCAAGTTACAATCTAATACGAAATTCGAAATACCAAAATTGAATTTTCTGCAGTTATTTGTTTTAAAATTATACTGATAACAGATATGCATAGAGATCGACCGCTAAAAATTTGACTTTCGTATTGAAGACACCTTAAAACATGAAATTATAAAAATAAAGATTTAAAAATAGACCATCAAAAAATACTTTGTTTATAGTACGTATATAAAACATTTGTTATCCTTCCTGAGCAGTATTCTTCGACATAGTAAAATGTAGCAAAGTACTTCCATCATATTCCCTTAATTACATTCAATACAAAAGAACGTTTAGATTAATTTTGTGTAGCCCTATATATTGCATAAAAACTGTATGCACACTACATTGTATACTTATTTTTATATTTTATATGAAAAACACTTAACACAAAATAAAATAAACTTCCATCGATTTCCAAGAATAGCCCCAATAAATCTAAATACTTTGGGTGGCTCTGTAAACGAATGATGAATGATTTACATAGCCCAATCTATATAAAACTAGTTGGCATAGCTGGACTCTGGTCAGTTCCCCGTCATATTTATGTTCTCATAAATTTCTAGTGCGAGACATATTATAATCATGTTAAAAGAAATGAATTTGACCAAAGCTTGATACAGTGACGGAATGAAATCCCCGCCTAATAGGCTATCCACCGTTCACTTCGATATACATATATCTTATTCTAATCTATTAATTTATTTTATCAGGGTCAAATCCGTTGTTTAGTTTTCATGCTACTATTTCCAATGCAATAATCCTCAAAATTCATTTTTATATGAAAAATTTAAAATTTCGCTTTGTTGGTAAAATCGTAAATTACGAATAATTTACGAAATTTTCCTATTAGAATATTTGTATTTAATCATGTTCAAACAAATATCATAAATGTAATTTTCAAGTTGTCTAATATATTTATGATCCTCAAAATGGAAGTTTAAGCTCAAATTTGCCTTATTCTGACATATTAAGTAAATCGTAAATTCCAAATAACTTACAAATTTCTTAAATTGGAAAAATCATAGTCTATGATATTCATGCCAGTATCCTAAATAATATTTCGAAAGTGGTTTGACATCTTTACGATGAAAATATCCCTCAAGATTGACGTTTATGTGAAATTTTGCTCTATTCAGCCATGTTAAGAAATTCGTAAATTTCCAAACTCTTACGAAATCTTTATATTGGAAAATTCATAGTCATTAATATTCATGCCAGTGTCCTAAATAATATTTCAAATTAGTCTGACTTCTTTATGATGAAAATATCTCTCAAAATTGACGTTTATGTGAAATTTTCCCTATCATGTTAAGAAATTCGTAAATTTCCAATAACTTGCGAAATTTCCAAAGTAGCATATTTATAGTTACTGATGTTCATTCCGGCATGAAAACTGATATTTTAAAACTGGTCTGACATTTTTACAGTAAAAAGTTTCCATTAAATGCACGTTTAAGTGAATTTTTGTCCTATTCTCCCATGTTAAGAAAATCGTAAATTTCTAATAACTTACGAAGTTTTTAAATTCGAATGTTGCAAATGAATAGGGTTCTTGCCATTATCGAAAGTAATATTTTAAAACTGATCTGACCTCTCGCGATCATTTGTTCGTGAGATATCGTGTTAACAGACTAACAAACTAACGGACTAACACACTGACACACTAACGGACTGACACACTGACACACTAACAGACACCCGACAGACAGACACCATAGAAATTTTGTCATTTTCGGATTCCTCACACCTGAAAACGTGTAGAAAAGTCAAAAAACCGAGGTCGAAAATTTTCACGATTACCTAAGTTCCCCATACCTATAGTATGATGGGGAACTAAAAATTTGTTTGTATTTTCCTAGATTAAACATACTGTGTACTAATATTTAAACCTCCGCCTTATTCCTCCAAACAAATTTTTAGCTACTGCCTTGGTATATACTGCACAAAACATAACGAATTTAATGTATACTAGCAAATCCATGCGAAATTTTCGCAGTTTCTTTCTTTCTTTTTCTCTGTTTCTTTTTTTTTTTTTTTTATTAGTTCCCCATCATACTATACAGTCACTCAAATAATTAACTGTACATGAAACCTTTCTCAGAATGCCAAAGAATGAGTCAATATTTAAAAAGAACCTTAAAAAATCTTTTTTTCACTTTAACTCATTTTATTAAAATAATTTTTTTAATTTTTAAAATTTGAAATGCAATGTACTTTTTAAAATACATACATCAGATCAAAAATTATCATATTTATCAAATCACACAGAGTTGAAATTAAAACCTGATAAGTTTTTATTTTTTTAATTAATTGTATATAAATTGTCATTTATAAAATAAATTGATCTCTAAATATAAGTATTGAAATTCAAATCTTGTTTCTTAAAACAATTTAAAGTTTGAAATACAATTTTCAATTGACATTTCATAATTTTTAGATTTTATAAATCTCATCATTTTTGAAAATTAATAATTTATTCATTAATTAATAATTAATCCTTTCTACACAAATTTTGAATTTTTTCTACTTCTTAAAAATTTTTGTCATTTTCTTTATTCAAAATGTCATTTTCGTTTTTCAAAGTCCAATCAATTTATTTAAATTGGTGCTTCAGATCAAACACATCAATCTTTAAATATACATTAAGAGATATTAATAAAAATTTGAAGTTCTTAACACATTTTAAAGAATATTAAAAAGTATTTTAAAGTGAATTCTTATTCTTTCTTATATTGGATAGTAATAATTAAAAATAATGAGCTGTTTTAAGAGAGACCTCATTTAAAAATATACATGTAGTAAAGATAAATATTACTACATGTATATTTATTCAGGATCTTTCAATGTCTGCGTAATTTTTTATATTTCAACGCCAAGAGAAAAAAATACGTAATAATTCAACAGGCCTGGAAAACCAAGCGATAAATTTCATTTATTTCAAAACTAATGATATGAATTTAGGCAAACTTAAATATAACACAAGAAAACGGAAATTTCATGAACCCTATTGAAATTTGACCTCTTTGTCCCGAAAAATATTTCAAAGCATTGTGTTCTATGAAAGATATTTTTATAAACCATATTTTCATATCTTTACTGTTCTTAATGAAATTGAAATATGTTATTCAAGTTTCTGTATAAAATGGATTTATGTACAGGGACACTCAAAAGTATTCCAAAACATTGCATTTTATGAGAGATATTTCTATAAATCAAATTTTAATAACTTTACTTTACACGAAGATTTAGGAAATTGAAATATGTTATTTATATGCACAAAAGAATGCTTTTGCATAGAATATAGCATGATTAGCATTAGAGGGTCGCACACCAGTTATATTAAGAGCTATTAATAAAAAATTGTTACTGTGAAAATCATAAAAATATTGAAATGTATTATTAATATTCTAAAATAATGCTTTGTATAGAATATATGATTAACTTTCTGATTTACAGGGCTACACTAAAATATTCAGAGAGATCAAAAGCTGTAATTATAATCTAACGGTCTTTTGTGTTAAGCCTTTTTAACACTTTCCAAAATGCCTAAGAGTAATTTTAAAATCAATTATTCTATCTGTCCAGTGGCAAAAAATATTAAAAGTTATTCAATACAACAACTACGTACAGTTGGAAAGTGTTACTAATCAATGCATGATTTTTCTTTAATATATGTAGAAACTGGACACATAAGATAGTATTAAAAATTCTTTTAATAATCCAAAAATTTTGGCAAAAGTTATCCACAGTTAAGAATTATGAAATTTTAAAATTTTAACTCTTTAAATCATTTAAATCATTGAAATGCAGATTTGAGTGTAGGTAGTTTTTTAAATATAACTTAAAAACTGGTTCATAGAACGAGTTGTCATATTTAAAACTTATTTTGAATAAATTCTCAAATGTAACACATAATTTCGTAAACTTAAATTATGTTTATCCAAAATTTCGAGTCATTTCGTTAAGTCCTTTCAATCTGTTTTGTAATGATTGCAAATAATTTTAAAATTAAAAGATTTTAACATTATCACCATGAAATGTTTTAAATTGTGGTCTTTGTTAAAAATGATTCAAATGAAACAATTAAATTACAACCAAATTTTAAAATGGTTTTCTATGATTTTTTTCCATGTTGCCTTAAAGTAAAATTCTTTTAAATAAAAACGCACGAAGCTAGCTTGTGACCTCAAATACAAGTCAGCTGTTTGTAATGTCAGCTGTTTACATTCAATTCCACCTGTCTTTTCGTGAATGATGCAATCAAACCTGTCTGAACGTTTCGTTTATCTCTCTTTCTGTATATACAGTTCCCGCCGCTTATTAAAATCATTTTGAACCAAAGTGATTTTATTAAGCGTCTGATTTTTATATCCCTTAAGGAAAAGGTTCGAAAGAAACTTCAAAAGGTAACGAATAATATAATTAGTAAACAATATTAATTAATTTTTGGTAGATAATTAAATAATTGTTTCTTCGATATAAGTAAATTAATCCCGTGCACTTTCGTTAGAGGAAAATCATCATTAGTTTACCAAAAGTTCATGCTGTTCTTATAAATTAAAAATCTTTTCGTTTAAACCTCATGAATTATAGTAATTTCAAAATAAGAACTAGAAATTGCCTTCTAATAATTAGATAAAAAAATCAGATTTATATTACAAATGCAAAAGTTACAAAATGTAAAAATTACAAATGCAAAAGTTACAAAATGTAAAAATTACAAAATGTAAAAATTATAAAAATGCAAAAATTATAAAAATGCAAAAATTACAAAATGCAAAAATTACAAAATGCAAAAATTACAAAATGCAAAAATTACAAAATGTAAAATTTAGAAATGTAAAAATTTTGAAAATTAAAAATTTGAAAAAAGTAATATTTTGAAAAAGTAAAAATTTGAAAAAAAAAAATTTTGAAAAAGTAAAAATTTGAAAAAGTAAAATTTTGAAAAAGTAAAAATTTGAAAAAGTAAAATTTTGAAAAAGTAAAAATTTGAAAAAGTAAAATTTTGAAATATAAAAATTTGAAAAAGTAAAAATTTGAAAAAGTAAAAATTTGAAAAAGTAAAAATTTGAAAAAGTAAAAATTTGAAAAAGTAAAATTTTGAAAAAGTAAAATTTTGAAAAAGTAAATCTGAAACGTAAATAAAAAATAACATAATATAATAATAAAAAAAAAAAAAAAAAAAAAAAAAAAAAAATTTTTTTTTTTTTTTTTTTTTTTTTTTTTTTATGTTGTGTTATTTTTTATGTTATGTTATTTTTCCTTTTCAAATTTTTTCCTTTTCAAATTTTTCCTTTTTCAAAATTTTACTTTTCAAATTTTTTTACTTTTCAAATTTTTTTACTTTTCAAAATTTTACTTTTCAAATTTTTTTACTTTTCAAAATTTTACTTTTCAAATTTTTTTACTTTTCAAATTTTTTACTTTTCAAATTTTTTTACTTTTCAAATTTTTTTCCTTTTTAAAATTTTTTTTACTTTTCAAATTTTTTTACTTTTCAAAATTTTTACTTTTCAAATTTTTTTACTTTTCAAAATTTTTACTTTTCAAATTTTTTTACTTTTCAAAATTTTTACTTTTCAAATTTTTACTTTTCAAAATTTTTACTTTTCAAAATTTTTAATTTTCAAAATTTTTAATTTTCAAAATTTTTTCTTTTTCAAAATTTTACTTTTTCAAAATTTTACTTTTTCAAAATTTTACTTTTTCAAAATTTTACTTTTTCAAAATTTTACTTTTTCAAATTTTTACTTTTTCAAAATTTTACTTTTTCAAATTTTTACTTTTTCAAAATTTTTACTTTTCAAATTTTTAATTTTCAAATTTTTAATTTTCAAAATTTTACTTTTTCAAAATTTTACTTTTTCAAAATTTTACTTTTTCAAATTTTTTTACAAAAATTACAAAATGTAAAAATTACAAATGTAAAATTTTGAAATGTAAAAATTTGAAAAAGTAAAAATTTGAAAAAGTAAAATTTTGTAAAAGTAAAAATTTGAAAAAGTAAAAATTTGAAAAAGTAAAATTTTGAAAAAGTAAAATTTTGAAAAAGTAAAATTTTGAAAAAGTAAAATTTTGAAAAAGTAAATCTGAAACGTAAATAAAAAATAACATAACATAACATAACATAACATAACATAACATAACATAAAAAAAAAAAAAAAAAAAAATATTTTTTTTTTTTTTTTTTTTTTTTTTTTTGTTGTGTTATTTTTTTTGTTATGTTATTTTTCCTTTTCGAATTTTTCCTTTTCAAATTTTTACTTTTTCAAAATTTTACTTTTCAAATTTTTTTACTTTTCAAATTTTTACTTTTCAAAATTTTTAATTTTCAAAATTTTTACTTTTTCAAATTTTTACTTTTTCAAATTTTTACTTTTTCAAAATTTTACTTTTTCAAATTTTTACTTTTTTTTATTACTGTGCTTTGAAAAATACGTTCCTTGAAATTGTTGCAGAGATAAGTTGCGTGGAGTGTTTAATTTGTAACTATATATATATTTCATCTATATTTATATATATATATATATATATATATATATATATATATATATTATATATATATATATATATATATATATATATATATATATATGTATATATTTCATCTTTATCAATTTTATCTTTCTTTGTTAAAAGAACACAACAGTAAAGATTATTTATTTTAAAAATAAACCTACAAAAAGATATTCCTTTAATAGATTCATAAAATTGTAATTTTATGAACATATTAATACGAAAGGACTGTTTAAGTTTGCATCATTACATATTTTAATTATAACAAATAAAAATAGTTATTATGTCTATTATTATTATTATTATTACAATGCTGCAAAACTTATAAATAGTCCTATCGTACTAATATAAATTTTATCTGTAACAGATCTTTATTTTTTTTCATATCCATGTTTTTTTTCTTCTTGTTCAAAGTAAAAAAATAATCTTATATATTCTCTCTTAAATTCAATTTTTCTTAAAAATATATCATACTTTATCTATCATATATTTTTTTATATATTCTTTTTTTCATCTTTATCATTTTTTCTTTTTTTTTGTGAAAAGAACACAACATTAAAGATGATATATTTTAAAAATAAACCTGTAAAGAGATATTCTTTTTATAGATTCATAAAATTTTAATTATATGAACATATTAATACGACAGGACTATTTTATTTTACATCATTACCTTTTAAGGCTTTGAATGTTAATTATAACACATAAAAATAGTTATTATTATTATTATTATTATTATTATAATGCTGCAAAACTTATCCTATCGTATTAATATAAATTTTATCTGTAACAGATCTTTATTTTTTTCTCTTTTTCGAGAATTTTTCATATCCGTGCTTTTTTTCTTCTTGTTCAAAGTAAAATAAAAATCTTATGTATTCTTTTTTATATAATTTCTTTTTTTTCATCTTTGTCAATTTTATTGTGAAAGAAATTAACACACAGCAATAACTAGTATTTATTTTAAAAAACAAACATTACATTTCTAAAAAAAACATCTCAATTAGACATACATAAGATAATTTAAACAGGATAAAAAATTAAAACTAATTACAATCACAATCTTTGAAATTTACAGCATGAAATATTTTAAAGTACATAGACCTGCTAAACAATCTTTATCTTGGTACATATGATTTTATCTTTTTTCACATTAAAATATTTAACACTTTTCATATTTAATTTAAAATGTTTCTGTGTGTGTATAAACAAAGTTTCAATTTTAAACTTTTTGCAATAATGTTTTAAATATTTTTCCATGACACTGTTTAACACCAATTATACATTTATTTGAGAATACACATCAAATTGTTTATTTTTATTCCTCACAGTTAGATATTTAAAATTAGCATTTCTTTTTACATGATATGAGTCCACAGGTGGTTTATACAATTATCTTCTTCTATATCTTGTAATGTTCTATAAGATCCACAATATTTGGCCTCTAGTGATTGTTTAGTTCAGACATTGGAAAACAAATGTTTTGCTTTTGAAAAACATAACTTGTTTTAATTTTTCAATTATATTTCAACTTCTTTATTCAAATGTGACAAACAATCTAAAAATTTTTCATCATATGCAACTTTTTGGTCTTTTTCTGGAGGTTAAAGATATTCTTTTAATATATCTCTTGTCATGTCTTTTTTTGAATTTGAGTTATTGTGAAATATCATTAAAGTTTGGTAATTTATTCTTTATGGATTGTCTAATAAAATTTATCACAATAGTTTCAACGAGATGTTTCATGGTGAACTGAAATCTAAGTGAAAAACAGTGTGATATATATAGTTTGAACAAAAAGGGTGGAGCTTAGTTTTTCTTTTTATTTTAAAAAATATTATAAAATAATATAAATAAATAAAAAATAAAATCATGTCACAACTTATTAAAGTATTAATGTCATGGTCAATTATTATTATCTCGACTTTTATCACTTTTAAAATTTATCCTTTTAAAGTGACCATCGAAATTTAAAATCTTAAACAATATGTTATGATAATCTAATTTTTATTCCTTTAATTGAATTTAAAATATGAAAAGCATTTGTACTTTTCGATATCCAATTTCTAATTAATTTGGGATACCATATATATTTTCAAATGCTGTCAACAGATTGCACAAGTAGACTGCCATTTTGATAGACATTTTATATGAAATAAATGTTTACAACATGACATAACAATATTTTTGTCAAGTGAATTTTAAAAAATAGAACAGTCTAAAGATTTTGGACGCATTGATAGACAATTTATATGACGACCTAAATTTACAATATTTTCGTCGATTGAATATAAACAACATTCACCATAATAAATATTCCCTTTCTTGCATTTTCAGGATCAATTAAATAAAATATAGCTAAAATTTGTTCTTTTGAAAATCCTAATAACTTTAAATCATAATGTGAAAGGCCTGTAGCAATTCAATCAATTTAATATCAAAAATCATTGAATTCAATTTCTGATAACGATTGAGATAGAATTTTTACATTATCAGAATCTATATACATTTGCAAATTTATATCCATTTCTGTTTTTTCTTTACAACGTTAATAATTGTTATTTGTAATAATAGTCGCTTTTATATATTCATATCTTTTTTTTAAATATAGATAAATATTAAAAGGAAAAAAATTAAAAAAAAAAAAAAAAAAAAAAATCTGTCTTAAAACAGAATTTAATTTAGTACGACAGGACAGGATTATTTTTTTAACTTTTAGTCTATTCTACCATATAAAAGCATGTGATAACTATACACACTGATATAAACTCCTGTTCGCATTTTATAAATTTCTAATATTTGAAAGTTGTTTAAAAAATTAAATTATAAAAGTGTAATACAGTAAATGTCGACAACGCAAAATCGTAGATTGAAAGAAATAGTCCTGTCGTACTAATAAAATAAAATAAATAAACGACAGAAACAAACGGTCAAATAACAGTTTATTTTGAATTGCAAATTAAAAATGTACATATTATATAAATAAATATATAAATCCTTAAAAAATGAACAACATTTTGTCAAATGTTTTTTAAAATACGACGTTTTTCTTTATGATGTCAGTCTTTAATACAAATTTTTAAATATTATTTGTTGAATATCCCCAAACTGTCAATTATTTTACGATGACTTTCTCATAATAAATGCAATTATTAGAAAGACTAAAGAAAAAGATTTAGTCTTTGTGGTGACCACTGATCCAATTGATATAAAGTTTTCTCTGAATCATCTCGCACCATCTTTTTAAGTATTGTTGAATGCACATTTCGGAATTTATTAGCACTTTTAATGACCAGTATAATTAGCATAGCCATTATAACGTTTAAAATTCTTACTTCAATCTCCATAGTTATCAATCCAAAGATCTGAGATTCTAAACAACTGCTACAGTCTTTTTTATACTTCATGTGCGTTGAAAGTTGCATAACATTTTTTATCGTTTAGTGACAGTTTATTCCAATATATAAATCTTTAAAAAAAAGAACAACTTGTCAAGCATATTTTTTTTTAAACACTCCTCTTTTTCTTTACAATAATGAAATTCAGTATTTAAGACAATTTTTTTACGATGACATTATTAGAAAGACTAATGAAAAGGTTTAGTCTTTGTGGCGATCAATTGGTTTTCTCTAAATCATTTACTTTTTGAATTTCTCACAAGAAATGCATCATCCATCCTTTAAGTATAGTTGAATCACATTTAGGAAGTTATTAGCACTTTTAATGATGACTTTCCAGTACAATTAGCATAGCATTAAATCGTTTAGAATTCTTGCTTCATGGTTATAAATCCAGAGATCTGAGATTCTAAACAATGCCACAGCCTTTTATACTTGATGTGAGTTGAAAGTTGCGTAATAAATGACGTCATGAGATTATGAAATATATAAACTTTACAGTTATATTGGCTCTATGAACTAATGTTAATTAAACTAGATTCAAATGAAAGTAAAAAAATTAAGTTCAATTTAAAGTACAGTGGGAGGGTGATTAAATAATCAAACCCAAAATTTCACTATATAATTTAATACTAAAATTCAAATTTTACTTTTTAAAAATAGCTTGTTTAAAATTGAAATAGAATAAAACGGAATTTCAATTTTAGCATTTACTTAGATGGCGACTTACAAAATTGAAATTTTAAAATCCGAAATTTCGTTATATAATTAAATGCTAAAATTCAAATTTTATTTTTTTAAAGGGCTTGTTTAAACTTGAATTGGAATAAAATAGTAGTTGAATTTTAGCATTTTGAAATTTTAAAATTCGACAATTTGCTATCTAATTAACTGATAAAATTCAATTACTATTTTTTTCTATTTCAAGGTCAAACAAGCTATTTTTAAAAATATAAAATTTGAATTTTAAAAGCATTTTAATTAGCATTTCATTATATAAAGAAATTTGGGATTTTAAAATTTAAAAATCTAATTAAATGTTAAAAATCAAATTCCATTTTATTCTATTTCAAGAATTCAAATTACATTTTCTTATAGTTTAGGGTTAAACAAGCTAATTTTTAAAAATAGTAGTGGAACTTTAGCATTTAATTAGATAGCAACTTTTCAAAATAGAAATTTTAAAATCCGAATAGTTGCTATCTAATTAAATGCTAAAGTTACAATCCCATTTTAATTAGCATTTTAAAAGCATTTTAATTAGCATTTAATTATCATTTAATTATGTAGCAAAATTTCGGTTTTAAAAATTTCAATTTGAAAAGTCGCTATCTAATTAAATGCTAAAATTCAAATTCCACTTTATTCTATTTCAAGAATTCAAATTACATTTTATTCTATTTCAGTGTTAAACAAGCTATTTAAAAAAGAATAGTAGTTGAATTTTAGCATTTAATTAGCATTTTAAAACCTTTTAAAAAGCATTTTAATTACCATTTAATTATATAGCGAAATTTCAATTTTAAAATTTCAATTTTGAAAAGTCGCTATCTACTTAAATGTTAAAATTCAAATTTTACTTTTTAAAAATAGCTTGTTGAAATTTGAAATAATATAAAATGGAATTTCAATTTTTACATTTACTGAGATATCGACTTTCCAAAATTAAAATTCTAAAATCCGAAATTTCGTTATCTAATTAAATGATAAATTCAAATTTTATTTTAAAAAAAATCTTGTTTAACCTTGAAATAGAATAAAATAGTAGTTGAATTTTAGCATGTAATTAGATAGCAACTTTTCAAAATTGAAATTTTAAAATCCGAGAAGTTGCTATGTAATCTAGCTAAATACTATTTTATTCTATTTCAAAGTTAAACAAGCTATATTTATAAAATAAAATTTGAATTTTAAAAAATAAAATTTTATTTAAAAAAAATTAAATTTGCCTTTTAAAAGCATTTTAATTAGCATTTAATTATCATTTAATGATATAGCGAAATTTCAGATTTTAAAATTTGAAATTTGAAATGTCGCTATTAAATTAAAGGCTAAAATTCAAATTCCATTTCATTCTATTGCAAGATTTCAAATTATATTTTATTCTATTGCAAGAATTCAAATTACTTTTTATTCTAGTTTAGGGTTAAACAAGATTTTTTTTAAATAGTAGTTGAACTTTAGAAATTAATTAGATAGCAACTTTTCACATTTGAAATTTTAAAATCCGAAAAGTCGCGATCTGATTAAATGCTAATATTCAAATTCCATGTTAATTAGCATTTTAAAAGCATTTTTTAAAGCATTTTAATTATATAGCGAAATTTCGGATTTTAAAATTTCGGCATCTAATTAAATGCTAAAATTAAATTTCAATTTATTCTATTTCAAGAATATAAATTACACTTTATATACATTACATTAAAATTTCAATTTGAAAAGTCGATATCTAATTAAATGTTAAAATTCAAATTCCATTTTATTTATATTTCAAGAATTCGAATTACATTTTATTTTATTTCAGTGTTAAACAAATTTCAATTTGCAAAGTCGCTATCTAATTAAATGCTAAAATTCAAATTCCTTTTAATTCTATTTCAAGAATTCAAATTACATTTTATTCTATTTCAAAGTTAAACAAAAATTAAATTTCAATTTATTCTATTTCAAGAATTTAAATTACACTTTACATACATTACATTAAAATTTCAATTTGAAAAGTCGCTACCTAAATAAATGCTAAAACTCAAATTCCATTTTATTCAATTTCGAGAATTCAAATTACATTTTATTCTAATTAAGTGTTCAAAAAGCTATTTTTTTAAAATAGTATTTGAATTTTAGCATTTAATTAGCATTTTAAAAGCATTTTAAGAGGCCTTTTAATTAACATTTAATTATATAGCGAAATTTCGGATTTAAAATTTCAATTTTGAAAATTCGCTATCTAATTAAATGCTAAAATTAAATTTCAATTTATTATTTTTCAAGAATTTAAATTACATTTTACATACATTACTTTAAATTTCAATTTGAAAAGTCGCTATCTAATTAAACGGTAAAATTCAAATTCCATTTTATTATATTTCAAGAATTCAAATTACTTTTTATTCTATTTCAAAAATTTAAATTACATTAAAATTTCAATTTGAAAATTCTATTTCAAGAATTAAAATTACATTTTATTCTATTTCAGTGTTAAACCAGCTATTTTTAAAAAAATAGTAGTTGAATTTTAGCATTCAGCAGTTGAATTTTAAAATTTCAATTTGAAAAGTCGCTATCTAATTAAATGCTAAAATTCAAATTCCATTTTATTCTATTTCAATATTTCAAATTACATTTTAATCTATTTCAGTGTTAAACAAATTTCAATTTGAAATGTCGCTATCTAATTAAATGCTAAAATTCGAATTCCATTCTATTCTATTTCAAGAATTCAAATTACATTTTATTCTATTTCAGTGTTAAACAAAAATTAAATTTCAATTTATTCTATTTCAAGAATTTAAATTACATTTTACATACATTACATTAAAATTTCAATTTGAAATTGAAATTTCTATTTCAAGAATTAAAATTCCATTTTATTCTATTTCAAGAATTCAAATCACATTTTATTCTATTTCAGTGTTAAACAAAAATTAAATTTCTATTTATTCTATTTCAAGAATTTAAATTACATTTTATATACATTACAATAAAATTTCAATTTGAAAAGTCGCTATCTAATTAAATGCGAAAATTCAAATTCCATTTTATTCTATTTCAAAAATTCAAATTACATTTTATTTTATTTCAATGCTAAATAAGCTATTTTTTTAAAAATAGTAGTTGAATTTTTAAATTTCAATTTTAAAAATTCGCTAATTAAATTGAAAAGTCGCTATCTAATTAAATGCTAAAATTCAAATTACATTTTATTCTATTTCAGTGTTAATCAAGCTGTTTTTTAAAAAATAGTATTTGAATTTTAACATTCAGCAGTTGAATTTTAAAATTTTAATTTTAAAAATTTGATAATTAAAAGCTAAAATTAAATTTCAATTTAGTCTATTTGAAAAATTTAAATTACATTTTACATACATTACATTAAAATTTCAGTTTGAAAAGTCGCTATCTAATTAAATGTTAAAATTCAAATTCCATTTTATTCTATTTCAGTAATTCAAATTACATTTTATACTATTTCAGTGTTAAACAAAAAATAAATTTCAATTTATTTTATTTCAAGAATTTAAATTGCATTTTACATACATTATATTAAAATTTCAATTTGAAAATTCTATTTCAAGAATTAAAATTACATTTTATTCTATTTCAGTGTTAAACAAGCTATTTTTAAAAAAATAGTAGTTGAATTTTAGCATTCAGCAGTTGAATTTTAAAATTTCAATTTGAAAAGTCGCTATCTAATTAAATGCTAAAATTCAAATTCCATTTTATTCTATTTCAATATTTCAAATTACATTTTATTCTATTTCAGTGTTAAACAAATTTCAATTTGAAAAGTCGCTATCTAATTAAATGCTAAAATTCGAATTCCATTCTATTCTATTTCAAGAATTCAAATTACATTTTATTCTATTTCAGTGTTAAACAAAAATTAAATTTCAATTTATTCCATTTCAAAAATTTAAATTACATTTTACATACATTACTTAAAAATTTTAATTTGAAAAGTCGATACCTAATTAAATGCTAAAATTCAAATTCCATTCTATTCTATTTCAAGAATTCAAATTACATTTTATACTATTTCACTGTTAAACAAAAATTAAATTTCAATTTATTCTATTTCAAGAATTTAAATTACATTTTACATACAATAAATTAAAATTTCAATTTGAAATTGAAATTTCTATTTCAAGAATAAAAGGGAATATTATTCTATTTCAAGAATTCAAATTACATTTTATTCTATTTCAGTGTTAAACAGAAATTAAATTTCTATGTATTATAATTCAAGAATTTAAATTACATTTTACATACATTACATTAAAATTTCAATTTGGAAAGTCACTATCTAATTAAATGCTAAAATTCAAATTCCATTTTATTCTATTTCAAGAATTCAAATTACATATTATTCTATTTCAGTGTTAAACAAGCTATTTTTTAAAAAAATAGTAGTTGAATTTTAGCATTCAGCAGTTGAATTTTAAATTTCAATTTTGAAATTTCCCTATTTAATTAAATGCTAAAATTAAATTTAAATTTATTCAATTTCAAGAATTTAAATTACATTTTACATACATTACATAAATATTTCAGTTTGAATAGTCGCTATCTAATTAAGTGCTAAAATTCAAATTCCATTTTAGTCTATTTCAAGAATTCAAATTACATTTCATTCTATTTCAGTGTTAAACAAATGTTCAATTTGAAAAGTGGCTATCTAATTAAATGCTAAAATTCAGATTCCATTTTATTCTATTTCAAGAATTCAAATTACTTTTTTTTCTATTTCAAGAATTTAAAATTACATTTTTCATACATTACATTAAAATTTCAATTTGAAAATTCTATTTCAAGAATTTAAATTACATTTTTCATACATTACATTAAAATTTCAATTTGAAATATCTATTTCAAGAATTTAAATTATATTTTATTCTATTTCAGTGTTAAACAAGCTATTTTTTAAAAAATAGTAGTTGAATTTTAGCATTCAGCAGTTGAATTTTAAAATTTCAATTTGAAAAGTCGCTATCTAATTAAATGCTAAAATTCGAATCCCATTTTATTCTATTTCAAGAATTCAAATTACATTTTATTCTATTTCAGTTTTCAACAAAAATTAAATTGCAATTTATTCTATTTCAAGAACTTAAATTACATTTTACATACATTACATTAAAATTTCAATTTGAAATTGAAATTTCTATTTCAAGAATTCAAATTACATTTTATTATATTTCAGTGTTAAACAAAAATTAAATTTCTATTTATTCTATTTCAAGAATTTAAATTAAATTTACATGCATTACATTAAAATTTCAATTTGAAAAGTCGCTATCTAAATAAATGCTAAAATTCAAATTCCATTTTATTCTATTTCAAGAATTCAAATTACATTTTATTTTATTTCAGTGTTAAATAAGCTATTTTTTTTTAAATAGTAGTTGAATTTTAGCATTCAGCAGTTGAATTTTAAAATTTCAATTTTGAAAATTCGCTAATTAAATTGAAAAGTCACTATCTATTTAAATGCTAAAATTCAAATTACATTTTATTCTATTTTAGTGTTAAACAAGCTGTTTTTTAAAAAATAGTATTTGAATTTTAACATTCAGCAGTTGAATTTTAAAATTTCAATTTTGAAAATTTTAAATTTCTATTTATTCTATTTCAAGAATTTAAATTAAATTTACATGCATTACATTAAAATTTCAATTTGAAAAGTCGCTATCTAATTAAATGCTAAAATTCAAATTCCATTTTATTCTATTTCAAGAATTCAAATTACATTTTATTTTATTTCAGTGTTAAATAAGCTATTTTTTTTTAAATAGTGGTTGAATTTTAACATTCAGCAGTTGAATTTTAAAATTTCAATTTTGAAAATTTTAAATTTCTATTTTTTCTATTTCAAGAATTTAAATTACGTTTTACATACATTACATTAAAATTTCAATTTGGAAAGTCGCTATCTTATCAAATGCTAAAATTCAAATTCCATTTTATTCTATTTCAAGAATTCAAATTACATTTTATAAGTTAATCAAATTACATTTTTCAGTGTTAAACAAAAAATATATTTCAATTTGTTTTATTTCAAGAATTTAAACTACATTTTACATACATTACATTAAAATTTCAATTTGAAAATTCTATTTCCAGAATTGAAATTACATTTTATACTATTTCAGTGTTAAACAAGCTATTTTTTAAAAAATAGTAGTTGAATTTAAGCATTCAGCTGTGTAATTTTAAAATTTCAATTTGAAAAGTCGCTAAATTAAATGCTAAATAAAATTAAATGCAAAAATTCAAATTCCATTTTATTCTATTTCAAGAATTCAAATTACATTTTATTCTATTTCAGTTTTAAACAAAAATTAAATTACAATTTATTCTATTTCAAGAATTTAAATTACATTTTACATACATTACATTAAAATTTCAATTTGAAATTGAAATTTTTATTTCAAGAATTAAAATTCCATTTTATTCTATTTCAAGAATTCAAATCACATTTTATTCTATTTCAGTGTTAAACAAAAATTAAATTTCTATTTATTCTATTTCAAGAATTTAAATTACATTTTACATACATTACAATAAAATTTCAATTTGAAAAGTCGCTATCTAATTAAATGCTAAAATTCGAATCCCATTTTATTCTATTTCAAGAATTCAAATTACATTTTATTCTATTTCAGTTTTCAACAAAAATTAAATTGCAATTTATTCTATTTCAAGAATTTAAATTACATTTTACATACATTACATTAAAATTTCAATTTGAAATTGAAATTTCTATTTCAAGAATTAAAATTCCATTTTATTCTATTTCAAGAATTCAAATCACATTTTATTCTATTTCAGTGTTAAACAAAAATTAAATTTCTATTTATTCTATTTCAAGAATTTAAATTACATTTTACATACATTACAATAAAATTTCAATTTGAAAAGTCGCTATCTAATTAAATGCGAAAATTCAAATTCCATTTTATTCTATTTCAAAAATTCAAATTACATTTTATTTTATTTCAATGCTAAATAAGCTATTTTTTTTAAATAGTAGTTGAATTTTAGCATTCAGAAGTTGAATTTTTAAATTTCAATTTTGAAAATTCGCTAATTAAATTGAAAAGTCGCTATCTAATTAAATGCTAAAATTCAAATTACATTTTATTCTATTTCAGTGTTAAACAAGCTGTTTTTTAAAAAATAGTATTTGAATTTTAACATTCAGCAGTTGAATTTTAAAATTTCAATTTTGAAACTTCGCTAATTAAAAGCTAAAATTAAATTTCAATTTATTCTATTTCAAGAATTTAAATTAAATTTACATGCATTACATTAAAATTTCAATTTGAAAAGTCGCTATCTAATTAAATTCTAAAATTCAAATTCCATTTTATTCTATTTCAAGAATTCAAATTACATTTTATACTATTTCAGTGTTAAACAAAAAATAAATTTCAATTTATTTTATTTCAAGAATTTAAATTACATTTTACATACATTACATTAAAATTTCAATTTGAAAATTCTATTTCAAGAATTCAAATTACATTTTATTCTATTTCAGTGTTAAACAAGCTATTTATAAAAAATAGTAGTTGAATTTAAGCATTCAGCAGTTGAATTTTAAAATTTCAATTTTGAAAATTCGCTATCTAATTAAATGCCAAAATTAAATTTCAATTTATTCTATTTCAAGACTTTAAATTACATTTTACATACATTACATTAAAATTTCAATTTGAAAAGTCGCTATCTAATTAAATGCTAAAATTCAAATTCCATTTTATTCTATTTCAGGAATTCAAATTACATTTTATTCTATTTCAGTGTTAAACAAGCTATTTTTTTAAAATAGTAGTTGAATTTTAGCATTCAGCAGTTGAATGCTAAAATTCTTTATGATTTGTCTAATATAATTTATCATAATACTTTCAAGGAGATGTTTCATGGTGAACTGAAATCTAAGTGAAAAACAGAGTGATATACTATATAGTTTGAACAAAAAGAGTGAAGCGTAGTTTTCACTTTTTAAAAAATTATAATAAAATAATATAAATAAATAAAAAAAAAATATAAGTAAATAAATAAAATTAAAATAATAATATCTGAGATTATTATATCATGTCACAGTTTCTTAAATCATTAATGTATTCAGAGTCATGATATGAAAATCAATTGTTATTATCTCGACATTTCTCACTTTTTAAAATTTATTAGTGGTCCTTTTAAAGTATTACACTTTGACCATCGGAATTAAAAATCTTAAACAATATGTCATGATAATCTAAATTTTATTCCTTTAATTGAATTTAAAATATGAAAAGCATCAGTACTTTTCGATATCCAATTTCTAATTAATTTGGGATACCAATATATATTACAACATAACATAACAATATTTTTGTCAAGTGAATTTAAAGAAATAGAACAATCTTCTAATGATTTTGGATACGTTGATAGACAATTTATACGACGACCTAACTTTACAATATTTTCGTCGATTGAATTTAAACAACATTCACCATAATAAATATTCCCTTTCTTACATTTTCAGGATCAATTAAATAAAATATAGCAAAAATTTGTTCTTTTGAAAAACCTACACTGTAAAAAAATAACTATTACCAGCTGCAAGAAACTCTCTGGAGAAAATAATTATTTTCTCCAGAGAGTTTCTTGCAGCTGGAAATAGTTTTTTTTACAGTGTAATAACTTTAAATCATAATGTGAAAGGTCAAACAATTTAATATCAAAATCGTTAAAACAAATTTCTGATAATGGTTGAGATGGAATTTTTACATTATCATATTCTATATACATTTGCAAATTTATATCCATTTCTGTCGTTAATAATTGTTAGTTGTAATAAATGTCGCTTTTATATATTCATATCTTTTTATAAAGAAATAGATAAATATTAAAAGGAAAATAAAAATAAAATAAAATAAATAAACGACAGAAACAAAGAGTCAAATAACAGTTTATTTTAAATTGCAAATTAAAAATGTACATATTATATACGTAGATCTATAAATCTTTAAAAAATGAGCAACATTTTGTCAAACATGTTTTTTAAAATACTTTTTCTTTATGATGTCAGTCTTTAATACAATTTTTATTTATTGAATATCGTTAATTACTCATAATTATGACATCCTCATAATAAATGCAATTATTAGAAAGACTAATGGAAAAAGGTTTAGTCTTTGTGGTGACCACTGATCCAACTGATACAAAGTTTTCTCTATATCATCTCGCACCATCTTTTTAAGTATTGTTGAATGCACATTTAGGGATTTATTAGCACTTTTAAAGACCAGTATAATTGGCATAGCCATTATAACGTTTAGAATTCTTACATCAATCTCCATAGTTATCAATCCAGAGATCTGAGTTTCATATAAATCTTTAAAAAAACGAACAACTTGTCAAATATGTAACACGATTCCTTTTCTTTTTCTTTATGAAATGCAGATGGTCAGTATTTAATACAAATTTTAAATTTTTATTTGTCGAATATCCCAAATTCTTAATTATTTTATGATAACATTCTCATAATAAGTTATATTATTAAAAAGACTAATGAAAAAGGTTTATTCTTTGTGGCGACCACTGAAGCTTTTTCAATTGGTTTTCTCTAAATGATTTAGTTTTTTAACTTCTCGCAAAAATACATGATCCATCCTTTTAAGTATTGTTGAATGCACATTTAGAAATTATTAGCACTTTTAACGATGAATTTCCAGTACAATTAGCATAGCATAAATCGTGTAGAATTCTTGCTTCAAACTCCATGGTTATAAATCCAGAGATCTGGGATTCTAAAAAATGCCATAGCCTTTTATACTTCGTGTGCGTTGAAAGTTACGTAATAAATGACGTCATGAGATTATGAAATATGTAAATTTTACAGTTATTTTGGCTTTATGACCTAATGTTAATTAAACTAGATTCAATTGAAAGCAAAATAATAATGTGTAATTTAAAGTGCAGGGGGGGGGTGATTAAATAATCAAATCCGAAATTTCGTTATATAATTAAATGCAAAATTCAAATTTTACTTTTTAAAAATAGTTTGTTTAAATTTGAAATAGAATAAAATGGAATTTCAATTTTGGCATTTACATAGGTATCGACTTTTGAAAATTAAAATTCTAAAATCCGAAATTTCGTTATATAATTAAACGCTAAAATTCAAATTTTATTTTTAAAAAAAAAGCTTGTTTAACCTTGAAATAGAATAAAATAGTAGCTGAATTTTAACATTTATTTAGCATTTTAAAAGCATTTTAAAAAGCAATTTAAAAAGCATTTTAATTAGCATTTAATTATATAGCGGAATTTCGGATTTTAAAATTTCAATTTTGAAAAGTCGCTATCTAATCAAATGTTAAAATTCAAATTTTATTTTTTAAAAGTAGCTTGTTTAAATTTGAAATAGAATAAAATTGAATTTCAATTTTTGCATTTACTTAGATATCGACTTTCCAAAATTGAAATTCGAAAATTCGAAATTTCGTTATATAATTAAATGCTAAAATTCAAATTATATTTTTTAAATAAAGCTTGTTTAACCTTGAAATAGAATAAAATAGTAGTTGAATTTTTGCATTTAATTAGATAGTAAATTTTCAAAATTGAAATTTTAAAATCCGAAAAGTTGCTATCTAATTAAATGCTAAAATTCAACTACTATTTTATTCTATTTCAAGGTTAAATAAGCTGTTTTTAAAAAGTAAAAAAATAAAATTTGCGTTTTAAAAGCATTTTAATTGGCATTTAATAATATAGAGAAATTTCGGATTTTAAAATTTCAATTTTGAAAAGTCGCTATCTAATTAAATGCTAAAATTAAAATTCCAATTTATTCTATTTCAAGAATTGAAATTACATTTTATTCTATTTCAGTGTTAAACAAGCTATATTTTAAAAAATAGTTGTTGAATTTTAGCCTTTAATTAGCATTTTAAAAGCATTTTTAAAAAGCATTTTAAAGAGCATTTCAATTCGCATTTAATTTTATAACGGAATTTAGGATTTTAAAATTTCAATTTTGAAAAGTCGTTATATATTTAAATGCTAAAATTCAAATTTTTTAAAATAGCTTGATTAAATTTGAAATAGAATAAAATGGAATTTCAATTTTAGCATTTACTTAGATATTGGACTTTTCAAAATTGAAATTCTAAAATTCGAAATTTCGTTATAAATTCAAATTTTATTACACAAGTTAAACAGCTATTTTTTTAAAATAGTAGTTGAACTTTAGCATTTATATATATAGCAACTTTTCAAAATAGAAATTTTAAAATTAGAAAAATTGCTATCTCATTAAATGTTAAAATTCAAATTCCATTTTAATTAGCATTTTAAAAGCACTTTAAAAATAATTTTAATTATCATTTAATTAGGATTTAGCAATATAGCGAAATTTCGGATTTTAAAATTTCAATTTTGAAAAGTCGCTATCCACATAAATGCTAAAATTCAAATTCTTTTTTTTCTATTACCAGAATTCAAATTACATTTTAATCTATTTCAGTGTTAAACAAGCGTTTTTAAAAAAAAATATAGTAGTTGAATTTTGCATTTAATTAGCATTTTAAAAAGCATTTTAATCATCATTTAAGTATATAGCGAAATCTCGGATTTTAAAATTTCAATTTTGAAAAGTCTCTATCGCTTTAAATACTAAATTTCAAATTCCATTTTATTCTATTTCAAGAATTCAATAGCGAAATTTCGGATTTTAAAATTTCAATTTTGAAAAGTCGCTATCCACATAAATGCTAAAATTCAAATTCTTTTTTTCTATTACCAGAATTCAAATTACATTTTAATCTATTTCAGTGTTAAACAAGCTATTTTTAAAAAAATATATAGTAGTTGAATTTTGCACTTAATTAGCATTTTAAAAAGCATTTTAATCATCATTTAAGTATATAGCGAAATCTCGGATTTTAAAATTTCAATTTTGAAAAGTCACTATCGCTTTAAATACTAAATTTCAAATTCCATTTTATTCTATTTCAAGAATTCAATAGCGAAATTTCGGATTTTAAAATTTCAATTTTGAAAAGTCGCTATCCACATAAATGCTAAAATTCAAATTCTTTTTTTCTATTACCAGAATTCAAATTACATTTTAATCTATTTCAGTGTTAAACAAGCTATTTCTTAAAAAAATATAGTAGTTGAATTTTGCATTTAATTAGCATTTTAAAAAGCATTTTAATCATCATTTAAGTATATAGCGAAATCTCGGATTTTAAAATTTCAATTTTGAAAAGTCACTATCGCTTTAAATACTAAATTTTAAATTCCATTTTATTCTATTTCAAGAATTCAAATTACTTTTTACTCTATTTCAGTGTTAAACAAGCTATTTTTTTAAAAAATAGTAGTTGAATTTTGCATTTAATTAGAATTTTAAAATATTTTAATTAGCATTTAATTAGGATCTAATTATAGCGAAATTTCGGATTTTAAAATTTCAATTTTGAAAAGTCACTATCCAATTAAATGCTAAAATTCAAATTCCATTTTATTCTATTTTAAGAATTCAAATTACATTTTATTCTATTTCACGGTTAAACAAGCTATTTTTAAAAAATAATATTTGGATTTTAGCATTTTATCAGCATTTTAAAAAGCATTTTTATTTGCATTTTAAAAAGCATTTTAATTAGTGTTTAATTAGCATTTAATTATATAGTGAAATCTAGGATTTTAAAATTTCAATTTTGAAAAGTCACTATCGAATTAAATGCTAAAATTCAAATTCCATGTTATTTAATTTCAAGAATTCAAATTACACTTTATTCTATTTTAGTTTTAAACAAGCTATTTTTTAAAAAGTAGTAGTTGAATTTTAGCAGTTTAAAAGCATTTTAAAAAGCATTTAATTATATAGCGAAATTTCAGATTTAAAAATTTCAATTTTGAAATGTCGGTATATAATTAAATGCTAAAAATAAAATTTTAAATTTTAAAAATAGCTTGTTTAAATTTGAAATAATATAAAATGGAATTTCAATTTCTGCATTTACTTAGATATCGACTTTCCAAAATTGAAATTCTAAAATCCGAAATTTCGTTACATAATTAAATGCTAAAATTCAAATTTTATTTAAAAAAAAAAAGCTTGTTTAACTTTGAAATAGAATAAAATAGTTGTTGAATTTTAGCATTTAATTAGATAGCAACTTTTCAAAATTGAAATTTTAAAATCCGAAAAGTTGCAATCTTATTAAATGCCAAATACAATTTTATTCTATTTCAAAGTTAAACAAGCTCTTTTAAAAACATAAAATTTGAATTTTAAAAAATTAAATTTTAAAAAACTAAATTTCACTCTAAAAAAATTAAGTTTGTGTTTTAAAAGCATTTTGAAATTCCATTTTATTATATTTCAAAACTCAAATTACATTTTATTCTAGTTTAGGGTTAATCAAACTATTTTTTAAAAATAGTAGTTGAACATTAGCATTTAATTATATCGCAACTTTTCAAGATACAAATTTTAAAATAACAAAAGTCGCTATCTGATTAAATGCTAAAATTCAAATTCCATTTTAATTAGTATTTTAAAAGTATTTTAAAAAGCATTTTAATTAGCATTTAATTAAGATTTAGTTATATAGCGAAATTTCGGATTTTAAAATTTCAATTTAGAAAAGTCACTATCCAATTAAATTCTAAAATTCCAATTCGATTTTATTCTATTTTAAGAATTCAAATTACATTTTTTTCTATTTCAGTGTTAAACAAGCTAAAAAATAGTAGTTGAACTTTAGCCTTTAATTAGCATTTTAAAAGCATTTTTAAAAAGCATTTTAATTCGCATTTAATTATATAACGGAATTTCGGATTTTAAAATTTCAATTTTGAAAAGTCGTTATATAATTAAATGCTAAAATTCAAATTTTACTTTTTTAAAATAGCTTGTTTAAATTTGGAATAGAATAAAATGGAATTTCAATTTTAGCATTTACTTAGATATTGACTTTTCAAAATTGAAATTCTAAAACCCGAAATTTTGTTATAAATTCAAATTTTATTACACAAGTTAAACAGCTATTTTTAAAAAATAGTAGTTAAACTTTAGCATTTAATTATATAGCAACTTTTCAAAATAAAAATTTTTAAATTCGAAAAATCGCTATCTGATTAAATTCTAAAATTCAAATTCCATTTTAATTAGCATTTTAAAAGCATTTTTAGAAACATTTCAATTAGCATAGGATTTAATTATATAGCGAAATTTCGGATTTTAAAATTTCAATTTCAAATGCTAAAATTCAAATTCCATTTTAATTAGCATTTTAAAAGTATTTTAAAAACATTTTAATGAGCATACAAGTGGGATTTAATTATATAGCAAAATTTCGGATTTTAAAATTTCAATTTTGAAACGTCGTTATCCAATTAAATGCTAAAATTCCAATTCCATTTTATTCTATTTCAATAATTCAAATTACATTTTATTCTATTTCACGGTTAAACAAGCTATTTTTAAAAAATACTAGTTGGATATTAGCATTTAATTAGCATTTAAAAAGCATTTTAATTTGCATATTAATTTACATATTAATTTACATTTTAAAAAATATTTTAATTATTAATTAATTATTATTTAATTATATAGCGAAATCTAGGATTTGAAAATTTCAATTTTGAAAAGTCACTATCGAATTAAATACTAAAATTCAATTCCATTTTAGTCTATTTCAAGAATTCAAATTACATTTATTCTATTTCAGTGTTAAAGAAGCTATTTTTTTAAAAATAATAGTTCAATTTTAGCATTAAATTAGCATTTTAAAAGCATTTTAAAAAGCATTTAATTATATACGGTAATTTCGGATTTTAAAATTTCAATTTTAATTAGCATTTTAAAAGCATTTTAAAAAGCATTTAATTATATACGGTAATTTCGGATTTTAAAATTTCAATTTTGAAAAGCCGGTATCTAATTAAATGCTAAAATTCAAATTTCACTTTTTAAAAATAGCTTGTTTAAATTTGAAATAGTATAAAATGGAATTTCAATTTTTGCATTTACTTAGATATCGACTTTCCAAAATTGAAATTCTAAAATTCGAAATTTCGTTATATAATTAAATGCTAAAATTAAAATTTTATTTAAAAAAAAACTTGTTTAATTTTGAAATAGAATAAAATAGTAGTTGAATTTTAGCATTTAATTAGATAGCAACTTTCCAAAATTGAAATTTTAAAATCCAAAATATTGCTGTCTAATAAAATGCCAAATACTATATTATTCTATTTCAAGGTTAAACAAGCTGTTTTTAAAAAATAAAATTTGAATTTAAAAAAAAAAAATAAAATTTTATTTAAAAAAAAATAAATTTGTGTTTTAAAAGCATTTTAATTAGCATTAACTATCATTTAATAATATAGCGAAATTCCTGATTTTAATATTTCAAATTTGAAAAGTCGCTATCTAATTAAATGCTAAAATTCAAATTCCATTTTCTTCTATTTCAAGAATTCAAATTACATTTTATTCAAGTTTAGGGTAAAACAAACTATTTTTAAAAAATAGTAGTTGAACTTTAGCATTTAATTATATAGCAACTTTTTAAAATAGAAATTTTTAAATTCGTAAAGTCGCTATCTGATTAGCATTTTAAAAGCATTTTAAAAAGCATTTTAATGAGCATTTAATTAGGATTTAATTATATAGCGAAATTTCAGATATTAAAATTTCAATTTTGAAAAGTCGTTATCCCATTAAATGCAAAAAATCAAATTCCATTTTATTCTATTGCAAAAAATCAAATTCTATTTTATTCTATTTCTAGAATTCAAATTACATTTTATTCTATTTCACGGTTAAACAAGCTATTTTTAAAAAATACTAGTTATATTTTAGCATTTAATTAGCATTTTAAAAGCATTTTAATTTGCATTTTAATTAGCATTTAAAAAAAGCATTTTAATTATTTTTTAAATATATAGCGAAATCTAGAATTTTAAAATTTCAATTTTGAATAGTCACTGTCGAATTAAATGCGAAAATTCAAATTCCATTTTATTCTATTTCAAGAATTCAAATTACATTTTATTCTATTTCAGTGTTAAACGAGCTATTTTTTAAGAAATATTAGTTGAATTTTAGCATTTAATTAGCATTTTAAAAACATTTTAAAAAGCATTTTAAAAAGCATTTAATTATATAATGAAATTTCGGATTTTTATATTTCAATTTTGAAAAGTCGGTATCTAATTAAATGCTAAAATTCAAATTTTACCCTTTAAAAATAGCTTGTTTATATTTGAAATAGTATAAAATGGAATTTCAATTTTTGCATTTACTTAGTTATCGACTTTCCAAATTTAAAATTTTAAAATCCGAAAAGTTGCTATGTAATTAAATGCCAAATACTATTTTATTTTATTTCAAGGTTAAACAAGCTGTTTTAAAAAAATTAAATTTGAAAATATTAAATTTTATTTTTTAAAAAATTAAATTTGTGTTTTAAAAGCATTTTAATTAGCATTTAACTATCATTAACTAGTATAGCGAAATTTTGGATTTTAAAATTTCAAATTCGAAAATTCGCAATCTAATTAAATGCTAAAATTCAAATTCTATTTTTTTCTATTTCAAGAATTCAAATTACATTTTATTCTAGTTAAGAGTTGACCAAGCTATTTTTTAAAAATAGTAGTTGAACGTTAGCATTTAATTATATAGCAACTTTTGAAAATATAAATTTTAAAATTCGAATAGTCGCTATCTGATTAAATGCTAAAATTCAAATTCCATTTTAATTAGCATTTTAAAAGCATTTTAATTAGCATTTAATTAGGATTTAATTATACAGCGAAATTTCGAATTTTAAAATTTCAATTTTGAAAAGTGGCTATCCAATTAAATGCTAAAATTCAAATTCCATTTTATTTTATTTCAAGAATTCAAATTACATTTTATTCTATTTCACGGTTATACAAGCTATTTTTAAAAAATACTAGTTGGATTTTAGCATTTAATTAGCATTTTAAAAAGCATTTTAATTATTATTTATTATTTAATTATATAGCGAAATCTAGGATTTTAAAATTTCAATTTTGAAAAGTCACTATCGAATTAAATACTAAAATTCAAATTCCATTTTATTCTATTTCAAGATATCAAATTACATTTTATTCCATTTCAGCAAGCTATTTTTTAAAAAATAGTAGTTGAATTTTAGCATTTAATTAGCATTTTAAAAGCATTTTAATTAGCATTTAATTATATAGCGTAATTTCGGATTTTAAAACTTCAATTTTGAAAAGTCTGTATCTAATGAAATGCTGAAATTCAAATTTTACTTTTCAAAAATAGGTTCGAACTCATAACCTCGGCATAACTCACAATTATACTCTTTTTACAAGTACTGCGCTCTATCCAATTGCGTTACTTGGAACATAAAAAAAGTATTCTAATCTTATTTCAATTTACCTCCTGAAAAGTTTATTTTTTAAGTTTGAAGAGTTTTTTTAACTTTTAATTTTTAGATATTTAAAATCCCAATAGCGAGATTTTTTTTATAGCTTCATTACATTGATGAAATGTCGTGTAAAATTCACTATTGAATGTTTTATGATACATTAACTTTATAGGTTTATTTTTGTCAAATAATTATGATAAATATATGTTTATGAACTTATGATTCATTTTGTTTTGAAGCGATCTATTTTCTCCTTGAAGTGAATCATTTTTCTCTTCCACGGTTTGCAATCTGTTTTCCAATTCTCTAATTACTTCTTCGCACTATTCCATGATTGGTTTAGCACAATTTAAACAATTTAGGCTAGAATAACGTCTCAACTTTTTACCTGCAACCATGGTGTAAAATTTAGTTTTTAGCAATACGCTATTATCTTATATATAAATATAGAATAATGTTAAAATAAAAATAATAAAATAAAAATAAAAATTGTGATAAAAATGAATATATTTATAAAAAAGCAATTTTATAAATGAATTAATTTTATAAAAAAAAGTCTAAGTTTTTTTAAAATACAATTATTTAGGTTCGTCGTGACTATATAGTGAAATTTTTATTATTTATTTACCAAGATTTTCTGACAGATCTTTAGCTCTGGTGAATAAATATTTGTGATGTGGATAAGCTTCAAAAATCCATCCAGACATAAAATACATGGCAGCTTCTTTAAAATATATAAACGTGGGTTTTACAAAATGTTTATTCAATATCGTTAAATAAAATCTTACATTATTATGATAATCATTAAAAAATAACTTTTTAACTTTAAAAAAATGTAGGAGTAATAAATATTGAGAACTAAAAAAATATTTAAACATTTACAGATTTTTTTTAAAAATTTGAAAATTTTCGATTTTTGTATTTAAAAAAAATCAATATTGATATGTATATAAAATAATTTTCCCCTCGACATAACTCACAATTATACTGTTTTATAAGTACCACACGCTAGCCAATTGCGCTACTGGGGACATTAAAAAGAGCGTTATAATCTTATCCATAAAAAGTTTTAAATGTATTTAAGTTTTAATTTTTATATATTTCAAATTCCAATCCTGGTATATTTATTTATAAACCATGATAAATATATAATTACAAAATTATGATTCATATTTAGACAATCTTCTTTTTAGCTCAACAATTTCCGTCTTTTTCAAATATTCTATTTCAGCAACCAATCTAGCAATTTCGGTCTCTCTCAAATATTCGATTTTGTTTTGAAGCAAGTCGTTTTTATTCTGAAGCGAATCATTTTTATTCTGAAGCAATTTATATTCTGTTTGACATGACTCTTCAACTGTTTTCAATTTATGTTTCAATTCTCTAATTTCTTCTTCGCGCCTTTGTTCAATTTCCACTCGTAAATTCTCAAATTTGTTTTTCAATTCCCTGATTTCTTTTTCATGTTTCTGTTCAATTTCCATTCGTAAATCTTTATTTTTCTTCTCCAATTCTTCGCAACGTTCCATGATTGGTTTAGCACAATTTAAACAATCTTGTTGTCTCCGGCTAGGTCCTCTTTGACGACTTGATAAAATAATATTTTTTCATCAGTGTCAGTTTTCTGTTGTTCAACAAAATAGATTTTTTTTCCATTATTCAAATGCAAATAGCGATCCGAGACTTCTTTGGAAATTTGGATATTCTCAGCCACTGGTAAAACTAAATTCATTTTGATTCCAGGTAAGTTCTTAATTTGAACTTTCCATTTCAAATCCATCATTTCCAATGGAATGCATAGCAAATCTTTAGGATCACAACGATTATAATTTTGTCCTATCAATTTCATAACACCTCCGTCCCAAAATGTTGCCAATACCAACCTATAATCCAAAGGTCTGCTATATAAAAGTGAGCGGTTTTAATTTTTTTCTTATCGTCCTTACAAAAGCTAAAATTACATCCGGATTTGCGCTGACTCAAATAACCCATCGCGTTAACCAGATGCATTTCGCATTTGATACGTTTGTATTTCTTACATTTGAATTTAGGATAAGGTTTTATTATGTCTTTTGGCACGACCCACATGCGTCTGAAATCATCCAAAGAACGCGAAACCAAAATCATATGTCTGTGTTGTCTAAAACAGGCCTCCGATTCAATTCCACCATTGCACCAACAAGAAAAAGGTATGATTTTAATATCCTCATTATCTTTTTCCATGGCTCGAACAAAACTTTCATAAACCACCACTCGAACCATTACATGTAACCAAACGTAACCTCCTCGAACATATTTTTGAACACAAGCAGCGGCTAAATTCAAAGTTTCGTCTTTAAAAGTTACTGGTCTTCGCTAAAATCCAAAGGACAAACAGGTTTTGCATAATATTCTTCGATACTAGATATTTTTTCATGACCGAAAAAGTTTTGTTTTTCACACATGGGCGTAAAATCAAAAAATTGCAATTTTGTATCTTTTTCCGACGATGGTAAAGCATCTTTTTCAATTTTCTCTTTTTGCGTCAGCCGATATTTAAAATTCTTATAACATTTTAACAAATGGTCAACTGCGTCATTTTTTTTCTTGAATTGCTTTTCATTTTTATTAAATTTAACTTTACCCCAACACAACATTTTTTAGCATCCATGTTGTGATTTTTCGTACAATGTTTTTCATATTCTCCTGACAAAACACATATTCCACAATGCGGACACGAAAAACGAACCGTGTCGCGATAAAGAATTTTATGATACTGACTTATTTTGTAGTAAGCCATTACACAACAATAAAAAGCAAAGTTTTACCTGCTCAATTGTCGTAATATTTATCAAAAACATATAAAATTTAAATGTTTAACTTACAAAAAATATATCATAAAATTTTAAATTTTCTACAATAAAAAATATATATATAAACATAAAAAAATTAAATTTTCAATTATATATCAAAAACATAAAAAAATAAATTTTCAATTTTCAAAAACTTTTAAATTTTCAATTATATATCAAAAACATAAAAAAAATTAAATTTTCAATTAAAAAAATTAAATTTTTAATTTTCAAAAACTTTCCGAAAAACATTCCGTACTTGTATAGTGAAATTTCTTTAGTTTCTTAATAAGATTTTCTAACAGAGGATTTATTTTTTTAGCTCTGTAAACGTCGGTTAATAATCTTTGCGATGATCTTTTTGTATCAGAATAAAATACATTGAAGCCTTATCTAGAGCACTTTCGAATGAAGATGAATTGTAAGAATAGATTTTAAATTTTATTTTCTTACATAAAAAAAACATTAATATGAATTTGCCATTGATCTTTAAAATGAAAAAAAGTAATTTTTCAGATTTTCTGGGTTTATTTATTTCATTGATAAATTATATTCCAAAATACTTTTTCTAAATCCCTACTATTTCCAAATTTTGGACAAAAAAATTTTATGTAAAAAACAAAATATGTTATATCTTTTTAAAGCCCTGACGAAGGGTCGCGTCCGACCCGAAACAATTGTTGCGAATTTCTTATCGTGTTTATCCAAAGTTTTGCAATTATTAAGACTGCACTTCTTTATGTAACCATAAAATAAAAATGTTTATTTTAATTTCTAATGTTAAAAATATCAAAAACTTGTAAAATTTTAAAAAAAGGACGTTTCTCAAAATCAGAAAACCCTGTTTCACATATAATTGTTATTGTCTGTAACATATATATAAATCATAAAGTTAACAAAAACGGAATGAATCTCATATAATTTTTACAAAACCGAAAACATAAAATTTAAATTTTTCTACACACATAAATATATATGAATTTTTTATTTTTATTTTTCAAATGTTTTTTCGATAATTTAATTTGTTGTTGTTTTTATTAATTTTTTCTTTTTGTTAATCACGCCCACGTATCCTTTTTATTACTTTCTATTCAAAATTATATATATATATATATATATCAAAAATATAAAATATCTAAAAAATAGTTTTGAGTCTGACAATCATCATTTTCTACACAAATATATATCATAAAATTTAGATTTTCTATAAAAAACATAAAATTTTCTACAAAAAATTTAAATTTTATGTTTTAAAAAAGGTGGCGAAAAAGGTGGATGTACTTTTAGAGTGAATTTTTTATTAGATTCTTAATAAGATTTTCTGATAGAGATTTTATAATTTTATAAATTCGAAATTTACATTTACATTTTATAATTTTATAAATTCGAAATTTGAATTTACATTTACATTTTATAATTTTATAAATTCGAAATTTACATTTACATTTACATTTTATAATTTTATAAATTCGAAATTTACATTTACATTTTATAATTTTAAATTTTAATATGTACCTTTTACTTTCAAAATTTTAAAATCTAAAAATTACTTTCAAAATTTCAGATTTAAAATTTGTTTATTTTTCATAATTTCAGTTTTTAATTTTTTTACTTTTCATATTTTAAAATCTAAAAATATTTTTTCTTTCATAATTTCAAATTTAAAAATGTTTTTACTTTTAATAATTTCAGATTTAACATTTTTTAGTACAACAGGTCTTTCAGACAGCGACTTTGCGTTGTCGCCATTTGCGGTCTATTACTTTGAGTATGCCAGAATACCTGCAAATATTTAAATTTACAATTTAATTTCCTAAACTACTTTAAAATATTTTCCTTAAGAACTGTTACATATTTCAAAACCTACTGTTAAGCTATAGATTCTACCTGATGCAGGGAAATTACTGCTCTTGGACCTACATCATTTCATAAATAGGACAAGTATTTTTTGAATATGTATTGAGAATGTTTTATGGATATTGTTAGAAAAATATTTATTAATCTGCTTTGAAGATTTTCAGAAAATTTGTAGATAAATTTAAATAAAATTATATTGCTTTTCTTGATGCAGACAAAATATTTATAAAGGGACACATTCAAACTGCATTTCTTCTTTAAAAAGAAATAATGTTGCAGTGTGTGTCAGTCATAAAGCGTTAGATAATTACAGTTTTTTTAATGACGAGAAATACGATTTATTCTATCATGTAATACTAAAGGAGATCATGATAAAATTATTGAAAATAATGATATAAAGGTGATTAATTATGTAAAACATTATTCTTCACGATGGGAAACGCATATTCATTTGTTTATTAATTCGGATATTGAAATCGATAAAGACGTTTGGAAAAATTTTATACATGGATTTAAAATAGAATTAATTGATCATGAACAATATGTTAGACTTATATATAATCATTCTATATTCGACTGCCTTTTTCACGTTAGAAGATTGGTGTCTTAAAATAGTATGGGGAAATATTTCAAAATGATTAATGATTTCAAGCTATTTTTAAAAAATGGAATTTTAACAATTAATTAAATAGCTAAATTTCAGTGTTTAAATTTTGAAAAGTGAAATTTCGCTATTTAATTAACCACGAAAATCCATTTTATTCTATTTCATATTCACCCAAGCTAATTTTTAAAAATGGAATTTGAATTTTAACGTTTAATTAAATAGCGAAATTTCAGTTTTTAAAATTTGAAAAGTCGCTATTTAATTAACCGCTAAAATTCAAAATCCATTTTATTCTATTTCAAAGACAACCAAACATCTTCTTTTGGCGGCGCTTCTCCTAAATTGATATTCTATAAGCCTTTTAAACATTTTAGTTTTTATTTTATACTTTGTATTGATAATTTTTTGAAAGGAATTGAATTTCAAACTTTAAATTTTTTAACAAGATTTAATATTATTTTAATAAAAAAATATTTTTAAGGGTTCCCTTTTAATAAAAATATAGACTTATTCTTTGGCATTTTGAGTCTGAGAAAGTGAAATATATATATATATATATATAATATATAAAATTTAAATTTTCTACAAAAAATATATATCAAAAATATATAAAATTAAAAAATAATTTATACTCTATATAAAAGATAAAAATACACATAAAAAAAACATAAAATATTCTACAAAAAATTTAAATTTTCAATTTTCAAAAAGCGTGCCAAAAAGTTAGACAACTTGTGTAGAGTGAATTTTTCTTAGTTTGTTAATAAGATTTTCTGACAGAGGATTTATTTCGGTAGCTCTGTAAAACGTCGGTGAATAATCTTTGTGATACACATAAGTTTCAAAATCCTTCTTTTTGTACCAGAAGCAAACTTTTCACTATATAAAACACATTGCAGCCTTATCTAGAGTGAATTAGCACAATGTTTCGTACTATGTACTATATAATTTATGAAGATGATGAATTTGTTAGAACATACTTGAAATTTTATTTTCTTACATAATAAAAAAGATTACTATGAATTTGCAGTTGATCTTATAAATGAAAAAAAGAAATGTTTTTAAATAATTGGAAAAAATATTTGAAAGTTGACAAATGCTATCTTAATAATTTATGTATGTACAAACAAATACAAAAATCCATTACAATACAGTCTATGATCTTTAAAGTGCCTTTTAACATATTTATACTACACTAAACATAAAAAAAACTTAACATGTGTTTTTTAGATGTACGAAAGCATGATTCCTATAAAATAGTACGAAAAACATTACTTTTTGTGAATATGAGGAGAAACGAAAAAGTAACAAGAAAGTTTTTGTGAATTTTTAAATATTTTTTTTTAATTTTTGAATAATATTACTACATTATTCTGAGTCTTGTACCGATTTCAACGTAATCGGTGTCGCAGAAGAGTCAAATAATTTGAATTTAGGAGAAAAGTAGTTGGCATAGGGGGGCTCCCCACCATATTTATGTTCACATAAATTTCTAGTGCAAAAACATATTACAATCATATTAAGAGAAATGAATTTGACACAGTGACAGACCACGCCTAATAGGCTACCCACCGTTCTCTTCGATATATTTATCTTATTCTAATCTATTAATTAATATTATCAGGCTGTTATAATACTAATTTCAATGCAATAATCCTCAAAATTTCTATTCATATGAAAATTTTTCAGTTTCACTATGTTGATAAAATCGTAAATTACGAATAACTTACGAAATTTTCCTATTAGAATATTTGTAGTCAGTTATGTTCAAACAAGTATCATAAATGTTATTTTGAAGTTGTCTGATATATTTATGATCCTCAAAATGGCAATTTATGCTCAAATTTGCCTTATTTCGCCATTTTAAGTAAATCACAAATTCCAAATAACTTACGAATTTTTTAAATTGGAAAAATCATAGTCTATCATATTTATGCCAATCTCCTAAATAATATTTCAAATGTGGTTTGACACCTTTATGATGACCTCAAGATTGACGTTTATGTGTAATTTTGCCCTATTCTGCCATGTTAAGAAATTCGTAAATTTCCAATAACTTATGTAATTTTTATATTGGAAAATTCATACTCAATAATATTCATGCCAATATCCTAAATAATATTTCAAAAGTGGTCTAACATCTTTACAGTGAAAATATTTCTCAAAATTGACGTTTATGCGAAAATTTGCTCTATTCTAAAATGTTAAGAAATTCATAAATTTCCATTAACTTACGAAATTTTTATATTGGAAAATTCATAATCATTGATGTTCATGCCATTGTTCTAAATACTATTTCAAAAGCGATCTGACATCTTTACGATGACCTCAAAATTGACCTTCATGTGAAATTTTGCCCTAATCTGCCATGTTAAGATACTTGTAAATTCCAAATAGCTTGCGAAACTTTGAACGTAGCATGTTTATAGTTCGTGATGTTTATTCCAAATTCATTTCTCTTAATATGATTGTAATATGTTTTTGCACTAGAAATTTATGTGAACATAAATATGGTGGGGAGCCCCCCTATGCCAACTACTTTTCTCCTAAATTCAAATTATTTGACTCTTCTGCGACACCGATTACGTTGAAATCTGTACAAGACTCAGAATAATGTAGTAATATTATTCAAAAATTAAAAAAAAATATTTAAAAATTCACAAAAACTTTCTTGTTACTTTTTCGTTTCTCCTCATATTCACAAAAAGTAATGTTTTTCGTACTATTTTATAGGAATCATGCTTTCGTACATCTAAAAAACACATGTTAAGTTTTTTTTATGTTTAGTGTAGTATAAATATGTTAAAAGGCACTTTAAAGATCATAGACTGTATTGTAATGGATTTTTGTATTTGTTTGTACATACATAAATTATTAAGATAGCATTTGTCAACTTTCAAATATTTTTTCCAATTATTTAAAAACATTTCTTTTTTTCATTTATAAGATCAACTGCAAATTCATAGTAATCTTTTTTATTATGTAAGAAAATAAAATTTCAAGTATGTTCTAACAAATTCATCATCTTCATAAATTATATAGTACATAGTACGAAACATTGTGCTAATTCACTCTAGATAAGGCTGCAATGTGTTTTATATAGTGAAAAGTTTGCTTCTGGTACAAAAAGAAGGATTTTGAAACTTATGTGTATCACAAAGATTATTCACCGACGTTTTACAGAGCTACCGAAATAAATCCTCTGTCAGAAAATCTTATTAACAAACTAAGAAAAATTCACTCTACACAAGTTGTCTAACTTTTTGGCACGCTTTTTGAAAATTGAAAATTTAAATTTTTTGTAGAATATTTTATGTTTTTTTTATGTGTATTTTTATCTTTTATATAGAGTATAAATTATTTTTTAATTTTATATATTTTTGATATATATTTTTTGTAGAAAATTTAAATTTTATATATTATATATATATATATATATATTTCACTTTCTCAGACTCAAAATGCCAAAGAATAAGTCTATATTTTTATTAAAAGGGAACCCTTAAAAATATTTTTTTATTAAAATAATATTAAATCTTGTTAAAAAATTTAAAGTTTGAAATTCAATTCCTTTCAAAAAATTATCAATACAAAGTATAAAATAAAAACTAAAATGTTTAAAAGGCTTATAGAATATCAATTTAGGAGAAGCGCCGCCAAAAGAAGATGTTTGGTTGTCTTTGAAATAGAATAAAATGGATTTTGAATTTTAGCGGTTAATTAAATAGCGACTTTTCAAATTTTAACCCTATAAGCGTTAAGCCCGTCTTTTTCCGGATTTGAAATGTGTCTCGTAAATGGTCAGGCCCTTCTTTTTCTTGATAAAGATTTTCGTCTCTGAAGCGTTGAACCCGTCTTTTCTTAGATACATATTTCCAGGGCTGAGTGGTCAGGCCCGTTTTATTCCAGATTTCACTTCCCTCCTTTCGCAGACTCTTTGATTGACATGTGGGTTGAACGGATAAGAATAGTTTACAAGCA